>CM073427.1:62574623-63174623 GCA_037114965.1 Monochamus alternatus | reverse complement strand
AAGTATTTTATTTTACATAAATAACGCCAAATAATGGATTTGATGCAATTTACGTATGCACAATGTTGTTATTGAGACTTGTCGATAAAAATTTAGAGTTGAGTTGAGGCTTTTGGAGCATTGGGGTCGCCGTGCCGGCGCAGTCTACCGCTACAGCTAAAGTTACAGCGTCAATATTGTGTATTTAAATTGTTCCATATAATGTAATAAAACTGCAGTAAATTGTTTTTTTATGTTATTACAGTGTACAATAATAATTAGGTACACGTATTTTTTATGACAAAATAATTTACAAAATTGTGTAAGTACCTACCTAAAGAATATCCCTGTTTTCCAACTGCTGTAATAATTATTGATTACTTATTTAGCAACAAATAAATTCAAACAAAACGATTTCTAAAACTTTTAATTAATGTGAACGTATTTGTCGTTGAAAGTCAGATCTGAACCTACCCTAGCCCCACAAAAGGAAGTATTACGAAAGCATAACCTAGAAATGATTGATACTTGTATCCACATATTTTAGCACTTTACTTATGTACTTATGTTTAAGAAGAACTCTACATCTGTAAAATAGTAAACAATGAACTACAATTTCTGTATTTGATGATACAAAACTAAAATAAAGCAATTGGTTTTTGCTAGGAAGAATCACCTGCAAATGTACTATACGCAGTAGGTACCTATCAAAATAGTCATTTAAAGCTAGATAATAATTTGTAATTATTGTTTTTATCTTTCAGTTATGTGTGCAGTGCCACAAATTACATTAAAACAGACACCAGAAAGAATAAGCGAAAAATTTTACACATATATTTTCTTGGAAGTAATTGTAAACATGGAATGATGGATAATATTATAAAGAAGTCTCTAACTCACATTCTTTGAAGAGTATTCTATAAGACATTAAATTCAGTTGTCTGTCATAGGTTTTAAAATTTCTAAACGAATAAAATTAAGAAAAATAAATTAATTTCATAATTCTATGTAGAGTATGAAAACATCTCGTTAGAATGTCTTTAAAATGTTAAAAGCTAACTGTTGTTACAATATACAAAACAGAACGTAATAAGGTAGGTATTGAACGATGAAACGGCAAGATTTGTTTCTAATCGTACATGCATGAACATTCCTCAGATTGAACATTGCTCTGTAAAAGAAATTAGAATACAGAACAAGTGTTTAATGTAAAATCAGATGTAATAATGTAGATACTGTAATTTTATTTTATTGTTAATAAATTAAAGTCTGTATTTGTTGTTTTTTATTCTACCCAAATTATTAAACAGAAATGTTTCAGAAATAATATAATATTAATTAATACTTAAAGATGAAGGATTAAGTTATTCAATTTAGTTACTAATTAAAAAATAAGCCACAATGTAGGTACGTATTACTTTTTAATTAAAATTATGCTGGTTACAACTGAATCATAGCTAGGTATAATAAAATATAAAAAATCACTCGTTTAGTCTTTTTTGAAAATTTTGTTCTTTTGTAAAATATGTTCCCCCCAATGTGAGTTAGGAGACTTCTTTATATTATCCATCATTCCATGTATAAAATTAATTCTAACAAAATATCTGTGCGATATTTTTCGTTCATTCTGTTTGGTGTCCTATTTTACGAATCGTTTTGTTTCAATGTAATTTGTGGCACTACACACATACCTGAAATATACAATAATTACAAATTACTGTCTAGCTCTAAATGACTATGCGATTCTTGATTAATTAACAATAAAATAAATTTACATTATTACATCTGATTTTGTATTAAACACTTATTCTGTATTCTAATTCTTTTACAGAGCAACGTTCAATCTGAGGGATGGTCATGCATCTACGATTAGAAACAAATCTTGCCATTTCATTGTTCGATACCTACCTTATTACGTTATGTTGTATATATTGTAACAACAGTTAGCTTTCAACATTTTTAAGATATTCTAACGAGATGTTTTCATACTGTACATAGAATTATGAAATTAGTTTATTTTTCTTAAATTTATTCGTTTAGAAATTTTAAAACTCACGACAGACAACTGAATTTAATGTCTTATAGAATACTCTTCAAAGAATGTGAGTTAGAGACTTCTTTATAATATTATCCATCATTTCATGTTAAGAATTATTTCCAAGAAAATATCTGTGTAATATTTTTCGCTTATTCTTTCTGGTATCTGTTTTAATGTAATTTGTGGCACTGCACACACATAACTGAAAGATAAAAACAATAATTACAAATTATTATCTAGCTTTAAATGACTATTTGATAGGTACCTACCTACTGCGTATAGTACATTTGCAGGTGATTCTTTCTAGCAAAAACCAGTTGCTTTATTTTAGTTCTGTATCAGGAAATATAGAAATTGTAGTTCATTGTTTACTATTTTACAGATGTAGAGTTCTTCTTAAACATAAGTACATAAGTAAAGTGCTGAAATATGTGGATACAAGAATCAATCATTTCTAGGTTATGCTTTCGTAATATTTCCTTTTGTGGTGCTAGGGTAGGTTCAAATCTGACTTTCAACGACAAATACGTTCACATTAATTAAAAGTTTTAGAAATCGTTTTGTTTAAATTTATTTGTTGCTAAATAAGTAATCAATAATTATTACAGCAGGTGGAAAACAGGGATATTCTTTAAGTAGATACTTACACAATTTTGTAAATTATTTTGTCATAAAAAATACGCGTACCTAATTATTATTGTACACTGTAATAACATAAAAAACAATTTACTGAAGTTTTATTGCATTATATGGAACAATTTAAATACACAATAATGACGCTGTAACTTTAGCTGTAGCGGTAGACTGCGCCGGCACGGCGACCCCAATGCTCCAAAAGCCTCAACTCAAGTCTAAATTTTTATCGACAAGTCTCAATAACACCATTGTGCATACGTAAATTGCATCAAATCCATTATTTAGCGTTATTTATGTAAAATAAAATACTTTATGGCATTAATATTTGACAATTCATAGGTTTGACGTTCATCGATGTTAGTTTCTTCTGTGTAAGTCTGGCTCAAGGCTATACACATTTTACATGACAAAACAATGAAATTTGAGTACTTTTTGGAGGCGTTTTTTTATGTTAAATTTTGAAAATTTTGAATGTTTATTTATCAGAATGTGTTCATAATTAAGTATATTTCAATTTAAACATAAGTTTTAGCAGGGCTGACAACCAAAAAATCAAAATTAAATCGATTTCTTGGAAAATGGAACACCCTGTATAAAAATTGATGTTATCATCAGATTCTATGCCCCATCTAGTGTCTGTATACCAAATTTCGTCGCACTGGCTATGATGGTTTCTGAGATATTCGCACTGAAAGTCTTAGAGGGAACACCCGGTAGATGTGTTTGAAAAAATGGTCGAATCCAGACAGAAATGGGAAATCGTGAGTCAAATGATAAGGACTATACTGAAAAGGAAAAGAGAAGAATGGGATGCTCTGTAAACAAATCCGAACTCCTAATCCCTAGAAATAGGGGAGGGGAGATGTAGGCTAAAAAATGACAGGAAAAGAGGGAAAAAAATATAGTGAGAAAGAAGAAAAGACAGCCCGCCACACATGATGATATGTTTGCAAAAAACGGTTCCATGGTGGAAAGAAGGGCGGTTTATGGGGACCAATTAGCCTTTGACTTATGTCCCCATAAAAAAGAAAAAAAAACACTACTACCACTACTACTACTACTTTTTTTTTGCGTGGAGGGGAAACCCATCATGGGCACCTGGACCTAGAGTCTATCGTCACAAGTAGTACCGGACTCCTACCGGTTAAAACCCCTCCGCATCCGCCTTGAAATAACTGGAAATACCTCGCGGCATCAGTTATCAAGGAGTCACCATACTGCCTCCCTCCGTCCACTAGTGACCTCTATTACGAAAGTCCACCTCCTTTGTAGTCATTATGTCATCATTTTATTCACTGTCTCCCATCCCCGCTTGCTTTCTACTACATATTCCATCAAATTCTCTTTTGTAACGCTCCGACCTAACATTCTCTCAACCAACGATCTTTGTCTTGTCCATCTTTCACACGAAATTAGAGTATGTTCTGGCGTATCTCTAATCCCACAGTATATGCAATCATCCGACTCCGTTTTACCGATTCCGTGAAGGTAAGACATCAAGTTCCCGTGACCCGATAACACCTGCGTTAGATGGTAATTACACTCTCCGTGCTTTCTCCTCACCCACACCTTAACATTGGGAATTAGCTCGTATGTCCACCTACCCTTTAACGCCATGTCCCATCTTCTTTGCCAAACCTGCATGGATTGCTCTCTAGCTCTACACCTAGTCAGCACCTTATCCTCCTCCTCATAAATTATTTTCCTCTCCTCGGCCTGTAAGTCCAACGGCACCATCGCCGCTAACACTAATGCTGCCTCAGTAGATACTGACCTGTATGCTCTTGCAACCCGCAGGGCAACTTTCCTCTGCATACCGAGGATCCTGTTCCGAATTCTTTTCACCCTTAACCTTGCGGACCAAATTGGACAAGCATATAACATTATTGAATTACCCACTTCTGCCAGGAGTTTCCTCTTCTTTTCACCAGGGTCACCTATGTTTGGCATGATTCTGGCTAAGGCTGTCATTGCTCTCTCAGCCTGCCCGCACGACTCAGAATATGTGGTCCAAAACCCAGACTTTGGTCTATTATCAGTCCCAAGTACTTAACTTGCGTCCCCACACTTATGTCGTAATCTCCCAGCCGGAATTGAATATTTGCCGGTTTTCTTCTTCCCGATAACACCATGGCCTCCGTTTTCTCTGGGACCAGAGTGAGGTGGTTATGTCTCATTCAAGAGTCAATCCTATATAGGAGATTATTCGTTCTGTCTCTCAGGTCAGGTAACTTCATCTCCCTCACCACCAATGCTACGTCATCCGCGTATGCAATGATGTTTTCACCTAATCCCAATTCCATACTTAACAAATCATCATACAGAACGTTCCATAACGTAGGCCCCAAAATAGAGCAATGCGGAACCCCCATGTATGTCTCCATAACCTGCTCTCTCCCCACCACCACTCTAATAAATTCCACGAGCATCCTCCCTCGATTGTCTTCACGTGGGGCACCCCATATGGGGGACTTTGCATTTAGGTCACCTGCTATCAGTATGCAGTCATCTTTACTCTGCATGTCCCTGCCAAGATCGTGTAGAAAATTCTTATAACCTTCACTACTGATGTTAGGTGACACATAACAGGCATACACATAGTCGACTTCGCTTACAGATACCCAAACAAAACCTTTCCCACATCCCCATTTCGTGATTTGCATACCCTGCTTGCAACTAATAATTACTACTACCACTACGACTACTGCTACTACCAATATGACTACTACTACTACTACCACTACGACCACAACCACTACCACCACGACTACCACCACCACTACCACCACCACTACGACTACCACTACCACTACTATTATTAATATTACTATTATTATTCTGGAGGTGGTTGATTTTGTGGATTTGGTTTGAATACATTTTTGGGAGTTTTGAAAACTTGAGAGTATGTTGGAAAACGTTGTGGTATTTGTTTAGGACGTTGACTGAGAAAATTAGTTGTACGTCGATTTTGATTAAGAAATTGGGGTGGTATTTTCGTAAATTGTCAAAAGTTTGATTAAACCTGGGAATTAGTACAGACGAGGAATAAGATCATTGTCGATGTATGTTTTGATGAGAATGTCATAAATTATTTGGCTTATTTTGAGTCGTTGTCAAATTACTTTGCAATTTCTAAAGAATCTGGTTTTTGTAAAATTATTTTATCTTGTAGTCGTTTTGGTAAATTTCCTAAAAATGTTTTTAATGCAAGTTGATCATATTGTTTTAAATAAATTTGTTTTGTTCGTCTATTCATCTCTACTTCTGAAAGTGAATTTAACATAAATGCAACTCTTCTTCTAGCAATATTCTTTTCACAAAATCTATATGATGTGCATTTCTTTGTGGAGTTAATGTTAGCAAATTTTGTTCTAAACAATCCACTCTACTTCTGTCGCCAAAATTTGATATGAGAGCCTTTTTAATATCAGGCCAAGTTGTTAATTCTAATCTTGAACGAATAAGAATTCGAGCTCTATCGGTTAATTTACTCTTCGTAAATATCTGTTTAAATGTTCATCATTTAATCGATAGAGTTCAATAAATTTGTTGTTGGCTTTGATAAAAATGTGTAATGTATCTGGATTACCATTATAATCCCAACCTAGTACATCCCATTCTATGAAACTAAATAGTCATGAATGGAAAGAAATTGCTTATAAAAGGAAAAAACGACATATTGTTGTTGGAAACAATAAAAACTCTCATTTAGTAAAAGGTGTACCGAAACTAGTTGCACTTCATGTTTGTAGACTAGATAAAGAAACCTCAGCAGAAGAACTTACCTCTCTCTTGAAAAATTTGTTTCCAGAAGTAAAATGTGAATTAATTACATCAAAATATCCAGAAATATATTCCTCATTCAGAGTGACAGTTTTTGAGGAACATTTTAAAACTGCTATGGATCCACGACAGGACAGTCAGTGACGTAATGTTTTGCCCTTCTCTTCTCTTACTAAACATTCAGTTTGTAAATACTGCTAAATTAGATCAGTTGTATATAGACATTTACATTTATAATTTATATTTTATTTGTCTGACAGAAACGTGGACTAATCCACTTGCAACTGAGTTTTATCACATTCCTGGTTTTGTGACAGGAAGTAACTATTCCCGAACTAATTATAGAGGAGGAGGTGTTGCAATATTAATAAAAGATAATATAGACTATGAAAAAATTGATTTGACGCATTTATGTTTGGAGAAACATATAGAGGTATGGGCTATAAAATGTAAAACAAAAAAGTATAGTAAGAAAATTGTTTTTTTATGTTGTTACAGATCTCCGAATGGGAATATGGAAATATTTTTAGACAGACTTGC
Source organism: Monochamus alternatus (assembly GCA_037114965.1). Classification (NCBI taxonomy): domain Eukaryota; kingdom Metazoa; phylum Arthropoda; class Insecta; order Coleoptera; family Cerambycidae; genus Monochamus; species Monochamus alternatus. The sequence continues at coordinate 63,167,647 of CM073427.1, read as the reverse complement.
TGATGTATTAACTTTTATTTATAAACCACATTTACAGATTTTGTTGTGTGGCGATTTCAATGTAGATCATTATCATGTATCAGATAATTACAAAAAATTATGTATTTTATTGCAATGCTTTAATCTTAGAAATATGGTGGAGTGGCCTACTCGTGTGACACGTGACACTATTTCGGGACTCGATCATATATACAGTAATTGTCCAAATGGTACGAGTTGTGTAGTAGATAACGTTGTTTCTGATCACAGGTCAGTGTTCTTTGAATTTGAGCCAGATATATCACTAAATAATGTTCAGAAAACTTATACAAAAAGATCATTTAATAACGCTGCAATAACAAATTTTTGTGACAGTCTTAAAAATGAAGGATGGGACCAGATATATCAAATTAAGGATGTTAACCAGGCATTTGAATATTTTATGAATATAATTTTATTTCATTTTGATTCACATTTTCCGAAACGTAAATGTTATGTAAATGTTGGTAATAAAAAATGGGTTAATGAGGCTATTAAGATCTCTAGTCGTAAATTAAAAGGTTTAAATATTTTTAAAAATTTTTGCCCAGCAATAAAATCAATTTATAATAAAGAAAAGAAAAAACATTTTAAACTGGTGAAAAGCACAAAAAAGGAGTTTTATCAAAACATAATTATTAATTCTGATAATCCTCAAAGGTCTGCGTGGAAAATTATTTCTGAGATTACTAGTAATGAAAAACAAAGAACAAATATAGGTATTCAACAAGACGATTTAATAATTAAAGATCAAACGGAGATTGCTAATATATTTAATACATATTTTAAAAATATACCATACAAAATAATTCAGAATATTCCTCCAGCGCATACTGGGACCACCTCATTTTTTGATAATATACCAACTCAGGCATCTACATTCTTTTTGATGTCATACAATGAAGATGAAATTTGCAACATTATAACTAGCAAACTTAAAAATAAGTATTCAGGAGGATATGACGATATACCGTCTTTTCTTATTAAAAAAGTAGCCCTTGATGTATTATTGATGCCTATGGTTTACTTAGTGAATCTTTCATTTTCGACAGGTACATTTCCAGACAAATTAAAAATTGAGAAGGTCATTCTGGTACACAAAAAGAATAATGTCACTAATATTGCAAATTACAGGCCAGTCACAATACCATCGGCTTTTGCAAAAATTGTTGAATATTGTTTTTTGAATCGCTTACTTACATTTTTATATAAACATGATATGTTTTCTGTGAACCAACATGGATTTCTGGAAGGGCGATCTGCACTCACAGCCATTAATTCTTTTTATGAAAAAATAGTCAACCATGTTGAGGCAGGCGAGTGCCCTGTGGGAGTCTTCTGTGACTTGAGCAGGGCATTTGACTGCGTCAACCATGAATTATTATTACTAAAACTTAGTAAATATGGTATAAGAGGACTGCCATGTAACTGGATTGCAAGCTATTTAAAACAACGACAGCAATATGTATCACTACTGGATAATGAAAATAATGGTATCAATAATTATGTCAATTCTGAAATAATTGAAATTAATATAGGCGTACCACAGGGATCAATATTGGGCCCTATTCTTTTTTTATTATATATTAACGACTTAGATCTTATAAATGATTCAGTGCAGTTTACATTTTATGCAGATGACACATCTATTATAGTATCTGATAAAAATGTTGACGAATGGAAAATTAAATGCTGTGAGTTATTGCATGACTTGGGTAACTGGTTTTCCCAGAATCATTTATATTTGAATCCTGAAAAAACTCAAGCAATGACTTTTCATAGTAAATATAAGAATTGTGAATATCCTGAATTAAGTCTAAACAATGTAACTATACCTTGCAATACTTCAAATGTTAGATTTCTGGGTATAAATATTGATAATGTGCTGAATTGGAGGAGCCACTGTGAGTTTTTGATATCAAAGCTTCATTCTGTGGTTTATCAATTTAAGAATCTTAGAAATATACTTGATATCAGTCAGTTAAGAAATCTATATTTTGCTCAGGTTGATTCCAGGATAAGGTATGGTATTGGATTTTGGGGTAGTTTCACCTACTCTAATAAAGTGTTTCTGGCTCAAAAACAGGTTGTACGAAGTATGTTAGGCTTGTCAACGCGAGTGAGCTATAAAAATATCTTTAAGTATTATGAGATATTAACTCTTCCATCTGTGTTAATATTAGAACTAAGTGTATATGTTTTTAAAAATAGGCATAATTGTTTGTGCATCAAAGATGTCCATAATATAAATACTAGGCATAAAAATTCATTTTTGTTCCCTTTGTATAAAAAGAATATTTCTGTTAAATCGCCTAACTATTTAGGTTTACGAATATTTAATTCTCTTCCTATAGAAATAAAAAGATGTGAAAGTTTATTCTCATTTAAAAAACAACTGAAACAATTTTTAATAGAAAAGGCTTTTTATAATATGGACGAATATTTTAATATGTGAATGTCTGATTTATTTTAATATTGTATTTTATCTGACCTAACACTTGTATGTGTTTTGTTTTTTTTTTAAATGTGTGTACATTGATTCTCCTTCTTTTTGACTATTCCTATACAATGTGTGAACTATATTGTCTAAAACGAAAATAAACATTATTATTATTATTATTATTATTATTATTATTATTATTATTATTATTATTATTATTATTATTATTAATCAAAAATTGTTTTTGCATATGCTTGCAAAACCGTAAAATTTATTTGTTGAATATTTACTATTTCGAGGTTCTGGTTGTCATTATTAATTTTTGTCTGTTTTCAAAGTTTAAAGAATTTGCTAAAATTTTGAATAGTTAGGTATGAAACTTGATATAGTGAAGGTAACAACAATAATTTTCCTCTAAACGCAAGTTTTAAATTACACTTGTACGTAAACTGTAATTACTAAGTTACAAGCTAATTAAAATTATTATACTATACTATTACTAAATCTGCTGATTTGAACTCTTTCAGTTTATTGACTTTAATTTTACTTTACGCTAGTTTTTATAGATAACTAAATAAGATTTCGGTATTGTAAAATTTGGGATTTTATTTCTAAATTTTGTTGATCTTCTTAACTATGTTCGAACGTCTTCGATAGATTTTCGAACGCAAAATCCAAGCAATTTTCAGTTTCTTGTCTCCTATAGACTGGTGTTCAAGTTGAACGATCCTTACGGTTCTGGTGTACCGGAGTTCTCATTTCTCTTCTTTCTTGTTCCTGTGATATTTAAATCCATTATTAATGATAATAAGTATAATAATAACAATATTTATCCTTTTTATTGGTTATGTAATAATTAATCATCGAGGAAGAGTATTCAAATATTTTCGAAAAGAAGAAGAGCTAACCGAAGTGGATAACAGAGACAACCTTGAACAATCAACAATGGTTCCTCCCTTGTTTCCAGTTTAAGAAGGGAGGAATAATGAAGACCAAAAGTGTAGAGACAATCATATTGATGTGAGCTTATAAATATTAGTAATCAGATATAATTCTTCAGTTCTGTTTAACTCGTCTTTATAATAAATTGTTTCCTACATGTTTTCTTTACAGACTACTCAATTCATCTGTCTTGAGCCTATTTAGTCCAGCCCTTGTCTTCTTGGTGGTTTTCCTTCAATGGAGTACACACACAAAAAGTTGCTCAATGCAACCTCACTAAGATTCGACTTCGTAAGTTCATTTTTGCTCAAAACTTAGAAGTACGCCAACATTTATTCAAAATTTGACTGGCAAAATCTACTAAGACTGCGCCATTTAACAAAATAGTTTTAAAAAAAAAATGTTTTTGAAAGATTTCAAGAATTTTGAGAAAACAAATAGGAAACAAGTTATTACAAAGACGAATTAAACAGAACTGAAGAATTATATCTGATTACTAATATTTATAAGCTCGCATTAATATGATTGTCTCTGCACTTTTGGCGTGCCTAACCTAACCTAACCTAATAGATTCAGACTTGGCAAAAACATATGACATTCCTAATAATTTATTATATCGCAAAATAGAGCGACATCATAAAAGTGTGTATTTATCAGCATTACCTTTGTTTATCTACTTACTAGTTGGTCAACCGAATTTCGCACGTGATGAAATAAGGTCCAAGGAAGTGCTCGCTGACGGTGAGAAGCTTAATGCAATAAATAAAGCAGATGAGAATCAGTAAACTGTACCATTTACTACTAAACTGCGTAGCCAAATTTAATACATTTTATTCGCAATTTAATGCAGCAATAAGCTTTATGTAAATTCAGCATAGGTATAAATTCAATGTTGGATATTATAATTATTTTTTAAATTGAATAAGGAGGATATTGAATACTTGAACCGTTATTTATGCGCAAAAAAAGTTTTACGGACGAGTTTGAATTTTACAAAGAATAAATATTTTCTTTATTTCGACAAATAACCAATGACTCAAGACTCAATGTACACTGGAATATTTTCAGTGGTTATTTTGTGTTACTATTGAAAATATAAAATAATACGGCAAATTGTTAAATACCTAGTATTTATGATACTAGTTTGCAAAACATTTTTTAGCCGACTTTATGCAGACAACTGGCAAGTCTACATTTCATAAAACAGTATACCTATATAATATTCTCTTTATTTTGACAAATAATCAGTGATTAAATTATTATCGAGTATTTTTCAATAATGTTTTATTTTGTGCGATTGAAAATAAAAATGTAATGCGGTAACATATCATACGATTTTGACGGTACGGGGTCCTAAAAAAGGAGCAATTTGAAGTTTTATCGTTTCCTGACATTTATTTTCAATGTTTTGAGAAATAAAAATTGTTCTTAAAATGTTACATTGTCGGATTAGATCACAAAATAATCACGGAACCGTATTATTTTATACTCATTCCGTTGAAAATAATAATTGCAAACGTAAAAACGTAAAATTACATTTCCTACAATAATTATTATTGTATTCGAAATACATATGTTAATAAAAAAACTTCTTATTTAAGATCGAAAATTGTTGTTGCCGTAGTTAGTCTTACTGGCACCTGTGGTAAATCACGACTTCTCGTCCGTCCTCAACGAAACTGAAAATTTTTATTGAACATACAAATATTATAGATAATTAGTTTAATAAAAATATACATAACATAAATAATAATAATATTAATAAAATAACTAAAAATATATTTTCTGAACACCAAACAGGAAAGAACATGTAAAAACATTTGCTGTAAATCACATAATATAACAAAATTTGTAATATACGTATATACAGGGTCGATTGTTATTGGAAGAGGGACATCTTTTTGCATAAACTTTCTGTTGTAAATCGTACTCTTAATTTTAAATGGTGATAATACCTCTATTTCATTAAATTTCAACATCACCGGACCGGCAGCGGCTTCTTGTTGAATTAACCTAATCTGCGAAATTCACAACACACAGCGCTTAATGGCAAGCGTGCAGTCGATCTGGCTCAGTCCGGTATTAAATTTTTCGGTTTAAGAAAAAATTGAATAAATAAAAATGAGTTATCTTTTCATAAGCTACCTTCTGCTAAAATTAGGCATACGGTGATGAAAACATTATATGTAATAACGTAAAGATGGTAGTAGAGTTGTCTTCGTATATAAAAATGAAAATATATATTCGAGACTGCTAGTATATTTGAAATAAATTAGCCTAAAGGAATAAAACACAGATAAATATACTGTATATACTTTTACAAAACTGGCAATTCTACATTTTGTTTTTCTTTTCCCTTACAATTTTTCATTAAATTTAACATAAAATATCGGTGTTATGTACATTTTTCGTTGCAAATAAACTAATATCTTTTGTAATTCCACTGAAGTTATGATACAGCAGGATTATAGATCGCAGAATGTGATTTCTCTGTCACTTAGGTGTGACCTACATTTCAACAATATTATTAAGTCTGTTCAAGCAAACTGTCAGAAATATTCGACCAGTAAAATGATGTATTTGTTTTCAGTAAGCATCGTGCAGGAAGTAGTTGGACGAGTGTTTTTGATAGTTTGGAGCCAATCCGGATTCTTTACTTGAACAGACCTCTTATTTGAAGTAATATGCAGAAAAGTTCATTAATGTCTCCTATACAATTTGCACCGTCCGTGTATGGTCTATTTTCACGTCTACCATACCGTGTTGCTGTAAGGCCTCTTAGTTATGGGACACCCTCTATAAAGTTATTTAAAAATATTTAAGTTAAATAAAATATATGTCCCAAAATTAGCGTACCAAACGTCAACAACAGAATCTACATTCTAAAATAGGAAGAAAAGTTTTAATAAACATGGATCGTAAAATGTCCTAAGGGATATATATGCCTTTAAGGGCACCGTATTCCTGAAATAGTGTTTTTTACAAATACAAGTAGTTTTTAGACACTTAAGAACTGAATAATATAGAGTTTAGCAAATAACAGCAATGTTACTAATGTTAGGTATCTCATGTCACCTGCGAATATTCAAAGGTATTGAAGTATAACGAATATAGGTATAACGGCTGAAAGCGGTATAACCAACAAATTTTTAGGTACAGAAATCTTTCAAGACATATTTTTTAAATCGAACTTGATGTAGACATGGTTATATGGTTCTGTATATAAGATAGTTCACTTTTGTTTATAAGTATGTGAAAATAATTGTTAAAATGTGGGGTTAGAATAGCAAAATAATGTGTGTCATACAAATGCATTTTATTTTATATTATTCAATTGTTGTGTTCAATTTTTCGAGATTGTTGTACCTAAAAAACACCACAAATTTGGTCATTTTACTGCGAGAAATACAGCAACCTTAAAGGAAAGTTTTTTTCAAATATCTTTGGGACGGTTTAGAATAATAAGATAAAATTTGAAAATTTTACGGCGAGAAACACGGCGACCTTAAGAGATCATAACTTCCATAGGCAGTACATTTTACGATCCATTTATTAAAACTTTTCTTCCTATTTTTGAACATAGATTCTGCTGTTGACGTTTGGCAGGGCTAATTTTGGGACACTTGTATATCAAATAAAACAAAAACACAAAAATAATATTGCAAGAAATAAAACATTAAATTAATATACAAATATACTTATACTACATATTATAAGGTTTTGAATTAAAAAAAGCAATTCGAGTAGACGAGTACGGTAAACTACTACGGTAGGCAGACAAATAAACAGTTATTTTTTTAACCCCTGATATCCAAGGATATAATCTGTAACACTGTGCTTTGCTTATGCGGTCGCAAATCGTGTACTTTCCAAGTGTAAGGCACCTATGAATGACAATATCATAAATGTTTACCCAGCTATTATTTAGGGTCGCGTAAGTCTTTTGCATTATGTTCTACCGGTCAGCGAATTAAGTCAACCCGATGCTGTTTTTTTGCTACTAATACGATTAATCAATTAATAAAATACAATACAATATTTTGGGTACACAATGGCTATCTACCTTGCCACTGAATTTCGATTTGGGTTGTGCGTACCACTCAGTTATTTTTAATCCAATATAAATTTTGTAATTTGTGTTTTAGACTAAAATACATGATTTATATTTACTGCAAAATTTATCAAAATCAGTAATAATAATTTTAAAACGTAGGGCACTGAATGCCTTCTCACAATAACAGTGCTTATTTCGTTCAGCTCGACTGCAATTTCATATAATGCAGAAGCAACGTCTGCAAAACCGGCACCAGCAAAATCCGATGCAAGCAATAAATCATCAGTCCCATCAGCCTTAGTTACGGCGGTTGTCAAGACAACGGCGCAACGCATAGTTGACTAGAATTCGCGGGTGCCGCGGAGGTCGAGAGCTGCTTCACCTGTTTAAATAAAGCTTTCATGTGTCAGTAGTGTTTTTATATGTACCTACCTATGTATTCGATTATAAATATTGAAATTTGTCGAAATATATCTAATTTATGGTACCTATCGTTTGTGTTGGAAATACCATTTTCCAGATTAAAAGGAGTGAGTGATACTTTTTAAATTCAATGAGACTTGTGCCTTCACTTGAAATTGACAAAAAAGGACAATGAAAAACAAAATGCGCAAAGTTTTGAAAGGAACGGTATTTACCACAGACCAACTAGACTGTACCCATGCTATTCAATACAACGATACCATTGAAACCTCGACAGGGGAACAGTGGAGTGTTTGAGGAAGTTTGGCTCCGCCTCTTTTGACAGAGTCTGATTCAGTAAAATGTATATTATTATAATATTTGATGAAATTTTAATAAAGTTAATAATTTTTATTTAAAGGTAATGTGAAATAGGAAGGAATATATTTTTAATAAACTAACATAAAATATTTAATTATTTTGAGAAGTTTTGTGAAATATTTTTAAATCAGGGTTTAAAATAAAATTCTAGTTATATTAAAATTTTTATCGCCCTTTAAATAGTGTTACTTTATTTAATGCTTGTTGCTTTGTGCCTTTTAAGGTATTGATTATTTTTGTTTTATGATTTATTCTTACATCTACATATTTTTCAGAAATTGCTCTAATAAGTTCTAATCACTGTGTAATTATGGGGAAGTGCATTGTTGAGTAAGTAATAATCAGAAATAATGGAGCACGTTTTATGACATTAAAAGGCTCTGCGCAGAAGTTGTACTGGCATTTCCAGTATCGGCCCTGTTTTTAAGTGTCCATATGTTTAACAATTATTGTTAGCGAGGTAACAAGTATTTAATGGTTTATTAAATAATACCATTTGGAACATTTTGGTGATGCGTGTACTGGCATCTTGGAAACTACAAGCGATACGAAAATGGGCAGTTGGGGGAAAAAATTAATGACGCTTGCAACTAGATCTAGGTTTTTGAGTTATTTTAAAAAATTTTAATATGGCGTTATTCGTCTGTAACTTTTTTAGTTAGAGGATTTTTTAAATCTGAAAACAGTTTTCCGCAGCAAATTTTTTCGAAGAATTTCACTGTATATTTAAATTTTCAATGCGACGTTTCGGTTGCAATAAAATTCAAATTCAATATAGTGCCCATACCAAAAAATTAAGTTGATGATGATTTCGCGCAACCGTAACTGTTCGAAATTCTAATATTATAAATTTCTTAATTAGATTCTTAACTTATTATTATTTAGCAAATATAAATTATAATTAAATAGCAATAGCAAATATAAATTATGATTAATTATAAATTAAATAAAAAAGTTACAGACGAATAACGCCATATTAACTTTTTTTCAAAATAACTCAAAACCTAGATCTAGTTGCAAACGTCATTAAGTTAGCAACAGAATTTTCCCCCAACTGCCGATTTTCGTATCTCTTATAGTTTCCAAGATGCCAGTATACGCATCACCAAAATGTTCACATGATATTATTTAATAAACCATTAAATACTTGTTACCTCGCTAAGAATAATTGTTAAACATATGGGCACTAAAAAACACAGAGCCGATACTGGAAACGTCAGCACAACGCCTGCGCAGAGCCGTTTAATGCCATAAAACGTGTTCCATTATTTTTAATTATTACTTACCTAAAAAATGAAATTTCATCATTATTGCCATAATTGCACAACGAAAACTCGTATATTTTACAAAATAATCGCGATGTTACCACAACGAATGTCTAACACTGATTGAGAGCATGAAGCCAGCTGGGCTGAGGTTAGGCTTACGGAAGGCTTCACTGGCTTGGCCCTATAGTTCAGTCTAGTTGGTCTGTGGTATTTACAATATAACTCAACCTTAGTTTTTATTGTGCAAATTCTGACAAACAAAAATTTTTTGTGACGTCATTATTGTCGCGAACATGATGTCCACTTCCTTTTTTTCTTACAATGGCAACTCCATGTTTCGATAGCGCCATTTGAAATGTTATTATTTATACAACAAGTTTGCTGATGGGTTAGGTATATATAACAAGAATTTTGAGAATAAAATTGTTTTCTATTATTCACCTTAGCAATATCAATTTAACGAAAACGTCACAAGTTATAAACAAATTAAATATTCAAAGTCGAATTCAAGTTTGTCTATTGCCCTGCTCATGCAATGCGATATTCTAATTTTTTTATGGCACTATATTATCGTGAAATCGTGACGTTTCTCCCTATTAATGAAAAAAGTTTTCTTGCTTCGCAATTTTTGCTTAAAAAGAATGTAAATTTATTTGTGTAAGTTAATGATGGAGACGAGAGGCAAAAAATTGAGTAAAAGGGTTGTTAATTGAACTTATAAGTGCAGAACCATTATAAGTTTGCAACTTTAAAAAATAGTAGAATAGATCTTATATTTAAAAAGTAAATGGGTGAATTAAATTGCTACATTTTTTACTATAATATGACAAATTTACCACAAAGTATTTGTTATCCTTCTGCTTCACTATTACTATATCCACGAGTCGCCACTGATTTTTATTACTTTTAAGCTATAACTAAATGGAACGTTTACCATAATTTAAAATAGACTTCTACAACTTTTTTCTGAAGAGCCGGACTTAAAATCAAATTGTTGATGCTTGGACTTTATTTACATCGCAGTTGTAATATAGCGATTTTACTTATGTTCATAATTTTTTCACAACCTATACATACAGATTCGGAAATTGCGGATCTTTACAGAGAAAGTAGAAATTGCCGCTTCATCCCAGGGTAGGTACGAAGTTTAAGAGGCGCGGCGACGTGCATTGGTCTAGCATTCCCCACTACTACGGTAATCGGTTCCGTATCGTCAACGCCAATTCGTCATTGCAAATCTAACTGTCCGGTCAACTCATGCCAGTATTGTCAGGTCTCATGCTTTTGCATGAGATGCATTCCGAGGAAATCTCATGCTCTCATATTTTGATTACAAAATCTCATGCTTTTTAATAGACACAACAAGAAATAATAAAATTATTAAAATTACTCTTTGAAATCTACCAAAACAAAGACCTAACGAGAAATAAAGGCAAAATCGAGGGCAAAATTGAATAGATAGAGGTAGGTATCTACAATATTTGGGTACTTTAAATGTTCCTTATTGTAGACTGCTCTCTTAATAATTAGCAGTGAATACATAAACGGGTATGACAGTCTACGGATATGCGGTGTGTGTCCTGTATTTACGCTGTATTGCAGTGATTCTTAACTCTATTCCGTAAGGGTATCTACATTTGGAAACAACAGATTTTACGACCCGTGAGTCACCCTGCGTCACGTCAACTGCGCCTCAACGTTCGTCCGGCCTAACAATAAAATAAATTAGAAAAGTTACGTGGTTAATAACTTTTAAGTAAGTACCTACTTACAATGTAATATTATGATAAAATAGCAGAACATAATGCTTTTTAATTAAATAAAAATGGCATTACAAAAGTAATTAAAAATTAAGCTGTGTCAAGAAGTGTTTTTTTATAAATTAAGCCATCTCATGCACTGAGTTTTTCCCACCTGGCAACACTGCTTAATGCGAACACGCTGTGGTGGAAGCATGACACAAATACACGCAAGCGGCAAAACACAATTCACCATCAAGATCCTCACTTTCCAAATCTGTATAAAAAAACTATAGCGCTTCTAATGGTGCACACCAATTTTTGGTAACTTAAAGCATTTTCGAGAAAATTAGTTTTAAAGTCGTACCATTAAATTTAAGCATAAAAAATGTTAGTATGCGACTATATTAATTATTGAAAATTGATCTATATCTATACCGAGGCAAATGTAGTCAACATTTTAAAAACGTTTTTTTAAAAAAGTTTACTTTGCTATGTGCTACGGTTTTCAAGAAATTAAATTGAATTTTATGTATGTGCGACGTGTGAATAAGCTTATACTTGCGGTACAGAATATGTTTTCATAAATAAGACAGTGCATTCATTCGGCGAGTTAGAAATATATACATATATTTTGGATAAAGACAAAAAGGATTTTTATTATATATATGTTATCATTACATTAGATATATTTATGATATCTTCCTCTTCAAAATTAGAAAGAATTGTAAACAGGTAATTTTTTATATAAAACAAAAAGGAGCTTTTTATGTTTATTATTTGTTAATATGTGTAATCATGTTTAATTTGCGAAAATGTCTTTGATTATTGAAATATGAAATTGAATAACCAGCAGAGAAAGGTTTATTGAATATATTAAAGCCAGCTGAATAAAAGAAAATGGAAGACGAATTCTAAATAATACAAGCAAAGTATATTATCGAGCAATAAATGTTAAAAATTTTACATGGCTTGTCGAAGCTCAAATTAATGAAACAGTTAATACATCTAAAATAAAGTCTAAATCATCCGTTTAACGGTGTAAATACTCAAGGGTTTAACCGAGCTCTAATTAAGTCGGTGCCAGACACGTCAACTACCCGCAGCTAGAAGCATTTGCGTTTGCCATGTGTGTGACGGAATATTTGCATTCGGCATGCACTCGTTCGGGAAAATGTGGGAAATCTCTCGGGTGCAGATAGAACATGAAAAAATAAGATGATAAGTTTGTCTAAAAAATTTCCCTACAGACCCTCTCTGCGGAGATATGTGTCTGAAGAACGCAGCTGGTAATAGTTTTTATTGAATAACTTTTAAAGTACTTAATATAATTTAATAAAACGAATTTAATGTGATGGACACTAGAGGAGCTCTTAAAATAGTGTCCTTGAAACATATTTAGCTTTTTTAGTTTACCAGGGATGGGCTAAACTTTACAACTTAATGCCTACATTTTTAACAGCTGTATGATAAAGACTTTAAAATAATAAATCTGGGTAGCTTCAACCTTTAACTAAAAAAGTCCTCTTGTTTATTGTCGATAAAATGAACAGAAAAAGTTTGACCTATGTTCTCATGTTGAACCCTCTTATGAAGTTTTTCAATAATTTCGTTAAAGTGCGTTCTGGGACAACACTGAGGTTTTTTTTTAATTTTATATTTCTTCGGATTAAACATCTTAAAATGAAACTTTCCTGTTGTTTGAAAGACTCATACCGCACTTTGTTGTCGACTACTTCTATACAGATAGACTAATTTATTTATTATATATTTTAGAGGCGATAAATCCTGTGTTTCCCCCACGTAAGTCACCCAGTCTCTGGAAAACTGACAGCCTTTGCGCAACTTGTAGAATTGGTTACCTCTATCCCTTCCAACCTCTTTGGATACACCGAATTCAATTGTAAACAATTGGTGAACTTTTATGTATATATTTTCCATAATTTTCTTTTGAATTTATCTCTTGAATGTGTTAAAACAGATATAGGTACCTACTACAAAAGTGAACGCAAGCTATATTCTTATTTTGGATCAGTCGTATTAAAAATTGGTGGTTATATTGCTATTTAAAAAATTGGATAGACTCTTTTTTCCCTTAGCTGTGTGTAATTTAGGTAATTATTAGATAAACATTTTCTTACTCTCTTACTTTGTGCGGTAAATTTAGTTTAGAAAAAAAAATCAAAATTAAATCGGTACACTCAACTTTATATTTAGTTTAGTATGAAATATTGACTAATTCCTATAGCATATTAAATTATCTCAAATTGAATTGAATTAAATCAATTTGAAGTTTTAGTAGCAAGTCAATCTAAAATTTATATTTGTCAATTTTTTTAGAGAATTATTTTTTAAATCATATTTTGTGTCTCCTAGGATAAAGCCAAATGAAAACCGTTTATAAGTATAACAATGTTATGTGTTATGCATTCTTACATTTTTAAATTGTATTGTTCGCAAACATTAAATTATAGGTTAAAAAAATGATATTAGCAGTTTTTTTTGCGTATAGGCACCAGACTACAATGTATAAGTCATTTATTACATAAATCTTCATTTTTATGTGGAAACCGAAACATTCGAACTCCCGATTTTCGAGTTTCACCACAATTAAAATATTGGCACTTATTTCCAACCATTATTGTCGATTTATTCTAATATACTCGTATTTAATAATAATAATAATTGAAATAGCAACCTTAACAAATGCACATAAACAGTAGCAAAACAAACTGACATAAAAAGATATGCCACTGTGTGTAAAAAATATAAAAACGGTTGAATGTTGAATGCACGCTCTAAGTAAGTAGCCAACTACTCGCTCTCCAATTCCAATCTGTATCATGGCATTACATTGAACAGCCACAATCCATTTCCAGTAGTGAACTCTGTTTTTTCCTTGTCTTCTGAGCTGACCTCGACTTGCCAATATCCACTCTTTAAATCCAAAGTGGAAAACCATTGCGCACCAGCCAAGGTGTAACTAGTCTCCCAGCGTTACTTCCAGAGGTGTTCGTTAGCACTACTTCCTCACCCATTATCCGTAGCGTACCAGCATTCAAATCTAAGTTTACCCCTCCTTGCCCGTAGTAAGTCTAGTCCTAGTATGACATTAGAGAGTTTAAGTTGTGTCCGATACGTGAACGTGTAATAACAGTAATAATCATCGTTTCTGAATAATATGATTCCGTGACAACTTACCCTGCTTAAACTCATTTTTGAAACACTAATCTTACTATACGTAAACGTGGAAATTACACGTTCTACGTTTTACGTATCATAATCGACAATCGACTTAAACTCTCTATTGCCCGATATATCCGCTATCAGGGAGGGCTCTGTGTTTGAACTTAATATTTCCTAATTCTACTTCAAGCTCGCATTCCCCCTTGACTGACAGTTGTTGACCATTGGCTGTTGTAAGGACATAACGTTTGACAGGGGTCTTAATACGCCAAGCACCAATAATATCTGACCGTACAATAGTTCTTGTCGCCAGAGTGTCGAATATCATAGGGAACCTACAACCAGAAATAATGCATTCTACTAGCAAGGAGTCATAGTCCTGATAACGTAACTTCTTCTCGTGGGGCATGGTAAAAGCATAGACTAAATGTATATACCGCTTTTTCAAATAGCCCAGAATTTAATACAATTTTAGTTTGATTAAATGCCGCCAGATGTCAATAGAATTCAGTTTTTACTCAGACCCGGCGTATCTGCAGCACACACAGTTAAATCGCTTTAACATGTCGTCGGAGAATTTCTCACTGTTGCCACGAATCGGATTTGAATAGGGAATATTAGGTGACGGCAGATTGTAATAATGTATTGAGTTTGAGTATCTGCTCCAATTTTAAAAACGATTAAATCCAAAAATTATATTTATTAAATATCTTATTTTAAGCACAGGCATGAAATTTGATTTGATTTTTTTAACATTTAACGTGTCATGCTTTCATAGACAGCATCTTGGAGAATATATGCTTATCTAAATTAAATTAATGGCAGGTTAAAGACCAGGTGCGCACTCGTACTTCGTTAGAAACTATTTTTAGATGTAAAATGTGTTGCAAAACTGAAAGCTTCACATTTCAATCTAATAATATAAGGTATATTCTATACTTGAATTCAACCGTTTCAGAGATATTTTCGACATTTTATAAACATTTTTACAGATGCGCAGATTTACAAAAATCTCTACAGCAATATAATGAAAAGATAAGAATATTTATTTCATTTCTGACACTTGAGAATAAGATAATTTAATTTTTTTAAAACAAAATTTTTTTGAAATAGTGTAGAAGTGTTTTAACAATATATTTACCAAATTTCTATATAAGTGGAAGGAAAAGACAACATTTGACATATTACCATTCAAAAGATTGATCAAAATTGATAATATAAATATTTTTAAAAATTTTAAACCGCCTATCCAAGCATTGTTTAAGTACTCACAAATAAAAAAATCATTAATTTTGTTTCAATGTGTGTAGTATTTAACTGTATATACAGTATGTCACGGTTAGAGTGAAAATATTTTTCTTTACGAGAAAAAGGCATTCTTGATTAAAAATTTTGCTTTTTTAAAATGCGGTTGGCATGGACGACGTTCAACTTTCTTGTACAGGATGGGGAGAAAATAGGTAAATATAAAACAATACAACAATGAACTGCCTTTGTTTTTAACAATAGAAAAATATATTATTGGAGAAAGTTGTTTAGAATCAATATTTATGTTACAATGTCAGTTTGTGTATGAATCAGCCTATTTTGATAGATAGGACAGTAAAAATTTGTATAAAAAACATATTTTAAAAACAAAGGTAGTTTATTTTTGAACGATTTTTATATTTACCGATTTTCTAATCACCCTGTAGATGGAAGTTCTCCATGCCAACCGCATTTTAAAAACAAGCATCATTTTTTATCTAGAATGCCTTTTTCTCATAAAATAACAATATATCCCTTCATTTCCATTTTAACCGTGCACATACATAACCGATAATCATGTACAATTTTTCCCCAGCATTATCTGACATTGTTTTGTAGATATTCGAGTGCAAACGTTGCAACAATCACGGACCACCTTGTGCATCGTCTCATACATACATACTTTTGCAACAATAATGACACTGTCTCAAGACAGTTTTTTAACTTCTGGAAGTTCTGAGTAGGTATCTATCGGCGAGTAATGTTAAAAGTTTAATGCATATTTCATTACGAATACATCAGAAGTTCAAAAGAAATCGTAAAATTAATTTTAATGAGTGCTATTATTGTTTTTATATATTTTTAGGTATTAATAATATTGTGTGAAACTAACTACTCAGTGGACAAAAGCCCCAACCTGCGTTGAATTACACCCACAATATCTACCCATATATTCCTTATTATTAGCTTTTGTAACATTTTTTTACTGTTTTAGAAAGGTATTTTAAGCTAATATAAATCAAATATCCTACAATTCCTATCAATGAAGTCATATGTATGTTCTCTGATACCAAACATCTAGGTATGCACAATTCCACAGACAAAGCTCTATTCAATAATTATTATCTAAAGAAAATAATCTAATTTACTCACTTTATAAAAATCTAACTTCACTTTTTTGGCAGTGGGAACACGACAAATTCAACCACAATGAGTGCATTCCACTAAGCGATCGCAACGCCCAGAACGACCATCGCAATTTTACCCGTTCCACTAGGTTAAAACTGCTCTTGTGCGCATTGTTCACGGATGTGGTTTGAATCATAGTGGAACAGACTTGGGATCCATGTTTGTTTATATTTGTCAGTTATTAGTTTGACAGATGGTTTGACGGTTAGGTAGAAAAGGTAATTATATATAATTTGTATATATTCTAGGTAAAAAAGTTAAATTGGTGTTACTCATAGATTTTACTAATGTAACTAAGAATGTAACCATACATTAATTACATATACATATTTCAGTAAAATATATTAATTATTTAGGTCTTAAAATGAATATTAAACTGCAACTTCAGTCCCAATAACCTCCGTGTCGTGTCTTATTTCCTCTTCGAATACCCTTTCAGCAGATTCACCAGAAAAAGAATTTGACTCTTGTAAAGCAGCATTCATTAATTCTGTTGTGAAGGCAATATCTGCAAGAAAAATAAATACTGATAAAAAAAATTAAATATAAAAGCATAACTGAATTACATACCATCTCTTGCACATATTGCCTGAGCAACTGGGACCTCGATCTCCATAACAGTGCCTGTTTCACAGTTATAAAAACTTATTTTCTCCATCTCAACCATATATCTTAGACTTGACATTTAAATAGTTTATTTGACTTTTCCCGCAATTTATGACAAATGATGTGTTGACCCACCTCAAGACCGTGGGCGTTGTGAGCTCGAAGCGGTCGTTTGCGATGACGTCAACTCTTGACGTCTCATGACGTTGCAAGCCCAATTGTAACGCCTCTGGTGGCTTTGTGGAACGACTCATTGGTCGTTCTGGGCGATGCGATCGCTTAGTGGAATGCACCCAATATTATCATATTTAATTCATTGACAGGATGTCACTTTTTTGTCATTGTCGATATTTAACTTCAAATAATTTTTATTTTTATAATAATTTTTATAGTTAGATATTTGATTCAACTTAAAAGAGACCACCTGAAGAAGCAATCCTAAAAATGCAGAAATAGGTCAGATCTCATCTATTGTGGTTGAATTTGTCGTGTTCCCACTGCCAAAAAAGTGAAGTTAGATTTTTATAGAGTGAGTAAATTAGATTATTTTCCTTAGATAATTATTGAATAGAGCTTTGTCTGTGGAATTGTTCATTAGCATACCTAGATGTTTGGTATCAGAGAACATACATATGACTTCATTGATAGGAATTGTAGGAGATTTGATTTATATTAGCTTAAAATACCTTTCTAAAACAGTAAAAAAAAGTGCTATTAATATTGCAAAAGATTGTACTGTATGTAGGTATACATAATTTGATAAATAAAATTAACGAAATAACTGTGTACCAACCATTTTAATTTGTAATAAAAAAACATGAGAATGTTGGAATTTGAAATTATTTATTAAATATTTGTTATATTTATTGATGTTGCAATATACTAAGTTTGGCATTTTTCTTTGTAGGATTATTTTTTAATGATTTTGACTTACCAAATTTAAATAATTTACAATTTAATAAGTTGTTGATAACATAGCTATAATGCTCTTGACAAATAGTATGTGCCAAATTATTTTCACAAGTTCTCTTCTCGATTCTTTTTAATAATTCCTTTTTTATATCTCGTTTTAAAAACAATTTTTCTATTTTTTTCTCAAAAACATGTAGACAACTATCAATAAATATTATGAAATTATCAGTAGGAGCAGTGATGTTTGCGGTGTAAAATTAAATCAATCATCATCAATTTTTTCAAATATTTTATGTAGTAGGAGTAGTTCATGCTTATCGTCAAGTTTTGGTCGCTTTAACATGAAGTAATTTGCAAGAAACACAATTAAATTTTTGTACACACGTTTTTGCGAGATAGCCTGCAAAGTATACAACAGAACAGTTTTCGAGAGAAAGAGTTGTTTTGCAAATTATATTTTCATTGTTGCTCTCACTGCAACTTGATGACGTGGTCTCTGATGGAACATTTTCTTTATTGTCATCTCCAGTATTGACATTTTCCTTAATAAAATAGTCTTGATCCCTTTCACAATTAGAATATTTTGATAGTGTCATAAGATTATTTATTGCACTACTTCTAAAAAGCGTTCTGAAAATTCTTGCTGTAGGGTTTTTATTAAATCCTCTTTTTTGCCTATAAAGGGAAAACAGATTTTCTAACGCATCTTGATTTAGGCGATATGTATACAATTCTTTTTTTTCCTCTGCAAATAATTGCAGAATGCCTTCAATACTCTGAACAAATTCTTCGAAACAAGGAGGTCTTGATTTCTTTTTGTTAAATCTGTCTTCTTTTTGCAACTTTTTAAATAGATCCTTTCCGTGCTCCAATTTTTCTATAGTTACTGTATTTTCTTTTTTTTAATGAACAAGAATAAGGCTTATTTCCAAAGAGCCTTTGCTATTAACACAGTCAAATATTTGGTTCATTAGTTCCACAAAGTTGACAGTATTTTTAGCAGTAGCATTTTTTATTTGCCCACAGTCAATGCAAGTCTTTATTGCAGAAGACATTGAATGGCTTAGCACTTGAGCTGCCAATTTGACACTCATTTTCTGAAATGAATTTGGATTGATATGTTTTTCTGTAAGTTTTCCTAGACTTCTACTTTTTTTATTTTTTTGCCAATTATATAAAGATTTCTTATATCATCAAAAGAAATTCATTCATTTTCATAAAGAAAATCTGCTGTCAGTAGGTTATTCCTTACACTTTTCAGCAAATGAGGTACATCATATATAGCAAAAATGTTTGTGTTATTTGAGAAAAAATATGGTGTTTCCGATGTTACGTTTAGATGATTCATTACCGTTTGATTGGTAGTACTTTGGTCACACACCATTATTTTTGGAATTAGTCCAATTGTATTCAGATTAAAAATTGTATCATGAATTATTTATATTAACGTTCATACTTGACACCAGAATTGGAAAGAAAATAAGCCAGAGGTAATTTCCACGGAGAGTGAACAACAAAACAAGAGCGCATTTTGCATTCTTTGATTACCTTCCATATTCACCAAAATCTTGTCTGTGATAAGTCCATACGTTTGGAATACTCTAAGCATTCCTTTATATACATTTTGTCAAAGCAGAGAAGGCAGTATTTATAATTTGAAGTATTCACCAAATTTCGATTGTATATTTTGAAAATATTTTTTATCCAGTCCAGGCAAAAATTTTGACGAACCTATCCATTTCCGAATTGTTGATAAACCTGGCAAAACGACTCCAGGATTTTTTAAAAATGTGTACCCTGCTGGCGATTTGTAAAAAAATGATAAAGCAAACTTTTTCTAAATTATTCCAAACTATCTTTTTTTCGTTTTTAGTTACATGGCTACAGTTGCCTTGAATTGTGGTGATGGAAAATTAAAGGCATCATCATTATATGAATGGTACACTTCGAAGTTCTTAGAACTTTAGAACGTTTGGGTTGTGTACTTGGCATAGCGATAATTTTTTGGATGTTTTCATGATCTAAGTCACATTCATCTTCAGAATGTAAATCAATGACTCTTGATAAATTTTTGAACAAATTTACATTTCTATAAGTCTTCAATGGTTTTTTGAATACTAACTCTAGTGAACGGGATATTGATGGTATATTATTTAAACAGATAGGAACTGGTACGGCACTTTTAATTAATCTGTGTTTTGTTTCTTTATTTACGAAAATGTTTCAGCAAAATGCATTTCGCATACATAACGATTTTTTAGTTTTTCGTCGCCTATGTATAGTATATTTAGGGTTACCTGAAATATATAATATGGTAAGGTCACTATATTTCTCACCGTAAACTGCTCCGATTTGTAGTGTATTTAGGTACAGAAATCTCGAAAAAATAAAATACGTAGGACAAAAGTGATACTAAAAATAAAATTTATGGTGCTTACCATTTACATTTTCGTTAAATAAAATAATAACTTTTAAAAAGCGTTTGTAAGACACATTATTTTGCTATTCTAATCCTACATTTTTAAAGGGCGCCGTATTCTTGAAATAGTGTTTTGTACAAATACAAGTAATTTTATACATCCAAAGGTACCAAAGTAAAACCAATACATAACGTCAGAAGCAACAACCAATCTTATATGCAGAATTATGCAAGTTTATGTTATAACAATATTTACATATACAGTTAAATTAAGAAAATACGCATTTTGAAAGATTTCTGTATCTAAAAATTTGTTGGTTAGACCACTACCTTTCGTTATATATTCGTTTTACTTCGGTATCCTTGAATATTCACAAGTGGCATGAAATAAAATTCTTGCTAGGTTCTATAATTATTCTTTCTCGAAAGATGGACTGAGATGGACTATGTCATACGTCACAAAAGTTCTCAGTTTTCCTTGGCTACCTGCTGATGATCCCGACTGTGTAGTTAATAGACCGAAGTATGAGATAATATTCATATTTGCTAAAATCTACATTATTCAGTTTTTAACTGTATAAAATTATTTGTATTTACAGAAAACACTATTTCAAGAATAGGGCGCCCTTCAAGTAATTATGCATATTTTCACCATAGCATTAATTGGCAAAGATAGGAGGGGAATAATTGGTAAAGCTACTGTGTATCCATTAAAAGTACCGTTCTGACAGACATTAAGACTGTTATGTACATAATAAATGTAATGGCCGTGTATATTTTTCGCAAGTTGATGTCCTTTATATAATTTCAATTTATTTCAATTTTATTTATGAATAGCTGTGAAGATCAGTAAATGCGTTAGTCGGTCATATATAAAATATATAATATATATAAATTTGTAAAATTCCACGTGTGGAACGTTTACGGTGCAGAATGAGTGTATGACAATGAAGGTTATACCGCAATCGACTTTTTTATTGGGGGTATACACTGTTCTTCACAGTGGACGGAGTCGACACTTGTTTGCTATGGTTAATCTCGTATTAGATGAAAATCTTTTATATGTTATTGTGAACTACTCAAGTTTGTTCAGTAAGAAATTACAAAAACCATGAGAAATTAATCATCACCTCAATGATGATATTTTCGACCTTATCTTTATGGTAGAAAGTTTATTATATACATATACGGACCATAAACCACTTCAGTGGTTATTTTCCTTGAAAGA
Source organism: Monochamus alternatus (assembly GCA_037114965.1). NCBI lineage: Eukaryota > Metazoa > Arthropoda > Insecta > Coleoptera > Cerambycidae > Monochamus > Monochamus alternatus. Next base: position 63,145,616 of record CM073427.1, on the reverse strand, counting down.
ACCTAATTCACGCCTTGTACGATGTACGATGGAGACTCAAACTCGAAGAGTATAAGTATGAAATTAAATATAAGAAATGAAAAAATAACTGTAATGCGGATGTCTTATCTCGAATTAAATTGGAAGATTTTCCCATCGAAAATCAGAAAGATAATCAATCTATCCTAGCCAACATAGGAGACGCTTCCGAAGACATAGACCAATTTATTAATGACCTAAACCTTGACCCTATTGACACACCTAACCAGGAGGAACTCTAACAAATTATATCTGATTTAAACACTACTCACTCAGCTAATGAAGATCCTATCTTAACAATTCGAATTTCTGATTATCCTTTAAATCACTATTCGTATCAAATTACAATTAAAGAAAGTAGTAACGCCGTATTAGATATCGCGGTACATGAAACGGTTTTTGATAAGATTAGAACTAACATAACATTTAGATCACACGCCAGTGATGCAGATATAACCAACTTTTTCAAAGATTTACTCGATCCACCAAATAAAATATCATCACGAGGGAAAAACGTGCCATAGAGGCATAAACAAAGTAAGAATGTCTTTAACTAAAATATATTATTGGCCACAAATGATAACCGACATTACTAAATATATAAATAATTGTAAAATTTGTCAAACCGGAAAATATGAAAGGCACCCCCAGAAAATTAAACTCAAAATTACACCAACGCCTAAGCAATCAATGCAAACTGTTCACATATACATTCTATGCAGAAAAAGAAATGTTCCTAACAGTTTTTGATTCATTTTCCAAATTTATATATAAAATATGAAAGGCACACCCAGAAAATTAAACTCGAAATTACACCAACGCCTAAGCAACCGATGCAAACTATTCACATAGACATATTCTATGCAGAAAAAGAAATGTTTCTATCAGTTTTTGATTAATTTTCCAAGTTTGGTCAAGTCTACTCCCTTCAATCAAAAAATGCTGTAGATGTTTATAATACTCTTTTAATATTTATATCACATTTCAGTATACCAAGAAAAATAATCTGCGATGCCGGTCCACAATTTAAAAATCATTTGATTACAGAACTTTCGTGAACTTCACAAAATTAATTTACATCTAACAACCCCTCGAAATTCCAATTCGAATTTTTCCGTAGAACGATTTCATTCTATGATACTTGACCATTTAAGATGTTTAAAAGCCGATAATCCTGGAAAAACTTTACAAACCCTTATAAAACTTGCTATAATAGGATAATGCGATTCATCGAGTAACGAGACTCACTGCTTTTGAAGTAATGTACGAACATCTGGACATTCCCAGTCCTTTTGAATTAAATGACAATCACTTAACCTCAGAATACATACAATAACATAAAGACGGTACTATACGAATATACCAATTACCAAATATACGTAAACGATACTATACGAATATACCAATTACTAAATGTACGTAAATGTATTGAAAAATATAAGGAAACTTATTGGAAATTTAAATACTAAACGCGACGATCCTGTTCCGAATGAACCAAATCAAACAGTTTACGTAAAAGAAGTTACTAAACGATCAAAAACAAAACCGCGATTTAAAAAGACTAACGTTGTCCAAGACAGAGGAAAAATTTTACAAACTAAAGCAGGAAGATACCATAAATATATAATAAGAAAACCACGAAAATTGACTCAAACTTCCTTGTTTACAGGCCTTAACTACGAACAATGACCACACTTATTGTAAACCGCCTGATCCTCCTGATTCTTCCACTAGTCATGATTAAAGAAATTAAAATCGAATCCCTTCGAAACCAACACTACCCTTACAAATAGGAACCACGAAAATCATAGCTTCCCAACATAAATTTATTCATTACGTTGATGTAGAACCTATATATATATGGAAACTACTAAACTTCAAAATTTAATAAATGAACTGGATAAAGTTAATACTAGTCAATTACCTATTCCTCAACAACTTACACAATATGCTCACATATCACAAGATAGTTGCTCTGATTCCGAATCAAGGACTCATTAACGGTATCGGAACAATACATAAATGACTTTTTGGTACTCTAGACGCCGATGACGGTGAACAAATAAAACAAACTATTGAAACCCTAAATAAAGGACAACATAAAATAGTAGTAATAGTAGTAGTAAATTTACAGAGTTCAATTGTAAAAACTTTAGTAACTCAGGTTAATAAAACTATCAGCACTATTAGCCAGAATCAAAAATCTTTGTCATCACATGTTAATGAACTGGAAAATAAAGTTACCTATTGGACTAAAGGATCTTATATACTTTATATATCTCAACAGATTATTAATAACTGTAACGTAATTTTGGAATTTTTGGACGAACTAGAAGAACTTTTGCTTCATTAAATAATAATTCTCTTTTAAGTTTAGAAAATTTACAAGATATCCTTCACGAACTGAATAAGATATATCCTGAAAATAAATTAATTAAAAAAATTACAATTTTATTATAAATTATTTGGAGTTAAGTCATTTTTGAAAACACAAATGTAATATTTGCAATATATGTTTCAATATTACAATCTGAATCCTTCACCAGTCTATCCAATTCCTGTTAACAACCAAACTAGTATACCTGTCAAACCTATCCTTATACTCGGTCTCAACGATCATCTAATGAGGGATGAAGTATGCCCACAAATTGAAGATCAATTCCTATGTCGAGGAGATCTTAGACCAAATCACCAAGATTGTGCTTCCCAGATGATACTGAAGCTAGAACCTAGCCATTGTCAGGCAACTCCTTTGATGTTAACCACGCCAATTATCAAATAAATTAGCCAAAAGCCCGCCTTAGCACCGACCAACCAATTAATCGATGTCCACTTTCACTGTGCCGAAAGTAGTGTCACCCGTATTAAAATTCCAACCCTATTTACCATCCCCGAAGGATGCAAAATCATGTTATGTTATGTTAATGGTTCAGTATTTCCCATGAACTCAAATTATATTAATGACTCACAGTTCAAGTTACCCGAAATTGAAGCCATAAACCACTAATATTGCAACAAGTTCCATTACGAAATCCATGACGTCCAGATGAAAATGAACCATGTTCCTGTTCTTTCGATTGATGGCGTCGATCCACATTCCAATATCAAATATTACCTGATAATAATCAGCGTTTATTCCTGTGCCCTGATGATAATCTTCTGGAAACCCATCATGAGACTTTGTTCCCGTTGTTCATTCTGGAATAATTCGAGATCCATACAACCCAATGAAACCGAACTACGTTCCACTCTGTCGGTTCCATTCTAAGGAGAGAGGAGTTATATGAACACACTATATATATTTTGTTATCGCTTCCGCTTCGTTTCATAATAATAGCATTAAGTAATAAGACTATCAGAGTCAGCTTAGATAAGCACGTGTTAATTAAAACAAAGCTTCTTTATTCTTAATATAATAAATATACCCGCAAATACTAGAATAGAATAATATTGTACTTGGTTTTCTCATAAACGTTTTGTGCTCCTAAAAAGTGTTTTTTTCAAATCAAGTCCAAAACTGGCAGAGCTTTATTGCTTGTTCCACCCAAAATTACAGTAAATTTATGAAATTATTGGAAAATTTGGAACCATTTTTTTCAATTATTTTTGTATATATTGGAATGGGATAAACGTGAAAAATCATTAAAAAGGATTCATTAAGGGAAACAAAAATCGAAAATTATTTTTTTTGTATTTCTAAAATTATTATCAAAATTCTAACGGAAGGAAGTCATAGATAATTGTTAAATAGACCTACAGTTAAAAAATGAAATTATTCTGTCGGAAAATAAAGGAAAAAAATGGGTTACAGTTTATTCAGGTACTGCAAAACCAGCCTTAAGGTCGCCGTATTTCTCGTCATCAAATGACCAAATTTATGGTGTTTTTTAGGTACTGAAATCTCGAAAAATAAAACACGTAGAGCAAAAGTAATACCAAAAATAAAATTATTGATGTTTTGTTTATACACTTTTACTATTTAAACTTTCCTCAAAAATATAATAACTTTCAAAATGCATTTGTATGATACATTATTTCGCTATTCTAACCCCACGTTTTAACAATTATTTTCACATACAAAAGTGAACAATCTTATATGCAGAACTATGTAAGTTTATGTTATAACAATGTTTACATCTATAGTTCAATTTAAAAAAAAACACGTGTTTTGAAAGATTTCAGCAGGTACCTAAGAGTTTGTTGGATAGATCGCTTTCTGACGTTATACATTGATTTTACTTATCTTTAAATATTCGCAGGTGGTATGAGATAACATTCTTGTTATTTGCTAAACTCTATATTATTCAGTTCTTAAATGTTTAAAATTACTTGTATTTGTAGAAAACACTATTTTAAGAATACGGCGCCCTTAAGGATATTTTTATTTAAATACAAATTTTACCGAGGCTGACTACCAAAAAATCGAAATTAAATCGATTTTCTGCAAAACTAAACACCCTGTATAAAAACTAATGCCATCATCGAATTCTACACGCCACCTAGTACCTCTGTATACCAAATTTTGTCGCACTGGCTCCAATAGTAGCTGAGATATTCGCAATGTATTAATGCTAAAACAGATATACATATATGTTTTAGCATTAATACATTGATAGAAGATGTCAGTGTTATATACATATTTATTGCATTTTGAAAAAAATAATAACAGACAGTTTCTGACTAACTCTATATATACTATGAGTTAAGGTATTGAGATGCGGCTGTATGTAATATTAATTTTTATATATTTTTTTGAGTTCTTATAAGGAATATTTTTTCTTCTCAAATATTTTTAAATTTAAGTAACAAAGTATTAGATTTATTATTTTTTATTCCAAATTGTTTAATAACATTGTAAAATTTGTGGTGGGTTTAATAATCATTAATAATTTATTTTATTTTCTTAAAATTATATAAAGCAGTTTTTACTGTTTTTACACTATTACAAAAAGTATATCGTCTTTCACAGTCTGCGAACAAATGTCCTTTCTGGACGCCTTTTCATTGCTTGGCAAGCCCCTCACCTAGTATAATGTTTTAAATAATTTTTAATTGTTTTGATGAAAACTGCAATAATGTTTTGTTTATATGTACAAGAACAATTTTATTACTGTTTTTATTCTTGTTGTATATGGGCTTTATTGTAATAACGTCAGTTTCTCTAATGGTTGGTTTTTTTAGTGGGTCAGTGGTCGCGCGGTTTAAGGCGTCAGTATTTGAATCGAGGTGACTAGATCGGTGTAGGTTCGCGCCCAGCTGCCGGTAGACCGTATATAAGCTATATTCGTGGAGAGGATTGGCACTCTCTCTGCGGTTATGGTAGGGTGGGAAAATGTTGGCTTGGGTCAATGTGAGAGATTAATACCGGTTGATATTTGACTACCCCCCTAATTAATGAGGTTTTCCAGGTTTCCCTCATTCCTGCATTGAATAGTGGTTAAGGCCTACCAACGTAAGTTGTTCATGGACGCAAATGCGGCCTGCTTAATAATAATATGCCGCCCCCTCTCCCGCACAAGTCTCCGACTTCTGGGCTAATCCCTGTGATTAGAATGAGGGGTAGAGATATTATTATTATTATTTATATTTATTTATTATTTACAATCTCATAATTCGTAAGTAACTTTGTCAATGTTTTTATAATTAGTATTACTAATTGTTATTGTAGATATATATATATATATATATATATATATATATATATATATATATGTATGTTATGTACTTTGTCACTTCCAAAGTAGATACACGACGCACGTTACCACTTCATATATTTCCTTGCCACTTCCGTCTATGGAAGTGACAAGCAAAACTAGTGAGATTTTGTACAAATGCCACAGGTGCCTCTGCCAAGCTTATGGCCAAATTTCGGTTGGAAGTGATTTTGTCATAAATTTATCTTTAGTTCGGCTATATATCGGTGGCGCTGCAGTCGGCTGTAGGTTGTATATATTTAGATATTAATAATACTAAGCCACTTCCGTGTGTAGTGCCGTACATTCAGACCTCCATTTTTTGGCAACAGCGCTTAATACTCTGATACTTGTAATATATTTGCAATGATATGTTTTAGCTTTTATAGAATTTATCAGACAGCCATATCTGTGGAAAAGTTAATAAACGATTTTTGAATTTGTTGGAATAAAAATTGATATTTAATTTTTATTTTACAACAAATAAAAAAAACAAAGCTGTCGAATTAAACTGAAACAATAATAACAACAGTCAAATTAAAAATAAGAACTTTTACGTAAATAAATTTTTAAAAATGTTACAAAGTTGTTACTTTAATGTATCTGTACCTAATGTGTCTAACAAACTTACCTACATATGAAAAACTTTTTTGTTATTAAATTTATGGAAAAAAGGTTTGCTTTAAATAACATTGATATGAAACTATTCAAATTCGGCATAATATATATAGGAAATACACTGTTTATTTTTCCAAATGTTAAATTTTATATAATTTGACAAAAATATGCACTATACAATTTTTATGTTGGGTTTTAATACTAAAATGTAATATGTTTGAAGTTGTTGCTTTAACGTCGTTTAATGTTAATTTGATTTTTTTATTTTTACGAGTATCTACATTTAGTAATTCACGGCAATATATTTCAAAGAGATGAAAACCCATCTTAGCATTTTTTAAACAATATAAATGTCAATTTATATTTTTGTTCACCCTAAAATAATGTATATTTAATATAAACGTTTAATTCATAACGAATCCATAATTCCAGGTCCAAATTGTAGAATAAGAGTATAAATTAATTTTATTAAGTAATAAGGAAACGTTTGATAATATTAAAAAACGATAATATTAGAAAAATAGATTTATAACAATATTTTGAGATAAAGTAAGTAAAATATACTTACAAAAATAAATTACGAATATTAATGTAACCATGAAGATATTGATTTTCATAATATTTAAAGAAAGCCAAAAGAAGGTAAAAGTTGACCATGTGTTTAACATGAAATATACAAGTGACCGTTTTTAGGTAGAAAATAGAACGTAGTAAGTGCAAACACTTACCGAGGCATTTAAATTGTACCATTGAATAGATAGTACTTATAGGAAGATATAATTTATAGAAAAGTTTGAAAAATGCATGCACATTTTTTCAATATAGGTTTATTTTATATAAAATATAGATATTAAAGAACTTTGGCTTAAAGCAATTATTGTTTACTTACTTGTTCATTATGTAAAAAAAAAAATGGATGTATTTACAAACCCTAAATATGCAAATATTAGCTGTTGTTTACGGATTAAGAATTTTCGAAAGTTTTAGGTATTTAAATACAGATATTTCTGAGGGTCAAATAAAAAAGAAATGATGAAAATATTAACCCGTTTAATATAGGGAACTATCTAACAGTTACCGCAAAATCAATAATTTAAAAAATATTACACTTTCTTATTAAAAAGGTCAAAGTTACGAAAACAATCAGTTTACTGCAGTTAGAAGAAAATTTACTATTTATTAAACAAAAAATTGAAATTTGTAGTCTGTAATCATAGACATAGAAAGTTACCCACTAAGCAAAATATCATCCCAGATTCATAACATTTTTGTTACAACGTTACATTGTGAGTTACAATTTAAGTAGCAGATACTTCCCCATAACCATCTTAGCATCGTTATATGTCCTCCAGTGCAACAAAATCCTAAGAACGTTAATTAAGAAACATTCTTGTTACGTTAGTTACTCATCCCTTAGATGATAATGCAATACTTTAAGAAATGGCAAATTCACGTTTCTGGAAGGATATTTGAAAATACTATATACGTTATAGTAACTTACCAAATAAGTGTGTTGAATATCATTTTTAAAATCTATATAATGTTGAAATTACAGCTTAAATATGTTTCTCTTACGAAACATTTACATATTTAATAACGTACCATAAATGTCTTTATTACTGCTTAAAATGTTTATACAGGGTGTTCATTAAAGAATGGACCATACTTTAAAACTAGCTTCCTTGGACAAAGATCATCTCACCTTAGTACCATCTTGCTTCCTTAAGAAGTTATAAGCCCAAGAAATTGGTTTTTGTATCTTATTTTTTATTATTATTTATTTCTTAGGTATCTTACTAATTTTTGTGTTACATGTTGAGGGTGTTCTGTACATTTAACACAAAAATCAAACATATTCTATGTATCGCATAAAAAAACTTACTTGTACAAAATTTGAATACGATTACCTAAGAAATAAATAATCGTAAAATTAAATAAAAAGAACTACTTTCTCAGGCCTATAACTCCTTAAGGAAGCAAGATGGAACTAAGATGAGATATTCTAAATTAACTTACCTAACTTGTTTTGTCCAAGAGATCTATAGCCTTAAAGTATGATCCATTCTTTAAGGATCACCCTGGATAGCTATTTTGTTTCCACATTTGATATACATGGTGTTCTAATAATTTGTAGGTATGTCTTAACATAAATAAAAAAACAAATGAATATCATATACACGTTTTACATAGACTAATAAAAAATTGTATATTTAAAAATTATAACGTTTTTAAAGTTGCAAGATTTTCTTTTAGGAAGTAGTAGGGAGTATTTTTTTTTAAATTAAATGAATACTTAAAACAAAAAAATTATTGAAATGAAAACTCATAAAGATTTTTTTTTGTATTAAATAACTAGGTGTTTAATCGGCACAGGGTAATTTTAGAAGTGCAGATGTGCCATTAAATATCAAATAAAATATATGTGTATTTGAACTTCAATTGTTTTCTACTTTTGTTAATGGTTTGTACACATACCAATCGAAACATCCTATATACAAAGTTGCAGATCTTTCAAGACTTGGCATAGGCCATCAAATAAGGAAATCTTTTAAATGAAAAATGCAAACATGAATGTTATATCTACCTAGTAACCTGTACATGTACTCCTACATATATTTTTTTTAATAAAAAATCTGAGAAACAAAAAACAATTTAAAAAATTATTACACCAAATTAACACCATTAAGTTAATTAAATACTGGGTCTTATGTATGCAGATATAAAAAATGTAATAGTGATTGTTGGATGGAGTGAATAATAAATAAAACGTATACTAATCTTTAGGTATTTATATTAATAAATAATCAATATTAATAAATCTAAATCTAAATCAAAATCTACATATATATATATCTGATCTCATCTCATCACTCAGTATACGTTCTTCTATTCGTGACTGAAACAAAAAATAAATGTTAACCTAGAATGCAAATAAATCAATATTTCTTATTAATAAAGTGACAAATATATTCCAAATATGATTTTTTTAATGATAAATATATAGCTTTCCTGCAAAATCATAATTCTGGAAGCAAACTTTAGGGAAAATGAAGCATTTTTATCAGTTACTAATCATTAATGATATTGACAACTTTTTAAAAACCAAAGAATACTAGAATAACTTAATAATTAGATTATTTTCATCAAAAAAGCTGTCGTAGAAGTATGGCAGATTTGTTTTCAAATATGCTGTATAATATGCAACATTTCTACAGTCACTTCTATATTCAACTTACCCTCTGATATTTCTTTGTCTCGAATGGCGGAACCAATCCATTATCAATTTTTCAAACAAATAGTCTGTAATGGTAGGAGAAACCATTCTAACGGCATCTACAAAATAAAAATTTATTTATTTTTTTTAAGTTATGGACAATGAATACCTTTTAAAACTTTGATGAGAATGCAATCTTTAATTCTAAAATTATTTTTCTGACCAGTCCATGAACATAATACAGCTAATTTATTTGTAAAGACTAGAGTCAAACATCTTATAAAATCACCCTCATTTTTCCCTCCTATCTGGGAATATTTATAGAACTAAAAACAAGAAAAGTTCATTAAAATGTAAACAAATTAAATGAAACAATATAGATTCACAATTATCAAAGAAAAAACAAACAATTTAAATTTACATCAAATTTTTTAACCAAAAAAAAAAAAAGATTTTATCTTATTTTATGGATAATCCAAGAACTTGGACTTGGCAACTAAATTTCGTTTTACTTGTCTTATGATCTTGCCTGAGGATGCTCCGAAGTTGTTAAAAATTCTTTTCTATGAGCTAACACAGTAAATTAAATATTGAATTTATTTAGCCAGTCAAAAATAACACGATAACATTAATAAATTAATTACCAACTGCTTTGCCGCTTCTTCATCACATAAAACTTTTTCAAATTCCAATAAATCAGCAATATTATTTAATGGCAGAAAAGCCTTTATTTTTGTATCATCCAATTGATCATTTTTAATTTTAGAGCCAGCTTCTAAGGCATTTAATCGCAACATAATCATACGAAGTGTGGCATGAATTTCATTTAATTTTTCCAATATATCAGTATTAGAAACATCAGGTATTATTTGAAAGTCAATGCTTTCACTATTTTGATGTACAGGCTCAATATTTTGACATGTACCGGATAGACCAGAAGTAACACTTGAAGCATCTAAAAATATATGTATAATTATATGAACATAATTTTTTTATGTAAAAAAATTAAAAAACTTACGAGATTGGATTTCACCCTCTTCACCTACTTCTTCACTTGTATAATCAGTACAAGGCGAAGCTGTAGAATATGCTGTCAGTTAGTTATACAAGGCAATTTTTAAGTAAATACATATATGATAATAGTGGGGCAATTTTTTAGGTCGTTTTAAAAATTGCTCAAATAAATATTTTTTAATAACTGAGATAACTGAGGTTAGTTATTGCAAATTTTGAAGCAGAACCTGTACCGAACCTGACCTACCTTAAGAGTTCAAGCAACAAACTAGGACAGTTGTTGACCTAATAAGTAAACTCGTGTTTCATGAATGTAGATAGTTACATCGCAACACTCCTGTTTTCAGTCTGGCAAGCGCCAGTGTTGAAGAATTACTGATCGGGTGTTAATTTCTTCCTTCTTGAATGTTTTGTCTGCCAGGCTATGTTTAATAACGGCGGTTTGAACAAGTACCGTGAGTGCATAGGACTGGCTTCCACAATTCAAAAATGCAAAATTTATAATTTTTATATATCATTTAATTGTGCTAGTTTTTGTATATTCATAATCACCCTGTATATTTGAAACTGTATGTTATACAAAAATATTAGTTACCAAAACTTAATCAGCTTTCCAGACATTTGCATTAAAGTAATATCTTGTATAAAGTTTTAACACATTGTATCTTGAACACAATGTAAGTAGGACATATGTTTATAGAATCTTAAAATGACCTAATGAATCACCCCCTTAATCAATGGAATATTGTTAGACATAAATTAGAAAATTATGCATACCACTGTGTATTGCAACGTCTTCTATAATAGGTGGGGGTGAATATGTCAATTTGGACCTGACTTTCCTTTTCCCCGGAGCTCTTTGTAAAATATCCTCAGTTTCGGAGGACGACGCAGCTGCATGCTTTTCTACCTGAAGTGCTTCCTCATAAGTATCTGAAAACACAATATAGTTTTTAGATAGAGGATTAAAATGTTTATAAGTAATTAGATGTAATGTCTAAAACTGATTTGATAAACTTTAAATTTTATTAATATTTCTAAAAAATATATTTATTATAGTTAATACCTTACACCAGGATGACAAAAATAAGCAAATAATATGTCTAATCAAGCAAAAACTCAAAAATTTGGATGAAGAAAATGGGTGCATTTATTACTTACCGTATTTTCCAAAAAATTTTTTAATTTCAAACAATGGCCAGTTTTCATCAGGTTTGACACATTTTATTATTAAAGTTCGTTGATTCTTTGCTGATGTTTTTGGCCAAAATGACTTCCCAACCTGTTCATTGATCCAATTCACTGGGATTACAGATATTTCATTTTTTTCCTCAAACTGGATTACTGCATACTAAAATAATTAATTGATATTTCAGGTACAAAGTGGAACATTTACAGATATATATATATATATATATATATATTTATAATAAAAGAATTGTGAGACGTAAAGCTAAAAAAAATATATTACAATTTTTTTAGTATCCATCCTTAACATTGTATTTATATCTAGTTCTTACCTAATTTTTAGTATGTAAGAGTGGCAGAATAACATCATCAATTTTCATGATTTTCTTTGTAATATTAATTAATAGCGACTCTTTCTTAAGATCACTTAAATGACCAACGGCTCCACAATCAAATTTCAACGAAGGGCAAGGTACTTTAAAATACTTTTTTAAATCTAAAAACTCTTGGTATTCAATAAAAGCTATGTTGCCTTTTAAAAATAATCTTTTAATCTTTACAGCACATCCATCATTTAGAATAGCAAAGCAGTTTGGTTGTTTTAAAGTAAAATGCATATTTTTTAAAATAACCTCCCCATATTCAATTATAAAATCTCCATTAGTTAATTTATCAAAACCAATTTCCTTCATCAACACTGGGTCTGTCTTATTCACAAAATTAGTGTCGGAACTGTAAGTTTCATATTCATAGTGTCTGTTTATGAATTGCTGAAGAGGATAATTACTAGTTTTTAATATACTTTTTATATGCGACATATAGTTTTCGAATCGAAAACAGCTAAAATTATCTAATGCTTCAAATTTACGAACGTCATTACATAAATGGATTAGATTATGAACATTATGGTTAATATAATGTTCTCCATATATTTCACTAAATTTAGTTACAAAATACTTTAATAACTTTTCAGCATAATCTATATGAACCAAAGAATATTCTTCTGAAAGTAATATGACAATAGCAACATGAAGAGAAAGAAAATGTGACAACATGGGCTCCTTAACAACATTCTTTATTGCTGAAGGCCCATAGTAGATAAGAAAATTACGAAATTCTGTGGCTTTCCACCTATCTAGCTCGTTTAATGACCTAGGAAGTCTTGTAAATTCTTTCAAAATACATTTCCGATAATTTTCTAAATTTGCATTTATAACAGCAATATCTTCTTTAAACAATCTCACTGGCTGTGGGCCTCCCACCCACAAGCCCAGTATTTTCTTAACAACTCCTAAACATACTAAATGGATATAGTCCAGTGGCACATTTGTAACCAATCCAATACCTATTTCTGAAAGACGTGTAAATCCTTTATGATAATGTTCATCGATCATGTCCTCTACATCTTTATCTGTCCTAAGAGGTGAATTTATATCTAAATATGCCATACGATTATTAATATAATCACCCTCAACAATACATTTGGTACACCCAAAGTATGCATTATGACTTTTTACATTTAACATATATGCTTTTGCAGGTGCATCACACAGAATTTTTGTTATTTGTATATCATATTTTTTATTATTACAAACAATACCTTCTATTTTGAGTTGTTTAAATTGATCTATAGTTGGTCCTATATAACTGTTTACATCAGAAGGTTTCCCACTCCCATGATATACTCCAATAGGAAAAGGTTGACTATTTTTTATACTATCCACATACCCCAAAATAGGCCAAAATTGACTATTACTACTTTTAGTAAGAGGAAGGTCATCAAAATTTAGTGAAAGACACAGTTTACTATCTTTAAAACTAGTACTACTATTTTCTAATACGTTTAAGATGCCGTTTTTTAAACCGAAGTGATAGTATGATCCTGGATGAATTGGAATTATTTCATGTACTTTATTTTTATCTATTTTTAAAAGCGATCTACAATCTTTAGGTACATTAATACCAAGATCAGACTTTAAGAAGGTTAAAAGGCGATTGAAAGAGTTGTGACTAATTTCGCTATGTACAGCCCAAGATTTTAAGTGTTTAATAAAAAGGTCCTCTTTAGTTTGAGTGACATTCAAATTTGCGATTTCTAAACTTGTGACTGCATGTGAAGAATCACAAATTATTTGAGGTCTTTGGGGAATGTAACACTCATTATTCAACATATTAACATTATGAACTGGTGCAGCGTTCTTAGATGAAGATGTTAAAGAATTTTCAGAAATGGAACTGCATGATGCTTGTCTCGAATTAACATGATTTTTTATTATTCTTCTAATATGTCTTCTTGAATATGCACCATAAGGTTTTGTCAAACGCTATAAAAAAAAGAGTAAATAAAGACCAATTATAGGTTAAGCACTACATATGGTAATTCTTTATATTAGCGTAATCTGGTAAAGTGATTAAATCGTGTTCAGCAACTTAGAAAATAGGGAGTAAACAAACTTTTATGCACTTTTTTTTGGATTCCGCTAATGTTAATTACTAAAATTTTGTCTACTCATTATTTTCGAGCTTGCTGAACACGAATCTGAAGTTATTTTCTCCGTGTAGTTTTTGAGAAAAAAAATTATGTACATTTTTAAATTTAACGACACAACAATTTACCTACCTATGTATTATAAACGCGATTAAGTGCAAACCCGTGATATTTACAAAACTGAGGTTACAAAAATTAAGGATGTTACAAAAAATGTGCCCAACTAGAAATTAATACAAAAATACTTACCTTACTATCCATTTTTTGTCAATAACTGATAACTCTGATGTCGATCCTAGATGAGATACTAAAGATGTCGATAGTCACGCACACAACACGAAACTAAACGGAATAACGGAAACAGATCGATGTCGATAGTCGCCAGATCATGTGACCACGATCTGTTGAGCCGTCTAGAGCGCAAGTCCAAGTCCTGGTTGGAAGAGAGGAGCAGAATGATGTTTTTAACGTTTTAACAATATAAATTTAATATATTTTAAGAGCTAACAATACGTATTTATGTTAGTTTAGAAATGTATACTTAATGTTTTTGCGCAGTAAATAAAACATTAAAAATTAATGCAATGTCACATAAAATATTTATCTTACGAACGTCACTTATACGCCTTTGTTTCATACAGAATAACATTACCTTTTACAAGTAACCACAATGTTTTTAAAATGTTTATGAAATCATTCTAATCATAATGAACCAGAAATGATTTTTAAAGACGTTTTTGTAATATAATTTTGAGTTATGTTAAAATCAAACATTTTATTTACATAATTCGGATATTTTATTACAAACATTACGTTATAACAAATATGTTCCTTTTTATTAACGTTATGAAACATTCTTTTTATGTTGTTTGCTTAGTGAGTAAGTTACTATTACCGATTCTATTATTAATGGACTTATGATGTACGAGCATTATTTCTGTTCATTGCAACGCAGCGGTAGAAATAATCGAGTAAGACCAGATTTTCAATTTACTCATGTATATTAAATATTAAGTAGGTACCTACTTATTTTTTGGGGTATTATGAACTTACCCATATTTATATATATATATATATATATATATATATTTAATTGATATATGCACAGAGTGGCCTAATTTCGATGTTTGTATAGGGCAATTTGATAACTATGAGAAATACAAAAAATAAATATTACATTCTAGATGTCTTTTTTGATTTATTACATTATTATTTATAATGAAAACAAAGTGGAGTCCTGTAATTTTCGTCATATTTATTTATGTAGGCGTATGTATACACTACCAACATGCACCAATTAATTTATCTCAAGAAAAGACATCAGGAGTGTGTAATTTATTTTTTTTTTTGTAAGTAAAGAACGGTACCTTTAGAACATAATGGGAAATCGTTTGCTGAAATTGATAATGACGTCTGTATGGAATATGTTGAAGAAGACGAAAATAATGATAATGCCTGAATTATACCTACTGTATAACATTTCTCTTAATTTAAATATGATCACTTACTTATTCTTATGAATTTATATCACATGGAAAAGCAAATAATATTGTGTTTCCATAATATTAGATTTATACAATATGAAATAATCTTCCACACAAAATAAAATATGTTGTATACCTATTTACCTAAAATCATAGTTTTTCAAATGACATAATTTTAGATGTACCAATTCATGAACCATCCTTAATAAGTATTTAGTGAACCTTCTATTACTAACGATAAATTAGTTACCTGCACTAATTTGCCTACATTTTAAGAAAACAATTTCTGGCAGGTTTGCCTAAGCAAAAAATATCATGCTGGAAAAAGCAGTTAAGTAAAAAATAATAAGAATTGCATCACTATCTCGCATTTCCATATTTTTGACATTTCGAAAAACTTTCTGTTTTGACTGTTCCGTTTGGCGCAAGGGCTTATTTAATTAATCTTTATTTTTTTCAGAAGTGTGGCAAAAACCCAATCAAACTAAAGAAAAACTTCCAGTTATACAGAAAGTCGCCACCAACTTCGTTATTTTAAATGGAAAGTTACATATACTTATGCTTATTTTATAAATACATTCAGACTGGTAATATATAGAAATAGTGCCATTATGACAGCTACCTGGGCAACAACATTAACGCTTTCGCTTAATTAGAACAAAAATCAATCAATAACTCAAAAAGTAAAATAGATATGTATAAAAATAGTGGATCGGCAAAGAATAAAATTCTGCACCACAAAATGCAAAGAAATATAAGATGTTTCATTAAAAAAATTGTTTTAATGGAACATATAATGGAAATAATATGAGAAATCCAAAAATTAAATAAAAATTGTATAATTCCATTTAAAATAATGAAGTTGGTGGCGACTGTAAGTGATAGCTCCTTGAAAATATTTTCATTGAAAAGCTCATATTCGACTATATAGGATGTCAAATTTAAAAAAAAATAAAGACTACCATGAAAACTTCTAATAGATGGACTATTACCGTGTTCAACCTGTATTAAAAATTGTGTAAACGCAACTTAAATGTACAGTAACTAACTAAAACTACATACAGTGCCGCCAAACGAAACAAATTAAGTTTATTGATAGCCGACAAAGTTGTAGATGCAGATAAAACTTATTCTGCTTTGTACAATCAGTCCACCTATATATGCAAGTTTATATAATCTCTGAATAAGAATACTACGTTATGACTTCCAGACATTTGGCAACGTTGCGTGAAGTAGCAACGCTACGTCAGTCTCTTGAATATATATATATATATATATATATATATATATATATATATATATATATATATATATATATTTGGAAGTCTCTTCGTATCATCTATATAGTATATATGTGAATATTTTAAAATAAAAAATTGCTTCCCCTCTTTTGATATTCGGAATGTTGAGGCTCCCCTAAACAGATATATGTCATTTTTTTACAAATATATTAACTATAACACCCGGAAGTTAGGACGCCTTATCTACATAATAATAAAAAATTTATTTCGGAATTCTAGCTCAATGTTTAAAAAATGGGGCAAAACCCTCTTTTTCTACGAAAAGTCGGCGCCTATGATAATCAGTCATCGTTCGACATGGCTAAATATGTCAACTACCATGCAGTCGTTTTTTTCAACATTGTCAAGTGTAGAAACGACGAAAATAAACATTTTTATTAATAATAATAATGTCTAAGTACCTGATAGATAACAGCTAATCCGGTTAGTTGCAGTATTTTGTATTCGTTCTTTCGTTGCACACTGCCAAAACTACATTTTCACTCCTTGCAGATTCATCATAATTATCCACTAACATATACGACATAAAATACTTTAGTAATTACAATAACACGTTTAAAATTAGTCACTTAACTGATTTAAAGTAACAGTTAAGTTCTAGGTTACGAATACTGCATTGCTAGTTGCATACTCTCCATGCACCAAACCATGCAGAACATGCGAAGTTAGTTATAATCTAAGGGTCATTTTTACAGAATATTGTAAACATCTTGGGATGTTATAGTTTAAAATATTACTAATTATTTTATGCCAGCATCGTCGATTACTGTTAATACTGTTGCTGTTATTAGTATTAACAGAATTTAATTACACAACTACACAAGAAGTTTAAACATTTATCGCCGTGAGTGCACCTTGCATTAGTGACCTACAGATGTCGTCTGTAGATGTTAAATAACGTACGTCTACGGTTACGGTACTCTGATTAGTTTGAAATAATTTTTCAGTACTTGTTTTTCGCAAATTTAATTCTTCGCGTATTTACAAACATGTCGTATTCAAATGCCTAGATGACGGATAAGGTGCTGATTTATAGGAGTATGACAAGTGCATATTATCGTGCGGCAGCGTCAAAGATGTTTCCAGAGTATACAAAATATTATGCTGAATACTTTTTGAACCACATCGAACAGCTGTTTTATGCCGTGTATTTTGTTGTTATCCTTTGTGCTTTTTCCCGACGTAAGTAATCGACCTGGTCAAGACCGCTAAACCAAGTAGGTACCTCGCTTTACACAAAAACGATCGAGGGAAGGAGAGGTCCACAGCGAGCACAAAAATCTTTGCAGGTTTTAATTTAAACAAGTAAGAACACAAAAGATGATTCAATATTCTTAAAATCTCTCCAAGTATCAATCCTGGAAATAAATATTAGTAAGGTAGGTGCTGCCTCTCTGTGCTACCATACCGTATTTCTCATTAAATAATAATCTACATTTTGTAAAGATTTTTTTTCTTTCAAAGCAGCTTAAACTGATACACATGTAATGCGGTGACCTGTCACTATGTTTGACTCCTTTGACTTTGGCAGAATATACCTAACCTCGTGGCTGACAGAAGGTCAGTGACAGCGATAAATAAGGATTTAATATAGTTTTGAAAAAAAAATTTTTGGCTTTATAAATAAGTTTGGAATTTTTTTGAAGGGTGATTCCGTTAATTCTTATTTTTCCCTATCCCCTCTTAAAATATTTGTACTAAGTCATAGTTAACCGTGTATATATGTTATAATAAATAATAAATTACCTACTGTACTTTATTTTTTCTAGCTTCTGAAAACAACAGCATTGCAGATTTTAAATTCTGATATTTCACTTCAGACAAATATTGATTTTTCTTCAATCCAATTAACTATAGCTGAGAAACAATCTGAATTGCCGCAGATATGTAAAACTGGTATTCCAGTTGTATTTTCCATTCCGGAAAAAACTTCAAACAGGTAAGAAAAGCATGTATTATATTTAGTTCCGGAAAGGACACTCGACTGTAGGGATATCTGGGTAGTAGTGTAGTTGTTACAAAATTAATATTTACTTTCTTTGTGATCGTCAACTGAAATATAAAATAATACAGCTAGAGTGGAAGCGGACGGTGAATCAGAACTGTAAGTTTTTGCCAGGGCTTATTCACAAATTTTATTTTATGAGAAAATATGAAAGACTACGTTATTTGTTTTCGATAGCTATCAAATATTGACAGAAATTAGGCCTGCATCACATCGTAAATGATCGTGTTCAGCACACAGTAGCGATCTGTTATCATGAGCAGTATTGTACTGATTGACATTGAGATATCGTGTCAAACTTCATTAAACTTATTTTATAATATATAAAATGACCGCTGATAACTGAGTAATCACTTACCAAATAATATATTACCAAAATTATATCATTCAAACATAATGATCAGTGAATTAGCAGTGTGCTAAACGCGACCAATAATTATTGAAGCTATGGAGCTGTGACGTCACCATTGATTTCCTTCGTGCTACCAGTCTGAGAACCACATATATTTGCACTGGTATAGAGCGAAAACGACTAGTGTTTTAACAAGAGATAACGTACAGTACGGACAAATAACAGCAACATTTTCACAAAATATTATTGTTAGATTATTTAATAATGGACAGAAGGCTAAAAGAAGGATAAAATAAAATGTGTTTTTCAGCAAAATGTATCTTAAATTTTATGCAGCATTTTTTAAAATAAATATTTTCCATCTATTTATATAAGAATCAGGGTTCCCTCTCACCTGGAAAAGTCAGGAAATTCGTTTTAAGCGCAAGAAAGTCAGAGAAATGTCAGGGAATTTAAAAATATGGCATAAAAGTCAGGGAATTTTTAAATATATTTATAATAGTCAGGGAATTTTAAAATTAATTGAAATTGACAAATATTTTTTTTAATTTATTTCGGATTTATATCTATTTTACAATATATTCGAAATCCAAATACTATGTATTCATGCCAAAGAATAGTTATTTTGTTACGAAATAAATATTTTAAAACTGTTACTTGCTAAGCTATTTACTTTTATCGATTTGGAATTTGATGAGCTTTGGTCAGGGAAAACCTGGAAAAGTCAGAGAATTTAACATGAATTTAAAAGAGGGAACCATGAGAATGTTCTAAAAACCTTGTATTGAAACTTCACGGTGCAAATGTTTCTGTATTATTTTTTAAATTTATTTATTTGAATATTTTCATGAAGAGTTTGATATTTGGTGCTGTTTTCAAATTTTATAGTCACCGTTTTAATTAAATTTGCCAGGATGGAAAGAATAAAATCTGTAAAATATATGGAGCGTCGTTACATTTAAATTATTCTTTTAGAGTTACTTTTTTTCAAGACAGGAAGTTTAAAAACTTGCAATGCAGCATTTATTTTTTTTACCTACTTGAATTATTCATAAATAAATGAATATTTTCTAATTAGATTTCTTTTTCAAATTTCATGTTTTCTCCCTAAACTTCTACAGTAAATTACTAGATACGTCTTTGATACTTTTATACACAGTATTTAATAAAATTCGGCCAGCCTTTTTATGAAAAATTTGGCGCTTAACAAAATTTGACACGTTCAGATTAATTATTTCTTTCCAATTAATTATTTAAAGAATGTTGGTGAAAATGTATATATTTACAAATCTCCGCGACGTCCTCGACGTTTTCAATAATTATGATGCCAATATCCAGTTCACATCAGAGAAAGAGGAGAATAATAGTATCCTCTTCTTGGACATGACTGTTCTACGTGGCGTATTTTGCGCACTAAATGGTATAGGAAACCGATGAGTACTGATAGATACTTGAATTTCCAATCATATCACAATTATGAAATGAAAATAAATCTAGTATTGGCACTCAAACATATAGTGTGCAAGTTAACACATTCATTATTTAAAGAAGACTCGTTAAGGGAGTTGAAGGTTGTTTTGCTAAATAATTCTTATCCGGAAAGATATTTTAATAAATTAATTTTTAGTACTGGACTTGACAGGTCAGATCCCAGTGTCTCTGCTCCTTCCACAAATAATAATAACAATAATGTTGAAAATCCTCAAATTGTCTATAAATCTTTACCTTATTTGCATTCATTAACTCCAAAATTAATTAATGTCTTTAAAAATTTGATTATTCGTTTTGCTCCGAAAAATAGTGCCGAGCCGATCGAACAATAATTTGAACCCAAAACCGTGATATATTTTATTTTCTTGTGATTTTGTACCGCTATCTCGGAGCCTGGAACTCATATCCTACTTTCCCATTTTTCTAACCCAAAGTTATAGCAGTTACCCACTTCAGGATAGAGGTGAATTCTTTTACCAATTTTTTGTACCAATTAATATACAGTCCGTTAACCGCCGAAACATTGGTTCCTTCGAGCCGAGATTACTTTGTTAAGTAATTATTGAAACAGTGGCTTGACAGCTAAATTGTAAACGTAGTTTATATTTTATGTATGTTCAATACCGACCTACTTAATTAATTGTAGATTGTCTAATTTGCCTTATTTCATTACCATTTTTCTAGAATGTTTTGATCGTATTATGTACCTACCTCGACCATTTTTTTTATATTAAATATTTAATTTTATATTAAATATTTAATTTTAGATTTAATACACTGCTGCTTATCTACTTTTTCCAATATTTTCAATAGTGTCGCATTATATTAGCTAGCAAAGAAAACCTTTGATTAGTTAGAAATAAAAAAGAAACCGAACCATTTGTACTTAAAAGAAACCTTCGCCTAGTTTTTACCATTGTATGGAATTTTTTGTTTCTCCTTTATTTACATTTTCTAATATTCCCATTATAAATAATTGTACAGTACATGATTTTGCAAGATTTCGTTTATTAGTCAATTTGATTGAATATAAGTTATACCGCAAATAAAATATAGCCTATTGAATACATTTCTATTAATATTTTAAGAGGTATAAATAAAAAATGTCTAGATCGTCCGATGAATTGAAGCTAGATCGGCTACGTTTGAAACGATAAAGGCTTTTCAGGCGGGACCAGTTGTGTTATGATGCTGGGGAAGCTGTTAAGGCAGATCCAGAGAATTTACAAAAATTGGAGAATTTTAAAATTCGTTATACTACATTTTCCAATATTGTTTCTGAATATAAAATTTTAATCGATGAAATAATTGTTTTGAAACAACAAATGAAACCGAATGATATTCCGTCGTATAGTGTTCTTGAAGCCTTTGAGGACTTAACTAATCATGTTGAATACATGACGTCCCTATTTATTAAAACTCCGATTGCATCTTCGAATATAAATAACAGGAACATAAATAACCCATCTCGAATTCATATGCCTACGATTGAACTTGTAAAATTTGATGGGTCTGATATAATGTTGTGGTCCCTATTTTACGAAAATTTTAAGCAACTAATTCATACTAGAAGCAATTTCTCCGCCGAAAAATTGCAATACTTATTAGGTAGTATCTCAGGTAAAGCCTTAAAAATTTGTAGTAACGTTGAAACCATTCCAAATAATTATCCTATTATATGGAATATTTTAGAGAAAACATACCAAGACAAGAAATTTTTGTGTATATTTAGATAGAATAATGACTTGTCGTAATATACCAAATCACAACCCTAGTAGTTTACAAACATTTTTAGAAAAATTTGATCCGAACGGTAACGCTTTAAAAAATTTAAATATACCAGATTTAGCTGACTTCATGTTATATCTCATAGCGCTGTCAAAATTGTCTCAGGAAACTATAAATTCTTTCAAATTAATTCGTAGCTCAAATTCAGAAATACCGACATACCAAGAATTAATAGATTTTATTCGCCAGCAAAGCAAAATAATTTCCAAAAATGAAAAGTTTCGTTTTAATCATCCAAACAGTAACAATAATAATAATTTCCGAAATAGTAAAACCATTTTCATAAATAATCCAAATCAGCCTTATACGAAAAATTGTATTGCGTGCAACCGAGAAGTACATTTGTTGAAAGAGTGTAATGTATTTAAAAATGACCCGGTAAAAGAACGATTTAGAAAAATTAAAGCTAATCGTTTATGCATCAATTGTTTCTCAGCTAAACATGTAGCTGCCAGTTGTCCATCCAAATTTCATTGTACAATTTGTAAAATGAAACACCACACTTTATTACACCGATCCGATGTTCCAGTTAAAAGAAATAGTAGGTTTAATATGTCACCTGCACAGGCCAGTACTAGTGTCGATTCTTTAGAAGTTTCACCTCATTCACCTCCTAATTTGGTATCTCCAAGTTCAAAGACGATTTTATTAAGTACCGCCATCGTCAAAGTATTCGACCGATGGAATAAGGAACAAAATATTTGGGTTATTATAGATAATGGATCCATGTCCA
Source organism: Monochamus alternatus (assembly GCA_037114965.1). Lineage (NCBI taxonomy): Eukaryota > Metazoa > Arthropoda > Insecta > Coleoptera > Cerambycidae > Monochamus > Monochamus alternatus. The sequence continues at coordinate 63,122,229 of CM073427.1, read as the reverse complement.
ATTTTCTGACCGCTGATTGTTATAAAAAGTTAGGTTTGACTTATACCAAAGTAAATTCGCATGCTGTTGCGATTGGCCAACTTGATAAACCAGTTAAAGGTCGCACAACTGTAACTATTTATTCCAACTTAAATCAAAATATCAAATATTCATTTGAAACATTAGTAATTGATAAAATTAGTGGAAAACTGCCCTATTGTACCGTTAATATTGATTCATTCAGTCATTTAAAGTATCTGTCATTAGCTGATCCTACTTTCAATATCCCTAGCACTATTGATGGGCTTCTCGGAGCTTCGGTGTTTGCCGACATAATAGGCACCCACAAGGTGACTGGAAGCAAAAATGGTCCAACCGCGGTTCAAACTGCATTAGATTATGTAGTCTTAGGTCCTGTCGAAAGTAGTAATGCTATTGAATACAACCAATCATTTTGTGCTCTCTCAACCTTAGATTCTTTAGTTCAAAAGATGTTTGATATAGAAAATTATGCCCCACCAATTTCTAAAACAGAAGATACTATTTGTGATCAATTATTTGTCGAATCAGTTAGTCGCGATAGCAAAGGCAGATTTACCGTTTCATTGCGTTTAAGGAAAGTCTACGTTTAGGTGACTCTTGCTCCTTAGCCGAAAAAAGATTATTCGCTTTAGAAAAACAATTTAAAAACTTCCCTGGCCATAAAGAAATGTATAGTGCTATACTTAGAGATTACCTGTAACAAAACCACATGTCACTAGTACCAAAAATGTTGATTATTCGAGTTCATACTTTATCCCACATCACTGTGTTTTTAAACCAGAAAGTACCTCTACCCCATCTCGTGTAGTATTTGACACAAGTATGAAAACCTCTGGATTGTCATTAAATGACATCCTGTATACCGGTTCAAAATTGCAAAACAGTATATTTACCATTTTGTTAAATTTTCGTTTGCACCCTGTAGCCATAAATGCTGATATTAAGCAATGTTATAGAATCTCACTGACCTTATCAGAGAATATTATGGAGATTTGATATAAATGACCCTGTTTCTATTTACGAATTAAACACTGTTACGTTTGGCGTTCATTCAAGTTCTTATTTGAGTTTAAGAACTGTACAGTATTTAGCCGAATCAAACTTAAACCTATATCCAGAAACTATTGAATATATAAAACGAGACATGTACATGGACGACATTATATCAAGTGTTCCAGATGTTGATACATCATATAAAATTCATGATCAATTAATTAAAATATTTGAATCCGGTGGATTCCAATTACTGAAATGGGTTTCAAATTTCCAAAAATTACTGTCCAAAATTCCAAACCGTTTAAAATCACCGAAAATTATAGAATTTGACAAAACCAGTCTAAAAATACTTGGACTGCAGTGGTCCCCCTATTTTGATATATTTACTTTCAAATTGAATTTACAAATTACTAGTTGCACTAAACGAAATTTATTATCATGCGTGGCTCGGATTTTTTATTCTTTAGGATTCCTATCACCTCACACCCTTTTTATAAAAGTACTAATAAAAAATTATGGGATCTGAATTTTGATTGGCACCAGGAAGCTCCGTTACAAATAAGTCAAGTTTGGGTTAAATTTCAGAATGAACTATGTTGATTTGAATGAATGTGCCAGTGGGCTGTATAGATTTGTTTTATTTGTATGATTGATAACAGTATATGTGATGCTACAATATGAATAAAAAATAAAGATGTTGACAAGCGTCCGTCACTAACGGCTCGCTGATTCCTACTGCCTTCGCGCTTCGCGTCCCGCGCTGGCCTCCTTCCAGTCGGCACTGCCAACCGTTGAATATTAAAATAGTGGACAGTTCTACCATACCGCCCCTCTTGAAAGTACCAACTTTCAAAACACAAATCGTTAATTTAGTCAACGGGTAGCACGCAAATTTTTGAAAATGCGCGTTTCACTATACCGGTAGAAGTTTTGACACTCACCACTCGCGCGACACTGTCACTCCCAGGATGGACCTCAATGATTCTTCCCATTCGCCAGTGCAAGGGATGAACGTTGTCCTCTCGTAAAACCACCAACAGTCCTGGCTGTAGAGTACGTAGATCATTGAATTTCCATTTATGTCTTTGTTGCAAATTGTGTAAGTATTCCTTCGACCATCTACGCCAAAACGATTGTATAACTTGTTGTATTTGTTGATATTTGTTTAGTCTATTTGTAGAAATGTCTTCTACGTTTTCCTCAGCCAAAGCATTTAATGAGGTGCCAATTAAAAAGTGTCCTGGTGTTAACGGATTTAGGTCATTGGGGTCATTAGAAATTGGACATATAGGTCGTGAATTTAATATAGACTCTATCTGCGTCAAAATAGTGTAAAAGTTTTCATAAGTAAAATGAGAAGTGCCTATTACTCTGGTCAAATGAAATTTAGCTAACTTTACCGCCGACTGCCATAGCCCTCCAAAATGGGGCGTTCTAGGCGGGATGAAGTGCCAAGTGATTTTGTTATCTAAAAGATAATTTCTGAATTCTGAGTCTTGATCTAAGTTTAATAAATTATTATATGAATTTTGTATTTTATTTGATGAACCAATAAAATTTAGGGCATTGTCTGACCAAATTTCCCTACTTATGCCACGCCGTGCAAAAAATCTTTTTAATGTATTCAAAAAAACAGGTGTTGAAAGATCACTAGCCATTTCTAAATGTATGGCCTTGACTGAAAAGCATATAAAAACACAAACATACACTTTTACTAATTTTCGACTTCTTAATGTGCCGTCTTTAATTGTGAAAGGACCTGCTAAATCTACACCACATACTGAAAATGGGCGAGATGGCTTCACTCGTGATGAAGGTAACTGTCCCATAATAGGTGATATACTATCAGGTTTCACCCTGAAGCAAGTTATACAATCTCTAATTACCTTTTTTATGGTATTCTTGGCACTGATAGGCCAAAATTTTAAACGAATCGATGATAAAACAGTTTGAATGCCGCCATGCCGTGAAAGTATGTTTACTAGGTAATAGCATAGGAAATTTTTGGTCATAACTCAAATTTGATAATTTTAATCTGCCTCCTACTCTTATGATTCCTTCGTCATCCACAAATGGATTTAAACTGCTAATTCTACTATTTTTTGGTAATTTATTACTATTTTTTAGAGCAGATAAATCTTCTATAAATTCAGAATTTTGTATTAATTTAACTAAAATATTAACTGCGCCATTTGTTTCTTTGATTGTTAAATTTCCCTTTATTTTTTCCTTATTTTGTTTTGTTAATTTTAAATTGTTTATAAATCTAAAACACCAAGCTGTGACATTTCTTAATTTTTGAAAACTTGAAAATTTATTGAATAAATCAAAATTAGTATTTGTTGCTAAGCAAATTGTACTCTGAGCTGCTCTCTGTTCGGGAATATTAGTATCTGTTTTATTACACGACTGATCAGGCCAAAATTGTATGTCCTGCTTCAGCCAATGTGGACCTGTCCACCAAATTTCTAAATCTAGTAACTGATTTGCATTACAGCCTCGTGAAATTAAATCTGCAGGATTGTCAGAAGAGCGTACATGACGCCAATATGTATTATTGGTTAAACCCTGTATTTCTGACACCCTATTGGAAACGAAAGTTTTCCAACGTACCGGTTCTTGTGATAACCACGCTAAAACTATTTGGGAATCAGTTCACAGAAAAACCTCTGTAATATCTAATTTTATCGATTTTAAACATTTGTCAACTAATCTAGATAACAGTAATGCTCCGCATAACTCCAATCTGGGTAGCGAAATAACCTTTAAAGGTGCAACTCGTGATTTGGAACACAGTAATTGACTAAAATCTAACTAAAAGCCGTATAATTGTACTTGAATATATGTTGATAATAAGACATGTCGGGGGACCGAAATTTTATCAATATATTTTATCTCATTAAAAAACTGTATAAATTCTGAACGACATTCTGAAATAATGGGTTCGTCCCATTCAAGCTTTAATTTCCATAAATGTTGTAAAATAATTTTTGCTTTAATTATTACTGGGCCGATGATACCAAGTGGATCAAAAATTTGACTTATTATGGACAATATGATGCGTTTAGTTAAATATTGAAAATCATTATTTATATTGACATTGTATTGAAAAGTGTCTGAGTTAGGATTCCACGCTATACCAAGTGTTTTTAATGTATTATCATCTGAGAAACAGAATCTAACTAGTTGCTCGTTTGAATCTAAAACTTCAGTACAATTTGACATCCATTATGTTAAAATAAAACCTGCTGATTTTAGTATTTCAAATATTTCAGATTTCAAATCTTGTAGTTCGGTAATTGAATCACTTCCGGTAATTAAATCGTCTACATAAAAGTCTGATAAAATTGTATTACTAGCCCTTGGAAACCTACCTTTATTATCTATTGCTACTTGGTGTAATGATCTAATTGCTAGGAATACCGCTGATGCGGTACCATAAGTAACCGTGTTTAAAACAAAATGAGACAATTCTTGATCTGGATTATCACGCCATAAAATTCTTTGTAGATTTCTTTATTCCGTTTTGATATTTACTTGCCTGTACATTTTTGTTATATCGCCCTTGATCACATAATTATGTTTACGAAATCTTATTAAAATTGAAAATAGATCATCCTGTATAGTTGGACCAACACGTAATACATCGTTTAATGATATGCCTGTAGAACTTTTCGCGCTGCCATCGAATACTACTCTAAGCTTTGTCGTAATGCTGCTGTTTTTTAATACTCCGTGATGAGGGAAATAATAAATTTTATCATCTGTTTCAATTTGTTCATTTGTTAACCTTGTCATATGTCCAAGATTTTCATACTCGTGAATAAAATTTTTATACAGCTCTGCAAATCATTTATTTTTATTTAACTTTTGTTCTAAAATCATAAACCGTTTTTTAGCAATTTCAAACGTATTACCGATATCCGTAACTGTATCTCATACTGGTAATGAAACTATAAAACGCCCTGTGTTGTCTCGTTGATAATTATTTATAAAGTGATTTTCGCAAATTTTTTCATCTTCTGTATATTTAATTTCAGAATATTGACTGTCCTCAATAGACCAAAATCTTTCAAGCTGTGATTGTATTATACTGTCATTTGTGGAAAATAAACAAGTCTGGAAATTGTTTCCTATTACATTCATTGATAATTTTCCCGCTATTAACCAACCTAATTTGGAATTTTGTAGTAATGGTGCATTTTTGCCTAAACTAATTTGACCCATGATTAATAGCTCATAAAATACCGAAGCGCCTAATAAAATGTCAATCTTTTGTGATATATTAAAATCGTTGTCTGCAAGAACTAAACCTTCAGGTATATTTAATAATGTCGAATCGAAAGAGTAATGAGGTATATTACCCGTAATATTGTCTAATACTAAAAATGTTAAGTCACTTGAATATTTGTTATACATTGATTTTATTTTTGTATGTACACTTTCTGAAATATTTGTCTTGGCGACACCTATGCCACTAATAGGAAAATTAATATTTTGAACTCTTAATTTAAGCCTTTTAACTAATTCTGATGTTATGAAGTTACTTTGAGATCCTCCATCTAATAAACATCTACATTGAACAAAATTTTTATTATTATCTTGAATGTAAATATTTGCAGTTGATAAAATTATCATAGAGTTCTCTGTATGACTGGAATGAGCACTGATGCTTATATTATTTTTACTTTCTTTTTCTTGCGAATTTAACCTGTGAAACACTCTGTAATTCTTGTTTGTCTGTTGTGGATTGTCGATTTGAAATATCATTTGATTTATGATCAATGTGTAGCAAAGTATTATGACCCTTACCTTTACATAGTTTACAAAATCCTGTGCATTCATGAACTTGCGAATATGGCTTCAAACAGTTTCTGCATAAATTAAGTCGTTTAACTGCATTTAATCTATCTTTAATATTTAAATTTAAAAATTTCTTGCAATAATATAACCAATGATTTCCTTGACAATAATAACATTTTTGAGTTTTTTCTGTTGATACATAACTAAATAATTTGTTTTCAGTTTGAATTTGATTGCGATTTATAAATTTTTTGTGAATACTTGAGTCGTTTGAGGTAGCAGACCGTGTATATAATGTTTCTAATAACTGACATCTTGAATTTAAAAACTTTGAAAAATCTTCTAGAGATGGTAATTGTTCTGAACGAATAGAACTTTCCCATTCTCGCTTTGTAGCAAAATCTAATTTTGAAGTGAGTAAATATAACAACATTGTATCCCATGAGTCAACTGATTCGCCTAAGGCTTTTAATGATCGAACATCTTTTAAATATGAATCTAAGAAATTTCTTAATTGTCCAGAGTTTTCTTTGTGTAATGCAGGTAATTCAAACAATGACTTTAAATGACTGTTAATAATAACTCTTTTATTCTCATATCTTTCCTTTAACAGATTCCATGCTATTGTGGGTAATTATTTACATTAGCGTAAACCTCTCCAATCTTAACAAAAAAAATCCTACCCCCCTATTTTCGAGGGTGCTGATCACGAATCTGAAGTCAGATTTCGGCGCTCGCATGTAGTTTTCGAAATTTTTTTTTTTCAAAATTATAACCTCTATTTATACACTACATTAGGTTGAAATTGCAATGTACATCTCTGCCGTCTTCATTTCATGACGTCACACTGTTGTCAAAATATGTAGGAGTTATATTGCAATTTGAACCTAATGTAATGTATACATAGAGGTTACAATTTTGAAAATTTTTTTATTCGAAAACTACATGCGAGCGCCGAAATCTGACTTCAGATTCGTGATCAGCACCCTTGAAAATAGGGGGGCAGGAATTTTTTTGTTAAGATTAGAGAGGTTTACGCTAATGTAAATAATTACCCATGTATTCGTTATAAGAGCCTTGAAATTTTGGTAAATTTAGTAATGGTAATTTAACCTGTTGAGACAAATTAGAAATGGCAGGTGATTGTCCATTTGTTGTATTATTACTGACAATGGATTGATTTTGTTTATGTTCATCAATGATTTTTTGCGCACGTGCAACGACTTGAAAATATATGTTTTCAAATGATTCACGTTCCTCATGCTGTTCAACACTATTATCTAAATTTTCTATACCTAACTGACAAGTATCAAATTCATTCCATGTAATTTCAATTTTTTCTAAACGTTTAGTTAGCTCTAATACGTTCTGTGAAGCTGGAAAATTGATCTAAAAATGTACTAAATCGTGTAATTTTCGCCTTAATTTGGCCTCGCTGCATTTTAAAATTTTTAAGTTTTTCTTCGTCAGACATGTTTAATTTATTACAAACACAATTCAACGCAAATAAGTCTAAATAAATTTGTATTGGAATATGAAATAATAAGGAACGGACTCACTGTTTTGAATGTGTTGAATCTTATTTGCCACGAGAAGAATGCTTTCTTCTGTCTTGTTTTGATTGTGCAGGTGTTCTCTGCTAACTTTAGGTTGCGGGGTGCCGGGCAACGTGAATTCCTGAAGCTCCGCTGACTGGTATGCTCTTGTCGACTGATGTCTGTTATTCGGCTCGATATCACCAAATGTTGATTTGAATGAATGTGCAAGTGGACTGTATAGATTTGTTTTATTTGTATGACTGATAACAGTATATGTCATGCTACAATATGAATAAAAAATAAAGATGTTGACAAGCGTCCGTCACTAACGGCTCGCTGATTCCTACTGCCTTCGCGCTTCGCGTCCCGCGCCAGTGTTGCCAACCTTTCGCTTCCCAATTATTGTACAGGTTGCTCAAAATTATGGGATATTTTTAGAAATTATGGTACAACCATGTACAACTTTTAAATGAAATTATAGTACCTACTTACTATATAGGTTCTTTCCAAATAGCAGTAATTTCCAGTAATCGGACTATTTAACATGCGCAGTAGCAAAATGTCTTTTCAACATCAAATATAATTGTTTGTTTAGAATTACCGTATATATATATATATATATATATATATATATATATATATATATATATATATATATATATATATATATATATATACCTATATTACTAGTAGTGTTACATATATGATGACTACAACTGGTTGAACGGTAATTACTAGTAATCAAGTGAAGTTGAAAAAGCGGACTACTGTAATTTATAATTTTTTGCGCATGGAAAATAGTCCGATTACTGGAAATTACTGCTATTTGTAAATAACCTTATATTTTTAAATTTCAAAGTCAAAAAATAAAAATACATTACTTTTTATGAACATTTGTATATTGGTAAAATAATACATTTATTGGTATCTGGTACCTATAACAATAAATAAAAAACTATTCTTACAAAATATGAAAGCTACTATTTTAAATAATTGTTTATATTATTTATTTTATGTCTAACAAAAATGAATACATTCATAGTAATTCATGAAACGGAGCAATATCTATAAGCTCTTCATCATTGTTATTATTGTATAAATTGTCTTTAGTCATGTACGATACTAAATCATCAGGATTAAATTTATGACAACCTCCCACATCTTTCACTTTTTGTGAAGCTAATAGAATATTAGAGATAGTATTAGTCTTTAGTCTGTTCCTAATATCGGTTTTGACAAGATTAACTTTAGAAAATATTCTTTCACATGCTGCATTGGAATGTGGCAATATTAATAATCTTAAAACATAGACAGACAAATTTTTGTAGCTAAAATTTTGATCAAAATTTTGTAATTTACCTACTTCTATCCAATAAGTGTCAACTTCACAGATACTTTTTATATAGTCAGGTAAATCATTTTTGTCTCTGTTGTACATTCGATATTCATCATCGATTACCTGAATATCCATATCATCGGTCAGTCTTACTGTTTCCCTTAATAAACTAAAGAGAGAAACCGGATTAGCAGAATGATTATATTTTGGATTAAATATAGAAATATTTGACAAAATCTTGTCACTGAAGTCAAATCTATTTTTTATTTCATGACACAAACATATTAAAAATTGTCTACATCGAAAAAAAAAATTAGATGTTGTCTCATTGTCGAGATTTGCATTAGGCAAATATTGCATAACACCAATTCCTAAATAAATATTATTTAAAAATTTGGATACTTCTGTCGGATTTATGTCCTCTATAGGAGTTCTATTTATATAATTGTTATCCAGGTAGCAGCTTAGCAAATCAATATACATTATTTTCATATTTGTGTGTAAATCAGTGATGATAACTTTTTCAGACTGAAATAATTCATTTAATTGCACAATTTTAGGCAGAACCCATCGCAAAAATAAATAATATAGTTTTATCAGAGGATTATTCAAAGCAATATTAATATGTTCTGACGCTAAAGTTTTATGCTCCTGCCACTGAGAGTTAAAAAACAGTTTCAAAGCATCCCATTGTTCAACAATTCTATTAACAACGCTAAGCAATGATAGCCAACGAGTTTGAGAAGGCCTTAGAATTCGGTGGGGTTTTGCATTGCAAAATATTTGAAATTCTGTAAATTGACATTGTCTTTTTGAACTATTTTTAAAGTAGGCATGTACATCTCTTGCTAAATCCTCGCACATTCGGGGCAATTTTTCACATGCTTTACTTGCACAAATATGAAGAGAATGACAAATACATTTTAATATCATTATCCCTGGGAAATTTTGTTTTAATCTACTGGAAAATGAATTATTAACACCCATCATGGTATTGCATCCATCCGATGCAAATCCAATCAAGTTTTCTTCACTAATATTTGCATCTTTAATAACTTTCATCACACAGTCATATAGATGTTGGGCGGTAGCTCCTTCATTAGCACTATCAAAATCATTTTTATTAAAAACTTCTACAAGGCTCAACAGTTTTGTTTTAATAGCATTACCTACATTGTATCTCACACAAATGCATACACTTTTAATAGTTCCCCTATCAGTAGACTCATCAATAAGCAGACTAAATTTTTCATTTCTCAAGTCTTGTTCAATTTCGGCCTTGTGTACTTTTCCTACCACATTATTTATTATTGCTGTTGCCTTGGTACGTCCCAATTTCATGGACTGGACTATAGAGTCACTTAAATGTAGCTTTAGCCCCGCGACGAGATGGTCTATGCTGTTAAACGCTACATTATGTTCAGCTAAAAAAGTTGTTAACCATATTTCAAATGATTTAGTTTTTTCTTCAACAGGACAATATTTATCAAATGCAGCCGATATTTTCGGTTGAGTGCAGTCATTGCTGATTTTTGAAACACAATGGGCATGCTTACTGCTCCTACTGTGATTTTTTATAACTGTAATTTCTGCTTTAAATTGTGTATTGCAAGGAATACATCTAGCTTTATACGGCACTCCTAAAATATTAATGAAATATGTACCTATGTAATCCAATCATAGCAGTCTGACTTTTCTTACCTCTTACAGATTGCAACCATTTGTATTTAACTTCCCATTCATGCCTATACTTTTGTATGCGCTTTTTGTCAGTTTTTCTTTTCTTACATTCAGATCGTGGGTCCGAGTAGTCGCTCTCCGAACTTTCAGTCAATTTAGTTGGATTTTGCGATGCCAGTATGAATGGTTATGCCGCGGTAGTTTATGCGCTTACCGTAGATGACGTGGGAAATACTAATGTAAATTTACTTTGTTCACAATCGAAGATCTGTTCTAATTCTAAAATCTTACTTCCTCGTCTGGAATTGTGTACAGTTACATTATTGGCTCACGTCCAGGATACCTATAGTATTCGCAAACCTTTAAATGATACATTTGCCCTTTCTGATTCCATGATAACCCTCCATTGGATACACTCCACTACCCGAAAGTGGAAACCATTTGTAGCCAATAGAGTGTCTAAAATAAGAAATTCCGTAGTATCGTCTTGTTGGTTTTATGTTCCTACTCAAGAAAATATTTCCGACTGCGCTTCCAGAAGTCTCACACCACTAAATTTAGTGAACCATCTTAGTTGTCTAAACGATCCTACTTGAATAAAATTAAAATTACTCCCCTCAGAATGGCCTGTTAAACATTTAAATATCGATCAGGACGAAATATTAACCGATGAATGTGTTATATTAGCTGCTTTAAAACCGAAAATTTCGCCGTTATATCATTTAATTGAATATTTTTCATCTTGGAAAAAACTATTGCAATCGGTAGAATGGTAATTTGTGTTTTGAAATTTGTAAAAATGCTATCACTCGGACAACCAACGAAGTTCCACTTTGAAAAGGAATTAGTTTTAATACGAGTTGTTCAGCAGCGTCATTTTAGTTGTTATTACAAACATATATTGGAAAATAAACCACTGCCACCCTATTTGCGTAAACTTAACCCCTTTATTTGTCACGGAATAATTAGAGTAGGTAGATTCGCCAATAGCAACCTTTGTTTTGATAAAAAGTATCCCTTTTTATTACCTAAATCTGACCCTTTCGTTACCTTACTTGTAGATTACAACCATAAACTGTTTGCACATATCGGAGCGTATTTATTGCATTCATCATTAAGACAAAATTACTGGATTTTATCTGCCAGGAGCTTAATTCGTCAGCGCACCTAGAAGTGCAATTATTGTTTCGTATAGCTCCTGAACCAACCTATCCATTGATGTCAAATTTGTCTGTTGAACGAATCATCCAAGCCAAGGCTTTTCTCTCTACCGGTGTAGATTATACGGGCGCATTTACAATAACTTTAAGTTGTCGTTGAGGTGTTAAGACTTAAAAGGCATTTGTTTGTTTATTTATTTGCCTTAGAACCAAAGCGTTACATTTGGAACTTGCTTCCGAGCTTTCCACAGATTCATTTCTGGAGACTTTTAAACGATTCGTCTCTAGGCGCGGACACTGCGCCGCTTTATTTTCCAACAATGGCACAAACCTGGTAGGTGCTAAAAGGACGCTGGATGAAATACACATTTTAATTAATTCCCGCGAATTTAAAGATGCCGTGCAACGCGAATTTGTTAATAACAAAATAGAATGGAAATTCAACCCACCGTCCGCACCTCATTTTGGAGGTAATTGAGAGGCGAACATAAAAAGCGTAAAATTTTAAAAATAGCAGAAATGATGTTTACTGCGAGTAGTAGTAATTTTTTGTAATAAAATTGGTACAAAAAAACTAAGTGCATAATTTCTGGTATTTTTCAAATCATTGAAACAGGACTTCCATGCCATGCAATAAATCAAATTTAACTCGAAAATGGTGAGTCGTAAGTTCCAAATTGACTAAGAAATTCGAAAATAATTTTATTATAAGAAACATCAGTGACGAATCATTTTTTCTTTAAAAATATCCAGAGACGTCCCTGCCGGCATACGCCGTGCGTATGCGACTGGTGAAACTGAATACAATATTTTTATTGCAAAACATGTGTCTGTCATTAACTGCCACAGCGTTTCATTAAAATATTGCGGGCGGTTTCAGCAATATTAATAAATTTGCTTTTTTTATTAAAACTGTAGATCGAAAAGGAAATATATCACAAAATACTTCTACTATAACCTTAATGTACAATTGAAAAAAAAATGTTAAACTATACAGTTGGCATTTTGAATAAATAAAACTATATACATATATACAGGGTGTAACTTTGAAGGGGGGTCCGGTTTGGAGGGGGGGTACCCGTGACCTTTACAAACACATTTCTTAAATTCTGTCACAAAAACTGATTTTTTTTGTTGCCTTTTTTCGCAATTTTCATAGTACTGGACAGACAAGCGCTGAGCTTATATAGTCGCAGCGTCACCAGCATTGTTGCCATATTTAATTATTGAAGTGGAAGATGGAAAAAGAAGTTCTATTAGAAAGCAAAAGGCCCACGCCACACGTGCGACACTGCTTTTTGATACATAAATTTGTTTGTAGTGGGTGTTCGCTTTATTATTCCATATAAACAAAAAATAAAAAATGTATTCTTTTACGGATAACACACCATAAAACAGAAACAAGTCAACTAACAGAAAACTCAATAAATAAATACATACTTAATATTTTTTACTTACTTAGAGTCTTCTTCTACGGCATTTAAAATATTTGGTTGAAGATTATTACTTTCCGAGTTTGATTTTACTCAACATTAGAGTATTACCGTTCATAACTCCCATAATCTCTTAAATGTTGAACTAATCTTACAGACATTTTTTTATGCGGTACGTGTCTATCGCGGTAATTCATCTGATATCGTTTTCTTGCAGCCGCCGTCTAATTTCGATAAAAAAACGATGCTTTAGACATATTAACTCTCGTATTAGCTCTTTCTTAATTTGTATACATATTTTTTTCATAATACCACGCACACTTGGTAATTAAAACTGACCTTTATAAGGTTATTACAGAATAACACATTCCACAAAATACCACTTTAAATTATTACCAAATTAAATTTGCCAAAATACAACCCTGCATTAAAGAAATTCTAATACGATTTCAGTAAAAAATCACGCAGATAACTTGCTTTCTCTCACTCATATCTGCATATTTTTTATATAAAACGACCTAGTCTGGTTTCATGTATTGTGTGCAGTATTTATGCGATATTTTTATTTTATAAACTAGGTCAATGTCGCGGTTATCGAAGGGACATTGATAAACCCTTAAAAATAGTATCATATCCTTTGTACTGAAACTGTTTTTTAAAAACATTTTAAAGCTATCAGACTAATAATTTGCTTATTTTTAATTACGTACATTTTATAAAACAGCAACAATTATTTTAAAACATGAAGTTTTACTGGCAATAATTATTAGTAGGTAACGTATTAAAATCCACCTACCAATACTACTATTGTTTAATAATAATATTATTATTTATTATTATTATTATTAATATTATTATTATTTAATAATAATAATTAGTAAATAGATTAGTAAAAAACTGTATTTTTAGGTACTTTTACATTACGTACTTTTTTACAACACTTGAAAATGGTTTTAGGATCCATACTTCATCAGAATTGACAGAAAAGTATAATGACTGATGAGTCGCAATGTTATAAAAAAGCATATTTAAAAGATTATTCATTGCAGTTTTTTCTTTTTTGTATCACCATTACTTAACATCTAGACGTCGGAACTTGTCGTATCATTGGCAGTTTATTAGGATCAGACTGAGGTGTATACATGCAAAAATATGTTAAATATAGATATTTACATTGAATTGGTGTTATGTTATTTTTAGTGACTCGCATCGCCGAAATCTCATCACAATAAATTGGAAGCTGTAGTTTTGCATATCCAGATTATTGTCTTCTGCATTCACATTACCTCACTAAAAAAATTCTCACTTTCACATTTCACGGCCTCACAATTATGTCAAACTATGTCACTATTTTTGTTATACCTTCTGCATTTGCGTGTTCTAGTACTTTTGATGCGATCAGATGAGATCTTGTGGCAAAATTTTCTTCCAATGCACCTGTTATAACGTGTTATTTTCCATCCACCAGCAGTAGTTGTTTTGTCAACATTTAACCATAAATACTTGTCTTTTAAATCGGAGCAAATACTGGCTTTTACGGTTCATTTTCGTTTGCAGTCAAGTAAAATATTACATTGAGTACATTGTACCATTAAATACTAACTGGCAAATCGTGAATCCATTTTTCTGTGGTTTTTCTGCACGGTATCCGTCGTGACAATGTGTACAGTTAACTTGTACTCGAGTTATGTCCTCTGTATATTATATATTTTTTCTTCAAGGTGTTCTAAGAAACATAATATAAACGTTAAGTTTTTGCCATATCTAGTTAAGATAAATAAAATGTTAATTCATCAAAATTCATTTATTATAAAACATGTTGAAACTTTTGTAAGCTCAGTTAAGTTGTATTTGGTCATAATAACGCTTCGCATTAAACATCTGCTACTCAAAAACAAATTGTTTTATTCCAAAGACAAAACTGGCGACGAGGATACGGATAAGTATTGCCGTTCGAACCTATGATTAGTGATTTGAATAAACTTTTCTAAGTTGAAGGTGCCGCGAATTCGCAAACGGACAAAGTGAAAGTGAGATACTGCCGATCGATTCCTTGTGCGATAATCGATTAGAAGCAGCTCTTCTAAGGTAGAAAATCAACTTCTAAAGCCGAAGCCACCCAGGACTGTAAATCAATCAGGATTTAGTCAACTGAGAGGACCAGGCCGAAAAACACCAAAAAGTAGTAAGTCAAGCATTATTTTCCTCCAAATTGCAACTTGGCTCACGATCCCTATTTTCAATTGAGAACAATAGGCCCGCCGTTCATTGTGAACAATTAGATTTAAGAAACAAAAATTGAATTCAAACTCACGTCTTGATTTTAGTTAGAAAATCTTAGCTATAAGTTAGAGTAATAAAAAATATATTTTTTTCAAAATTATTTTTCTGTTTCAAATTTTAAATAAAAAATTTTTTTTTTTTCAAAATTCTTTTTTCTGTTTCAAAATTTTAATAATTTAAAAAAAAAATTGATCACGTAACAAGTTTAATTGATTCTTTAAATAGTTTAAATATCAGTACAATGGCAACTAGCAGAGAGCCAGGCGCCCACGCTGTGTCCACAGCTGTAGACTATCAACTTCTCAGGTTATACATTGATAACATTCCAAGATATGATAGCAATCCGTTCGGTCTCAACACTTTTATTAGTTCATGTGATAATCTCATAAATAGTTTTTTCAAAGCAGATAGAGATGCGTTAAATAGTTTTATTCATCAAGCGATTTTAAGCAAATTAACTGGTAAAGCACAAATGCTAGTAGGCTCCCGAATTGATATTCAAAATTGGTTACAAATAAAAGACGTTTTGAGAGTTAACTTTGGCGATCAGAGAAACAAAATGTTTAGAACATGATCTACTAAATTTAAAATTATCCAAAAATGAATCATATCACAGTTTCGGATTAAGGTGCCAAGAATTACGAAGTCTTTTGTTAAGTAAATTAGTACATTCAAATAAATCTTACCAAGAAAAAGAATTTTATTCAAAACATTACGAGCAAATGGCTCTTGATAGTTTCACCAGATCTCTAAATCCTATGCTTCAATTTATGATCAGAGTTCAGAAATTAGATTCTTTAGTAACAGCTATTAATAAAGTAAATGAAGAACAAAATTTTTCAAATTATAGTAAATCATTTAATAGTTATAATCCATCTAGTAATTTTCAAAAACCAACGATTCCTTCTCTTCAAATTAAGCAGCCACAGTATAACTTTGCACCAAGACGAACTGTAGGATATAATCCAAATTCACAAAATTTTAATTTTTTAATTCAAATAATCAAAATCCATTTAGAAATCCAAGCGCCGTAATGCAACAACAAAAACCAAATTTTCCCTCACAACCAATTAATATTCAACCGGACCAGCGCCCCCACAAAAATTGCCAACAGGTACTAAAGTTTTTGGTAAACCACAAAATGTATTTAAACCTAAAGGTATAGTTCCCCAATATAAACCAACACCTATGTCAACTACATCAAAAGCGACCATACCAAGATCGTACAACCACTTCCAACCCACAGGTCCAAGAAACTGGACATCTGAAGAACTCTATCACGTCGGAGAAGAACCTTTCCAAACAGAAGAATGTTATGGAGAAGAACAACTTGAATATTATGAAGAGGACCACAACGAAGAAAACAATACTGGTACCACCAAGAACAAATGGAACCAGAAGCCAACGAAACATCTGAAAATCAAAATTTTCACTCAGCTACGGATCAGAACAACCCCAAATAGCATTTGACGAAGAAGAACCACCATATAATGAAATTAACGCTTTAAGGCAAGCTTGTACATTACCTTTTATTATAATTCAACAACCACCTATGAAATTATTAATAGATACCGGCTGCGGAACTTCTATAATTCGACCGTCTATAATTGAACAAAACTACCCTTCTTGTATTTATATAGATAAGACTGATTTAAAAACATGTGCAGGTACATTTTCAACAAAGTATAAAGCCGACATTCCAATTTTTAATGAATTTAATTCTAATGAAAAAATCACCGTGATTCTTCACGATTTCCATGAGTATTATGATGGTTTAATAGGTTTTAATGATCTTCAAATTCCATTTATCAATAAATTTTTCAGAACAATCTCTTTGTAATCCTGATATGTCTGTCAATATTCCAATTAACTATCGTCATCCAGATGACAATTCCAAAATATATTCTATTAATGCATACGAAGTCCTTCTTAAAGAAATTCCTGTAAACGCACCTGATGGAGACATTGACATCCCTTATCAGTCAACCGACAATCTAGTATACATAGACGATGTTATTATCTTCTCAACTTCCCTTCAGGAACATGTAATGAATTTACACAAAGTATTCGCAGCATTCCGGAAACATAACCTCAAAATTCAATTGGTAAATCAGAATTCATGTCTAAATCAGTAGAATTTTTAGGTCACATTGTTACTCCCCAAGGTGTTAAGCCTAATCCAAAGAAAATAGAAGCAATAAAACGTTTTCCAATTCCTCAAACCTATCGTGACATTAAAAGCTTTTTTGGTCTTTTAGGTTATTATCGACGTTTCATAAAAAAATTCTCTAAAACAACTAAACCCTTTACAAAGTGTCTTAAAAAAGGAGAAAAGGTAATCCATACCCCGGAATTTGTCGATACTTTCGAATATTGTAAAAATCTTCTATGTAATGATCCCATATTAGCTTTCCCAGATTTCGAAAAACAATTCACCATAACAACCGACGCTTCTAATTTTGCCATAGGCGCAATTCTTAGTCAAGATGACAGACCCGTTTGTTATGCATCTCGGACTCTAAATCCCGCTGAGATTAATTATAGCACAATAGAAAAGGAACTACTCGCTGTCGTTTGGGCTTGCAAATACTTCCGTCCCTATGTTTTTGTAGAAAATTTATAATTCAAACAGATCATAAACCACTACAATTGCTTTTTAATCTTAAAGAACCAAATAGTCGCCTTGTAAGGTGGAGGCTCCTTCTAGAAGAATTTGACTATGAGATTAGGTACAAAAAAGGTAAACATAATGCCAACGCAGACTGTTTATCGCGCATCAAAATTGATCAGGTAGACGCAAACCCTATTGACACAGAAACAAATCCAGGTGACAAAATTGACGACATTTCCGATTTTATATCCGAAATTGGAGACGAAATAATTGAACGACTTATAGACACACCCACAATGAAAGAAATCTTTAAAGACATCACAGCACCAGAACCGACCGTAGACGATGACGAAACACGACACACCGCGCAAGAAAACTCAATCCAAGAAATCCCTTACATCGAAAATTGTCTGAATCAATATAATCATCAAATTACTTTAATATAATCAAATAACATGTTTTATATTCATCTGTTGCTTCAACCTTATTTAAAACAAAAATTCGACATTTAGTAACACTTAGAACTACAGCCCCAGATCAAGACATAGTTAAATTATTAAAATCCATAATATCCCCACAAGTTACATATTGCACTAGACACTTACGAAGCTCTATTGACGTTCATCTCACATTTCGGTATTCCCAACAAAATAATTTGTGAAGTGGTAAAGAATTTGATAATATATTTAAAGAATTTTGTAACTTGCATCAAATTGACTTTCATATAACCACTCCTAAAAATTCAAATTCTAACGCTCCCGTTGAACGTTTTCACTCCACATTATTAGATATGAAATTTCTAAAAAGCTATATGACAACCTCAATAAACAAATTTCTCAAACTAAGGATCGCAATATTTCCAAATTTAATCAAAAAAGAGACGAACCAATAACAAACAAACCTGATGAAACAGTTTATTTAAAAACAAAAGATAAATTTACTTCTAAAACAAAACCAATTTATAGAGAAACTCAAATAGTTTACGATAAAGAACATCTAGCACAAACAAAATTAGGGACATACCATAAGACTTAAATAAAAAACCGAGACAAAAACTAAAAGAACCTCCTTTGTCACAGGTTGCCGACGAAAATGACTTTAAAGACCTTATCACTGCTTATCGCATTCAGTGGACCAGTCAAGCAATTAACCCTTTGTTTCAAACAATAACTAACCCTATCCTACCTATACAACTAGGACCTACAAAATTAATCGAATCGACACATAAATTCGTATACCAAATAAATAAATTAATGCTCTTGGAACATGCAGAAAACTTATACAAAACTTATGAAAAGCTTTGTTCTTTGACACTCGATGTCCCGCCATTAGTAAATTTCACATTAACCAAAGTAGCTTTAAAACTTAATTCCTTACCTTTAAATAAAAAGAATAAAAGAGGATTAGTGGATGGTATTGGTAAAGTATCAAAATTCCTCTTCGGCACTTTAACCGAAGATGATAAAACAGAAATAATCGAACAATACAAAATCTTAAATAAAAACCAACAAAATTTAGAAACCCAACTAAAAACACAATTATCCATTCTTCAGCCACTTTTTAATGAGACAATCCAGATTTTTAATGAGACAATATCAACTTTATCAGGTAATCAGCAACAAATCGCTAAATTAATTGAAGGATGACTTTAGAGACGTTAATATTAGATTCATTGGACAACAAATTATTGACAACGGAAATTCTCTCTTAACGCTAATTGATGAAATTTATATAGCTATATCTTTCTCTGCTTTAAAAACAGTATATAACCCCATAGTTAGTGTTAACGAAGTTTCATTTATGAAAAACACTCTTTCTCAAATTTATGGTAATTCTAAGTTATTACCTTTAGAAAATAATTTATCTTATTTTAAACTAATGCATCAAGATGTATTTTTCAAATATCCAAATTTTAATTTTATTATAACATTACCGTTGTTCTCAAACGAAAATTTATTCCTTTATAAAATCTACCCAATTCCACAAGCCAATGTTACCCTTATTCGTTATAAACCAATAATAATGCTTGGCGAGAAGAATTAGCAATACTTAAATGAAGAATGCCCACAAGTCGAAGGTTATTATATTTGTGATAAGAAACCACAACCCATTCAGGACGATTGCATTTCAACAATAATTCATGGCCAACAACCCACAAATTGTCAATTTTCAAAAGTAAAAGTTACTCAACCAATTGCCTCTCAAGTCAACCCAAGTCAGCTATTAGTTATACCATTGAAAGAATCCAGTATCCGATTCCAGTGTGATACCAATGGAGTAGAACGAATTCAATCTCCCACATTAATCACTATTGATCCAAATTGTAAATTATGGATTGACGATGAACTATACTTATTATCATTCGATCCCACTACAGTCGTAGGCACTGGTATATTATTACCACCATTACAAGAAGTTAATGTATCAAATATCATTTCCCATGATCTCAATTTAAAAACTGTCCATTTCAGATATCAATAAAATTATCCAATCGAGCCATTCACTGTCTTCAGTCACTACAATAGAAGCATTACCAGAAAAGAAGATCAAAATATTTTGGATCCTCTTTGCCGTCACGTTAACATTCCTGGGTCTGATGACAACGTACATTTGTTTCCAAGAGAAAGTATCTAAATTCATAAAAACTACAAGGTCCAGAGGCAACTTAACCAATGATGTTGTGACGTACTTTCGAGGTTCGGTCGCAGATGCCGAACTAGTACAACCACTTTAATCAGTCCGGGTTCACTCGGTGGAGAAGTTATGTCCAAGGTTCAGGAATATTACAAGACTCGGTAATGAAAATAAAATATTTATTTCATAAAATAAAATGTCACCCTGTAAACAAATAATACTAATAATAATTCCCCAACAAAATAAAATAGATCCTGAAATAATAATACAAAATAGTAAATTAACAAAGAGGGCGGTAAGGAATGTACGGTGCAGACGCTGAGTGTCGCGGAAAGAGCCTGCTAAACACCCAGTGTCGAAGACCACGGAGACGACGTCGAGTACCGCGGAATAACACCTGCTAAATACTCGGAGTCGACGGAATACGGGTTAGACCTCGAGCGCCGCGGAGAGGGCCTGCTAAACGCTCGGAGTTGACGGAAGACGGAATACGGGCAAGACCTCGAGCGCCGCGGAGATTACCTGCTAAACGCTCGGAGTCGGCGGGATACGGGCAAGACCTGGAGCGCCGCGGAGATTACCTGCTAAACGCTCAGGATACCCAGAGGAAGGTAGGGTGCCGCGAAAGTTACCTGCTAAACATCCTGGGGTAGAGGAGGGTTGAGTGCCGCGGAAAGAGCCTGCTAAGCACTGCTGGTAAAGGCAATTTCGCCGGCTTTTATACAGAACGGCGGGTAGTGTCGTGTGCAAAAATCGCGATACGCTAAGCAATTTCAGGTACCGCGTGCGCCAAACAATTAAAGTACAGTGTGAGCAAAATAAAATAAAATAGGTTCGTTACATTCCCCCCTCTCTTCGTAAAAAAAAAAATAAACATTTTTTTTCTAGCCTAACACAACTTAACATTAACTAACAGTATAAACTATTAACGGAAAATATATACAGAAAAAATTATCACATCATGTTAGTCTGGTAATTCCTAACACGGAGGATTCCTCCTCTTGCCGTGGAACAGCCAGCCATTTCGCCCCTTCCGGGGTGATCAGGAATGCCTGGCGAAGGTATCCACCGCCCAGGAGTGACTGGTAGTGGTGTGGCCGGTAGCGGACTCACTAGGGGTGGTGGTGGTGTCACCGGGCTAGGCGTGTCGCGTAGTGGGGATGCATACAACTGCAACACCTCCGGACTGTGGCCAAACAGTTCCAACAAGCGAATATTGGTTGGCGTCTTTGGCTCCATGTCTGTAACAAAAGATAACTTAATGCGCTGGTTTAAGATCTTTGATGTGGATTCGTCTAAATTTACGCCCCGTCTGCTCATTCTTTAGATCGAATACCACCGGTGACCATACTTTGGTGATCAAGTATGGACCAGAATATTTCGGTGCTAATTTAGCGGCAAATCCTCGTACAGCGGAGGATAAAACATGCTCTCTCTTCATGACTCGGTCACCTAAGTGGCAGGTCCATTCTCTTCGACGTAAGTCGTAGTGCTTTTTCTGTGAACTAAAAGCTCGTCCCAAATTAATTCGTACGAGTTCGAATACGTCTCTCAGCTGGTTCAAACGATGGGAACGTTCTCTTATACTGGCTTCATTTTCATTCACAGGTTCCTCGGTTTGGACTTCTCGGAAAATACTCTTTGGCACCTCTAATTCTCGTCCGAAATTGAGGTACGCCGGTGAGAATCCGGTGGACTCATGACGTGCAGTATTGATGGCTAACATAAAATCAGGCAAATATCGGTCCCATTTTCTTTGGTCATTTTCACAAAACTGTGCAATCATAGTCTCTATGACTTTATTTGCTCTTTCGACAGGATTCGTTTGCGGCGTATACGGCGGAGAAAATAGTTGGCGGATTCCAAAGTCGGTTAAGAACTTACGCATTGCTTACTGCAGCGGAGGTAGCTTTTCGTAACGGCTGGAATTCTATCCATTTAGTGAACTGGTCCTGAAAAACTACAATATATCGGTTTCCAGATGTAGAACGGGGTAAAGGGCCAATTAGATCGGTACTAACAGTGTGCCAAGGTCCTCCTTGAGGACGTGGTTGCATTTTCCCTGGTGGTTGTAACTGTGAATATTTATATTGCTGACATATCGGACATCGTCGGACATAGTTAGCAATTTCTCGGAACATCCCAGGCCAATAGTAATGTCTTGCTATTCGAGCAATAGTCTTGGCAACGCCTAAATGTCCAGCGGTCGGTTGATCATGGCCTTCTTGCAAAATCTCACATCGTCTTGGTGTAGGAATACACAGTTTCCAAGGATCAGCCAGTTCAGGTTCTGTGAAATCATATCTGTCGAAGAAGTGTCTGTATAGTTTGCCCTCTTTTATACAGTAATCGGAATTTTTGTCAGGATCTTGTTCAACCTCTTGAAATTTTCTTGTATACCAGGGGCATAAGATAATATCTTCTATGAAATCGGCAACTTCTTTTTGCTGAAGTTCGGTTAAACATGAAGATGGAGGGGTAATCGGTTCTATGGTTAGCGTAGGATATACCCTATCTGTCTTAGGGTTTATAGTAATCTGTTTTGTTCCTATATCGATGGTGCAATTATATTCGGTGAGAAAATCCATTCCCAATACACAGTCTACGGTCAGTGACGGCATGAGCAGAAAATTAGCGGCTACATTCGTTGACAGCAGTTGTCCTTGAATGTTATATTCCTCGGTAATGTTGACCAAAGTTCCATTGGCTAATTCTGCTTGCATTTCTTGTTTCGCTGTAGTCGGTACATTTCCCATCTGTTTGCAATATTCTGCAACCACGGGACTAATGTAGGATCTTACTGACCCTGTATCTACTAAAGCAGTAAAAGATCGGTGATAAAGGTCAATGTTTAATCGGATGCGGTTATTGGACCAGTTACTTGTATTAGTACTAGTCAACGGTATGTAATTCGGCGGTGATTCGGAGGCCTCTACTGTCGGGTGTTGGTTTGGCCTCGCTGAGTTCCAGTCCCGACGGCGTTTTCCTGTGTTGGTTGGCTCTGATTGACACACCGGCAGTGTCTAGTCTGTACTCCTTCTCGTCCACATCGAGAACAGAATAAACGGAACGGTCCTCGGCATGTAAATCTCGTATGTCCTGTAGCTCCACATCTCCAACAAATAATGTTCGCATTCTGTCTAGGTGTTGTTTGCGAATGGATATTTGTCTGGTGGTTAGGGCGAGAATTCGGTTTGACAGTTCTACTGGATTGTGAATCTGCAATACCATCATTTCGGATTGGTTCGGCCACTTTTCTTGGTTTATTCTCTTTTTCTCGATCTTTTTGCAGTTGTTCGTACTCGTAGGTTTGTTGTACTAAATCGGAAATTGTTTTTACTTGGGTTCTTCGGATGTATTGCCGGTATTCGGCCCGCAACCGCTTATATATGCAAGTGACTTCTCGTTCCGCAGAAAATCCCCCATGTTGTCTTATCATGGTCTGCATTTCTAAAATAAAATTGCGGGCAGTTTCGTGTCTATCTTGATATTTAGAACTTATCATTTCTTCTAAATTGTTAAGGTATTCGGCCGGATAAAAGAAGGTTTTAAAATCTTCCACAAAGTCATCACAAGTCCTCTAGTTATGTTTGTAATTCATATACCACTGGTATGCTTTTCCCTGAAGCAACCCTGGTAATGTTTTTAGCAACTGTGCATCGGTAATCTCATATTCGTGCTGCATCTGCTCTAGTCTTTCTAGAAATGATATTGAATCTGTCTTGCCATCAAATACAATGTTCAGTTTCCGTATTTGATTTAACCTGATGTTCTTGGTGTTTCGGGAACCGATCTGGTTGGTACGGAAGCTGCAGGTCGCTCTGCGGGTACTCCCTGACGTAGGAACCTAACTAAGCGTCGTCGCATCTCGTCTACTGTGCCACCGGTTCCTAACTTGAAACGCTCAAGCTCGGCTGTCAATGCTTCTTTATTTAGTTTGTACACCCATCCGACCCTAGGATCAATGACTTCAAGGCCAGCGGCGGCTTCTTCAGAGTCAGAAGGCATTTTGAAGTAAAACTTGCAGGACGGATTTCAAAGTTCCTCTACTTTCTAATCCTCACTTCAGATTTCGAGAATTATTCTCGGCAAACGTTTTTGACTCAAAATCTCGGTCGATAACAGTCGGATCAGGTCGGCAATAGTCGGAAACGCTTCCTCGGGTCAAATTATGTTGAAAACGATACCCCACTTGACTTCGGGTGTCTTCGGAAATGTTCGGTTAAATTCGGTTTTTTTCGAGAAAATGTCGGATTCGCGGTCTAGATGTCCACAGTAATCTTTCTGGTGGGTTAAAACGATGATACTACGGTCCTTTCTCTTTTATCTCTCCTCTCACAGTTTTGGGTATTACGGTCTCGGTTCCAGTCTTGGTTTTTTTTTCCCTCCCTGCTCTTCCGGTCCCTGCTCGGGCGCCAAAATTATGTGACGTACTTTCGAGGTTCGGTCGCAGATGCCGAACTAGTACAACCACTTTAATCAGTCCGGGTTCACTCGGTGGAGAAGTTATGTCCAAGGTTCAGGAATATTACAAGACTCGGTAATGAAAATAAAATATTTATTTCATAAAATAAAATGTCACCCTGTAAACAAATAATACTAATAATAATTCCCCAACGAAATAAAATAGATCCTGAAATAATAATACAAAATAGTAAATTAACAAAGAGGGCGGTAAGGAATGTACGGTGCAGACGCTGAGTGTCGCGGAAAGAGCCTGCTAAACACCCAGTGTCGAAGACCATGGAGACGACGTCGAGTACCGCGGAATAACACCTGCTAAATACTCGGAGTCGACGGAATACGGGTTAGACCTCGAGCGCCGCGGAGAGGGCCTGCTAAACGCTCGGAGTCGACGGAAGACGGAATACGGGCAAGACCTCGGGCGCCGCGGAGATTACCTGCTAAACGCTCGGAGTCGGCGGGATACGGGCAAGACCTGGAGCGCCGCGGAGATTACCTGCTAAACGCTCAGGATACCCAGAGGAAGGTAGGGTGCCGCGAAAGTTACCTGCTAAACACCCTGGGGTAGAGGAGGGTTGAGTGCCGCGGAAAGAGCCTGCTAAGCACTGCTGGTAAAGGCAATTTCGCCGGCTTTTATACAGAACGGCGGGTAGTGTCGTGTGCAAAAATCGCGATACGCTAAGCAATTTCAGGTACCGCGTGCGCCAAACAATTAAAGTACAGTGTGAGCAAAATAAAATAAAATAGGTTCGTTACAATGTCCCAATGGTGTCCCAAGGCCCCCATGCGCCATTTTAAAGAGGGAGGAGTTATGTCCCCTGTATATTATATATTTTTGCTTCAAGATGTTCTAAGAAACATAATATAAACGTTAAGCTTTTGCCATATCTAGTTAAGATAAATACAATGTTAATTTATCGAAATTCATTTATTATAAAACATGTTGAAACTTTCGTAAGCTCAGTTAAGTTGTATTTGGTCATAATAACGCTTCGCATTAAACATCTGCTACTCAAAAACAAATTGTTTTATTCCAAAGACAAAACTCTCGTGAACGTAATGTAAACAAATAACACGTAGTGCACTACATCAAAGCTACGTATGTACTCATTTCATTATAAAATATCAGCTTCGGTCACGCCGCGCTGCGTGGAATACGACCCTGAAATGACGGGACAAGTTCCGACATCTGAACTGGTAACAACTAACTGGCAACACAGTAGACATGGTTCTGCAGTAAAACTCGGACGGTGTACAGGGGCGGCGTGTGTAGCAATTTAGGTGCAGTTTAAAAAATTAATTATAACTCGGCTATTTATTTGATTTAAAAAAAACTAATTTCAGATTAGCCAACTAAAGAACACGGACTACCCCCCTCCAAACCGGACCCCCCTTCAAAGTTACACCGTGTATATATAAAACAGTAATATTTATTATTAGCAAAAATTTTATTTTCTTAGTTAGTTTTTATATGTAATATTTACTTTTGTTTTTTATATTTATATATTTTGTATACATGAACTGAACGCAGTTTATTTTCAATTTTTGTATGTGCAGAGTAAGTTATTTCCTTTTCAATAAATCATTTGCAAATCAGCCCCGCATTTTATTTTCACCATTTCCCGCAAAAGCTAGAACCGATCCCGGGTACACACCTTTTTAGTAAGCAAATTGAATTGTTGGTTATCGAGACTGGAAAATTCTATTTTTAAATTTGGATACTCTGTAAAGTACGGGAACAACGTGTCTAACGCGGGCGCCATAAATCTAAAGGAGTCAATGAACCTGAACTATATTAAATTTTGATCAAGGTTTTTGGTGAAAAAAATGTATTTTTCCTTAGTGATAGGTTATTACGTCAACTAGACTTAACATATCATTCACGATGTTTTCTAAAATAAAGTGGGCGTCATAACCGTTCAGGTTGTGAAAGACAACAGGTATAACAACACCATCCTTGTAGTTAATATTGCAAGCATTGTATGCGGCACCCCGGAAATTTAATTCAGATATTAAGTAATTGTGGTCACGTACTTTACCGTCTTCTGAACCAGAAAACTGTTCACAAATGTGACAATGTGTGGCTTTATGAAACTCGGCCTCTTGCACTGACGTCATGTCTATATCGTAAGAACATAAAAATATGGTTTCAACATCTTCAGCAAACTTATTCATTTCACGAGCAAACCAAGACATACAGTCTTCACCTCGATACGAACGATACAACGATAAGGAGGAATCATATGAACACTTGACGTAGTAGCCTACTGCTGCAGGCACGTGACGCTGATACTTGTTGTTAGAATCCACCTTCACCAGCACGCTTTCCAGATCAGCAAACACTATGAATCTTTGTTCTTGTAATTCTTAAATTTTAAATGATTTATATCTCACTTGCACTCAGTTTATATGTGAACATACATATGAAGGAACAGTCAGTTCAATTGTCCGTCATCTCATCTATGGCAAACTGATGAGGGCTAACAAGCCCGAAACCGGTCTACGTCTGGTGGGGCGGCCGACAAGGGTTTTTGGCTTTTTTTCTAATATTCCAAAAGGAAACAATCAACTTGTTTCAAGGGAAAATTTGTAAAAATCCTTAAATTATAAGCAGGTGTTTATAATTTAACGATTCTCGAAGACCCGAAAAGTGATCAATCTTTTTATCGAGCGGATTGTTCAAACTCGCAAAAAACGTTGTGCTATACATTTCAATATCTACGCCAGAAACTATTACTAAAAGACGTTGATGTGTCGTTTGAATAGGACAAAGCTATTCTTGAGGAACTCTTTGGGATCCTTATGCTTTAAGTTTGTGATGACTCCTGTTCGAATACGTCCATCAAATGCATTCGCCGTAGTTTTCTTAATATTAGAAGAACAGTCAGTACCCGTCTTCGCTGCAGATTTTAGTTCTCTG
Organism: Monochamus alternatus; assembly: GCA_037114965.1. Classification (NCBI taxonomy): domain Eukaryota; kingdom Metazoa; phylum Arthropoda; class Insecta; order Coleoptera; family Cerambycidae; genus Monochamus; species Monochamus alternatus. Next base: position 63,094,350 of record CM073427.1, on the reverse strand, counting down.
CTTAAGGAGTTTATTTGTCCTAATTGCGTCAAAAGATGTTGCTTTTTACCAATAACGCACCGCCAAGATACACTCCTTTAGCTCCTTAGATACATCATTATTTATGGGCTGTTTTAACAATGTTATTGCGAGCGACGCCCGAATGGATGCACTGACGCTATCAATATATGGCATCTTTTGCGATAGATCTGTTGTCAGTTAAATGTAAACTAATTGAAGAAATCGATGTTACATTTTTAACAGCAGGTGATAGACTGACGAGACGTGTGCTAGTCACCTATATTTATAACATCTGGATTACCTAAAATAAGGATATGTGTTTGGAGCGTGTTCCATTAGAAAAAATAGCGCGTGTTCCATTTTAAGATTGATGTGTTGTACTTCAAATTTTAATACACACGAAGGATAGAGAAAAAATATACACTTATAAGTAAATTCTAAATAAAAATCGTCTAAAATATTATAATACTGAAATTTCTAAGTGTGAATAAAGACAGGGAGTGCTTTCTACCTGTTGCAGGACAAGCATGACATCAACCAAAAAGAAAAATTTTATCCGACCCACTATCTTATGTTTATTCCAATATCTCATTAGATTACATGCAAATCGAGACACAAATTGCCCCGCCCACGCTTACTATATTCACCCGGTCGCTCTTCAAGCTTATATAACTTCGCTCACGCAACGTAGTAAAGTGCTCCCTAATGCCGGAGATTTGTACGTGTTTTCCATAAGATTCAGTGCTAAGTTCAGATTTCGTCTGAAACGTTTTCCTGCAAACGTTCAGAGATTATGATGACGTAGAAAATGATGAAACTTTCTTATCACATACGCCGGACGCGTCGTTACAAGTTAGATAATAGTTGTAACATATTGGTTAATATGCGGAGAAGCAGTAGAATTCAATGACTACCCTTAGGTAATCGTTTAAAATTAGTCCTCACATGACCCGAGCACCTGTTTAAGCTAGCATATTTTACTATATATTGAATCGGTACAAAAAATGACACGACCTGAGAAATGCAGAAACTCTAAGTAATAATGCTATCTGAAATACAGAAATTTAGGCAACTTAACGATGAACATATTTCTTATTTTTCCTTTATCTCCAGCTTGTCTCTCTCTCTCACCCTGTTTTTGGTCTCAGTTTTTTCCTTTCCGTTTGCGTCAAGAAATACTCCATTTTACTAGAAAAACTTTAACGAGCTGCCTTTGCTTTTACTTATTACATCATGCTTATTTAACAAAGCAAACGTGAATGTAATTATTTTGCCTGTATATATTTTTTAAAATTCTACAAGGTTTATCTTTCCCTGTATATTTTTATATATTTTTTATTTAATTACCTTTCGTTTTACTAGAAACGTGTAGTAGACCACTATTAAAAGCATTTTGGTTTGATTTTTTTGGACTTTCGGTTAACAAATAACGATAAAAATAGACTTTATGATTTTTTTGGCTTGATTTTAGACCGATAAAATATAATTTCCTTAAAATTATTTTCCTTATGCTAGAGTTTCTGTTTGTAAAGTAATTTGAATTTATTTTGATATTCATAAAATAAATGTAATACAGTTTTTCCTTCATTCACTACACAAGTACACAGTAAGATAAAAAGGCACTGACGAAAACTTCGCACATTTTTTCGCATACTTAAAATGTAGACATACGTATTTCTAATACAAAATCGCTGTACAAAATGATAAAATAATAACCGTTTAACAAGCTATGTAAAGTAACAAAATAAGATATCGTCTGTATGCAGATGAATTTCACTTGCAGCGCCACCTTCTGATAAGCCACAAAATAAATAACTAGAAGAAGACCGGGTTCCTAAGAAAAAGAGTGAAACACAAAAAGTAGCACCTCTACTGAGCGTCCGGCCAAACTAAAAAAGGCCTTCAATGGCAGGCCGGCCTTGATGAAAGATGACAGGGTCAGTTCGATTTCATTATACAGGGTGTTTTATATATAAAGATAATATTTCTGCGATCAAGAACTGACGTAATTTTAAAATAAAAAATTTTAGGAAATATGAATTTACTAATCCACAGTAAATGCTGATAAAAACATAAAGTGAACTAAATAAATTCATGTTTACTTAATTTTTTTACTTAAAATTATATCAGTTATTTATCCTACAAATATTACCTAATGAGTTAGGTAAAACTACAAAGGCATTACTAAAAATATATTTTATCAATATAACAATCTTTATTATACAAAAATATGTATAAATTATTTCAGATTAGTGTCTCTTTGGGCATACATTTTTTTTTGACATTTGTAGGGCATTCTGAGAGCATTCCGATAAATGCTCAGATTTTACTAATTAAGCATTTGTCATTGTTATTTATTATAATGTTTATTACTTTTACCACCCTATCGCGGGTCCTAGCTGGTGAGTCGTTCGTAATTCCGTTTGAATCCCGAGAGTCCAAACAGCCTATAAATGTCAAAAGTTGTGGATAATGTCAACTATTAGACGAACCTCGTGTTGTCAGATCCGAGCACTCGTATAATGTTAGTCCCGCTTTATATTAGGTCCGCTATCAGATTAGTTAAGGCATATACGAGATAAATTTTATCGATTGAAATATATCAATAATTATTAATGCAAGTATAAACATGTATTTTTTATAGTTATTGTGGGTCTTATTTGAAAGTAAATCAAAGATTATTAAGAAGAATAAAAGTGTCTAATTCGCACACATATTACTCTGCTGAAATTCAAGGGCCCCAGGAATAAAATATTTCCACCTCATTGCAATAAAAAAAGATGTTAGCGATCTACTCGTATCTAATCTCGGATCATAGTTGCCGAAAACCTTTATTATTTAAAGAAATAAGATCTTTGTTCAGAGAGTAATGCACGAAATGTAACAAATGTTAATCAGAAATATATGTATGTTACAATTACACGCTAGAGCTGTGTCGTTTCTCAATGAAGTAACAATACTGGCCTCAGATTTCTACAGTAACATTTACGATTTATAATTTCAAGTTGTGTTTTGACACAAATGAGTAAGTCTACTAAATATTAAAAAAATGTATATAGTTGCGGCAAGAATTGAGACGACTTACGGCACTGCTAACGTTACAAAATTGTGTCTATTGTCAACATAATTTTCAATAGTTTCTAGGGATTAAAAACAATAATTTTTTGTAATTGAGTGCAATATATAGTGCAAACATTGAGTGTAAGATATATTTTTATTGTTTTCAGTTGCAGATTTTTAAATATTTTGATGAAAATATAATGAATTATTTATTTGTTTGTATGACGTAAGTCGTATGAATTCTTGCCGCAGCTATATCTTCCTATTACATTATTTACAAAAATAGCGCAATAATGTTCTATGCTACAAGAATTTTTGAAGTGAATGTTTCTCTTTCGTATGAGCCTGAGAATGAAGGAACTGTGTTGAGATGACTATGGAAATATCAGCCACCATTCACCGCTACAGCAGAATCGGAAACGTGAACCAGTTGAATAGATCTACTTGGAACAGAGGAATCGTCACCAGTTATTCGAATCATTGAAAGGAATGATTTACCTCAGCTCTATTACAAATACATGAGTAATATTTAGTAAAGCCGTTATCCGATTGAAGACAACACAACGCTGATTCAACTCAACTGCAATCGGTTAGATGTCATACACTCTAATTGCAATTGGACAATTCCCATTAAGGCGACTGTGGTGCGACTTTCATATGATTTCTTAACGTTGTTTACGATAGTCGCTAAGAAACTGGCTTGTTTGCTAGACGATCTCCACACAACTGATCACACCACAGTCGCCTTAATGAGTTGTCCTATTGTAATTAAAGTGTACGATATCTAACAAATTTGCAACTTTAATTACTACTCACTAAAATATTTGCTAAAACTTCTCTGTGAGTTTTGTAGATTTATCGTATTTCTTCACACAAAACTTTACAAATATTTTCAGAAAAAAAACTTGAATTGAGTGTTACACATGTCTATAAATCATACACAACAATAATAAATAAGGTATCTTGAATATCTTGTTTAAATTTTCAGATGAGCCCATCTCAGGTAACCTAAAAAAAACATTAATTACGTTACTTTTTTAAAAATCAAATATTGAATTATTTGATTTATTTGAATATTGAATTCTTTTTATTGTGAAATGTAAAATTGTTACGTATTTTACTACGTGTAAAATATGTAACAATGTGTAATGTATAAAGCAAATATATTGGTTACTTCGGATGTAGGTATATATTTAAAGTAAATAGCGCAATTTATTTCTAACTAAGGATGTTGAATTTCACACAGACCTGTCAGGCTGGAAGGGCGGTCCCGTTGCTTATATTCCTATCCTACCTTCACCTCCATGTGATAAGCGCTCGTCGGCGTTAGCAACTACTACTATAGCATTTTCTAACTGTAACCGTTCTAACAACTTACAAACAGGTGCATAATTGAAATGTTGTGCATTTAAGACGCGGGGAGATTCTGACCGTGCACGATGGGAGCTTACGGGCTGCTTGGGGAGTCCGCAGGGGGGCACACACCGTAGGCTGCTAGGGGTGTGAGGGCGGCACACCTGTAATTAACACCTGGCAGCGGCGGCCTTTGATATTCGCCGACAAAGGCCAAATTTTTGTGAATTAGGTAAAAACGCAATTCTGGTGTCCAAAATGAACCTTCATAAGGAAAAGCATGGGGTTTTGGTTGAAACACCAGGTAATTTCCAACTAGACACTCCAATTCAATACACAATAGAGCCAACGAATATTCCAGGTATATTCTAGTATCTCTAGATTCATCTTCCCGAACGACTCGAATGCTTCTCGTCGATTCCCCATTTTTCCAGTCTCGTCTCGATACACGGTATTTTGTTTGCGTAGAGAGTGGAATGAGCTTGTCCCAGTTTGGTTCTCGTTCACAAACATCCTAAGATTGGTTTTTAGCGTGGCGTTGAAGCGTTCCACCATACCATCTGACTGGGGATGCAGTGGGGTGGTCCTGGTTTTTCGGATTCCCATAAGCTCGCATACCTTTCGGAACACACCTGATTTGAAATTTCTGCCCTGATCTGAATGTAGTGTATTTTTCGGCGCATTTTGCCTCTGGAACGGGTTTTCGGTCCCTTGCTGGCTGCACATATCTCACATTTTCGGCACCAATCTTCTACATCCGTCCTACAGCTCAACCAATAGAAACGCTCCCTAATCTTCTGTAGAGTCCTATTGATACCGAAATGTCCACCACCAGTACCTCCATGTACTTCCTGCAGCACTTTCTTGACCCGGGACCTCGGGAGTAGTACTTGTTTCTTGACCTCCGTTCCGTCATTGTTGTCCCATGCTCTTTTTAGGACGCCGTTTTCCAACACCAGGGAATTCCATTGAACCCATTAGCTCTTTAATGTTGGGCTTTTATTATTGACTTCCGTCCAAGAGGATCGGTTGTTGGCTTCTTTCCAGTCTAATAATGGCTTGATGTCACAGTCAGCTTGCTGGTCTTCCCGAATCGCCGCTGAACTCCATCTGTCCTCATGTTGGGCTGCTACCACCTTGCAAGGAACTGATGAGATGTCCTCTTTCCTTTCAAGACTACTACAGTGTTTGCAGTTGACAGGACAGGGTCTCCTAGAAATGGCATCTGCATTTCCATGTTTTCTTCCGGCTCGATGTTCAACAACAAAGTGATATTCTTGCAGCCGTTCCAGCCACCTGGCCATCTGTCCTTCACGGTTTTTAAACTGCAGCAGCCATTTAAGGGAAGCGTGATCCGTTCTTAGAAGGAATGCTTGGCCATACAGGTATTTATGAAAGTTTTGTAGACTCTTGACGATGGCAAGCAATTCTTTCCGAGTCACACAGTAATTTTTTTCGGCTTTTGACAGAACTTTGCTGAAGTAGCCCACTACTAAAAACTCCACCAATTCCAATGTTGCTTGCGTCCGTGTCCACTATAAATGGTTGTCCAGGTATTGGGTATGTCAAAATCGGGGTAGTGCAGAGAGCCTCTTTCAGCGTCTCAAAAGCTTGCTGGCATCTCGGAGTCCATTCGAACGGGATGTTGTCTTCTGTCAGTTTATGAAGAGGCTTAGCAATGTCAGAGAATCCTTGGACAAACCGTCGGTAGTATGTGCATAGGCCGAGAAAACTTCGAACTTGATGTTTGTCTTTAGGATTCGGCCAGTTCTTTATGCACTCTGTCTTCTCCGGGTCTGTTTTTAAACCGTTTGGAGTAATAATGTGGCCTAGGTGTCTAACCTCCTTTTGGAACAAACTGCACTTCTTCGGGTTCAACTTCAGGTTCGCTGCTTTCAACTTCTTGAACACTTCAGACACGTTTTTCAGGTGCTCCTGGAAAGAACGTCTCAGCACCACCACGTCGTCCAAGTAAATCAAGCAGGTCTCCCAATGCAGGCCATGAAGTACAGATTCCATTAGTCGTTCAAAAGTGGCAAGGGCATTACATAAACCAAATGGCATTACATTGAACTGCCACAATCCATTTCCACTCTTTAAATCCAAAGTGGAAAACCATTGCGCACCAGCCAAAGTGTCCAGAGTATCGTCAATTCTCGGTAATGGGTAACTGTATTTCTTGGTGACGTCATTTAATTTTCTGTAGTTCACTCAAAATAGGGTGGAGCCGTCTTTCTTCTTGACCAGAACTACAGGAGGAGCCCAAGGACTCTGAGATGGATTTATGGTGCCTTGATCTCAATTAACATCTTGTTAACTTCTTCTCGCTTGGCTAGTGGAAGACCTCGTGGTGGCTGCTTTATAGGAGACGATGAACCAGTATCGATTCGATGCTTCACTACATTGGTTCTCCCAAAGTCGCCTGGTTTAAGTGCAAACACATCTTCATTTTCACTTAGCAACTCTTCCAGTTGTTCCACCTCCACCTCTGTTAATCTTTCCTTGGCTCTATCCACGATGTCCCTGAGACATTCTGGTAGACTGGTCTTGTTTGGTTACTTCTTCGTTTCGTTGATTTCCTCGAGTGCTCTTACGATGATTACAGGTTCACAGACTCCTACTTCAGTTACCTTTGTAATTTTCTGTGGAAAGGTTTTCAGGTTCACTACCCGTACCATTGTCGTTTTCTCAGGTTTAATCAGGGTACGTCCGGTGACTATAGACTTACTGAACAAATCTGTATTACTAGGTTCCACCACTCCTACACTGCAAGACATTTCCCCATCCATAACTGTGGCAACCAAGGTTTCGGTCTGAGCAGGTAGTACCACATCTTCTTTAACAACGAGTCTCCGTACAGCGTTATTCTCAGTGGTGTTCGTTAGCACTACTTCCACACCCATTATTCGTAGCGTGCCAGCATTCAAATCTAAGTTCACCCCCTTTGCTCGTAATAAGTCTAGTCCGAGTATGATATTGTCCGATATATCTGCTACCAGGACTCTGTGTTTGAATTTAACGTCTCCTATTTCTATTTCAAGCTCGCATTCCCCCTTGACTGGCAATTATTGTCCATTGGCTGTTGTAAGGACATAACGTTTGGCAGGGTTCTTGATACGCCAATCACTAATAATATCCGGCCGCACAATAGTTCTTGTCGCTCCAGTGTCGATTACCATAGGGAACATACGATAAAAAATAATGCCTTCTACTAGCAAGGAGTCAGAGTTTTGGAGACGTGATAACGTAACTTCTTCTCGTGGGGCATGGTAGGGGGACGCAGCCGGCTTTTGCCCCGTCAAGCCGGCTGACCCTAGTTTTCCTGTGCAGCTGCCGCCTGGGAGTCACGCTTTTGCTGATCCGTGACTGGTGCCTTACACTATCTTTTTAGATGTCCTGTCTGTCCACAGTTCCAGCATTTGAAAAGGCGATCCCTTCGACTATCAGATTGTTCTTTCTTTGGCCTAGTAGATGGACTGAATTTATCAATAATCTCCTTTAGCGTTTTTATTATGTCTCCATTTGCCATACTATCGCTGTTATCACTGATGGCTCTGCTGCCCCAGCAGGAAATCCTTGTAAGACGTCAAGAGCCTCGTAGAGTAACTATTAGAGCAGTAGCCTTTTCACAATCAGACCACTCGTTTACTGCAGCTTCTACTTCAAACTGACGCAGATAAACATTCCTGGAAACCTTGCCGTCGACTTCAGGGGGTTTCGTCTTCTGAGTTCGGATAACAGGTCCTTCTGATTTGATTACGCCCTCCTTTCTTATTTTGTCCAGTTTATGTCGAAGTTCTTTGCAGGTTTCTCTAACCAAGTTTATTTCTTCGTCTATTTCCTTTTTTTGTGCTAACATCTTCTCTTCTACTTGTGTCTCAACTCTATGTGACTGATCCTCTAGTTTTTCTTCTAGTGTATTCTCCAACTTTGCCTGCAGTTCTTTCGTCCGTTCTCTCATTTCCTGTTGTATTGTCTGTATCTGATCTTTCATTATATACCCTTGTTCTTCTAGTTTCTCTTCTAATTTCTCCTGCATCGTCCGCCCCTGTTCTTTCTGCTGCATCGTTTGGGACTGATCTTCAATTTTGTGCCCTTGTTCTTCAAATTTTTCCTGCATTGTTATCGTCTGGTCTTCCATTTTATGTCCCAGCTCTTATAATTTCTCTTGCATCGTCTTCGCCTAGTCTTCCATTTTCTTTTGCACTGTTTGCATCATTTCTAACAGTTTTGCCATTTGTACATCCATATTGACTTGGGTTCTAGTTACAGGCATTCACTTTATTTTCTTTGGAATGTTCTAGAATGTCCAGGAATGTGATTGTAAATGTCACCGTTGACTTCCTTACAATGAAACGAGTGCACTGATATGCCACACTTGGGTCTTTGTCTCACTTTGGTATAAAGTTCTATAATGTTCGAGAATGTCCTTCGCAAATAGCACCGTTCACTTCCTTAAGTCACGGCGAGTGCAGTGATATGTCACACTTGTGTCTTTGTTTAACTCCCATATAAAGTTCTAGAATGTTCGAGATTGTCCTTCGCGAATAACACCGTTCACTTCCTTAAGTCACGACGAGTGCGGTGATATCTCACACTTGGGTCTTTGTCTCACTCCCGTACAAAGTTCTAGAATGTTCGAGATTGTCCTTCGCCAATAACACCGTTTACTTCCTTGAGTCACGACGAGTGCGGTGATATGCCACACTTTGGTCTTTGTCTCACTGCCGGATAAAGTTTCAGAATGTTCGAGATTGTCCTTCGCGAATACCACCGTTCACTTCCTTAAGTCACGACGAGTGCGGTGATATGTTACGCTTGGGTTTTTGTCTCACTTCTGTATAAAGTTCTAGAATGTTCGAGATTGTGCTTCGCAAATAACACCGTTCACTTCCTTAAGTTACGACGAGTGCGGTGATATGTCACACTTGGGCCTTTGTCTCACTCACGTACAAAGTTATAGAATGTTCGAGATTGTCCTTCGCGAATAACACCGTTCACTTCCTCAAGTCACAACGAGTGCGGTGATATGTCACACTTGGGTCTTTATTCCACCCACGCAGAGGGTTCCAGAAAGTTCTTCAAACTTCCACTTAAATCCCACTTACGCACAGAGTTCCCGAAAGTTCTTCAAACTTCCAGTTAAATCCACTTGCGACACGAAAATTGCCACGGATTTCCCAATCCGAATTTTTCTTTATTGTCAGAAAAACTATCCGTTAATTAATCACTTCCCTTTATTAACTGCTCAGTACACTACTGAACATTAATTACAACTCAACTAAACACTATTTCACTTTGAAACTCCAGGTAATTTCCAACTAGACACTCCAATTCAGACTGTAATACAAGACTGACTAACTCGGCCGTTTATTCTTATTTTATAGACCCAACGAATATTCCAGGTATTCTAGTATCTCTAGATTCATCTTCCCGAACGACTCGAATGCTTCTCGTCGATTCCCCATTTTTCCAGTCCCGTCTCGTACACGGTATTTTGTTTGCGTAGGGGCAATCGGGGCAATCTTAGCATTTCGCGGTACCACAGCCGTCGATTTGGGTGAGTGGGGCAAATGCCGTGACAATAGTTATTTTAATATTAATTGTATCTAGGTAAGTCTAATGCTTTAATTTCTGTCTTAACCTATTACATCACATATTTAAATCGTATAAAATTACACACCTACTTAAGTAAAAATAATGTTTGAAGAACTGTTTTTTTTTTTTTAATTTAGTAGAGCTGTACAAAATGAACTATAATTTCCATACTTTTTGGGAATTTTTTGAAGAGTTCTACTATAAAAATGCACTGTATGAGAAAAATATTTACCACAGTTAAATACCCATTTACTGCATATAGTTTTGTTTTATTAATAATTAATAAAATAGTTTGACCTGATATTACAATAACATTTTGAGCCCGCTTAACCAGTTTCTACAAACCAACACAAATGTTTCTGCTTCTTGTCCGTTTTGAACTCGTAAATTATCAATACTATGTATTCACTTCGATGCGATACACTTCATTGTTTAAATATCTCCACAAAAAAAACGTCCAAATGATTTCAAGTCAGGCGATCGTGGCGGCCATGGTACCGGTCCTCCTCTTCCATATAATTGAGTCCCGTGTATGATACGCCACACTGTTACAATAGGCCGTGGAAATCCTGAACCTCCATCTCTTCCATAATTCGATTTCAAATTTCCCTCGCGTTACACTACACTTATACTCACTGCACACTGCGGTAAAAGTAGCTGCATTTGGCACATGTTTACACATGTAAAGACTCGTCACGTACAAAAAGTAACCGGATTTCAAAATTCGGAATCGCCTGCTTAGAGACTACAGTCAATAAAATTTTACTCGGAAACATAAGGATTTTACAAAAAAATTTTTTACGATAATGACTCCATTTTTCAAGACGCTCTATTCGCAAATTCTTTTAGATAAGTTTTGAATCAGTGTATATAACATAGTTAAGAGTCAGTTAGCATTTGAACAACACAGTTTTATGTTGAAGAGTTATTTTGCCACTTCAGGAGTCCCTTAGGGGTCAAACCTCGGACCTTTATTATTTCTTCTTTTTAACACGCTTTTATTAGCTTGACCTGTATGTATGTATGTATGTAACGGAATCTTTCAGCGTAATTTTCACTGATGACAATACAATTATTTAATAACTTTGTTCTAATGTCCTGACTAGGATCATCAGAATAAAGAAAAAACTATTTAGATTAGTTTTCAGGTTAAGTGTATACAATCCATAGAACGATGGTAAATGACATTCTTCTTTACCGATATAACTAAAAAGAATTCTAACCACTAGATAAATTGTAAAAAATTACATTGCAAAACTTGGAACGGAAACGAAACTGAAATTTTGAATTTAAACATTTAAAAAAAAAAAATAATGAAAAACTGTCAAAAAAAAATTTTATTTCAAAAAAAAAATTTTTGGAATTCAAAATTTAAAAAAAAAATCAAAATATAAAATTTTGGAGATTTAAAATTTATAATTTTTAAAAGTTTTGAAATAAGTAAATATTTGAAAAAAATTTTTTAAATTAAAAAAAAAATTCGAAATACAAAATTTTGTATAATTTTAGATTTTGGAATTATATAATAAAATCAAAATTTAAAAATTTTAAAAATAAATAAAAATTTGATAATTTAAAAAAATCAAATATTTTGGGAAAAAATTTTCAATTTAAAAATTTGAAAATTCAAACATTTTGAAAAAAATTGGAAAAAAAATTGAATTTAAAAATTTTGAAAAAGTAAATTTTCAAATTCAAATGAATTTTAATTTGAAAATTTTGGCAAATATTTTGAAGAAAGTTTTGAATCTAAAATTTTGTAAAATTATAAAGTAAAAAAAAATGTATAATTCGGAAAAAGATTTTGATACGAGAATATTGAGAACAATTTTAATTTGCATATTTTATAAAAACAGATTTTTGAACCCTATCAATATTATACTGTCCATCATTTTTATTTTGGTCTACTTCCTACTTCGCAACGTAGGAAAGTGCTTGCACGTATTGTGTCAGTAGTTAGTTGAAGTGTTATGTGCATATACCTATGCGCATGAAGTACACACATGCGCAATAGCCTGCGCAGAAATCTGTGCCCTGAAATGTGACTAAAAATTAAGAAAATAAATTATAGTTTAAAAAAATACGCTTTAACAGCAAACCCAACTAAAAAGTAGAAAATAATTTTGAAGTATCAAGAGTTTATATTACAGCAATAGAAAATTCAGAAAATCAATTACGACTAATTAATTGGGAATAAGATTAAATTAGGAATTAAATTATTAATAAAATAATTCAATTATAGAAAAAACAGCGTGGGGTGCAATTTACTATATTCTCATAATGACTTTAATTTTATAAATAGCTACACTACAAAAATAATTGCAACATTTAATATCAAGCATCCCCACGCTTTTTTTTACTATAATTGAATTATTTTATTAATAATCTAATTTCTAATTTAATCTTATTCCCAATTAATTAGTCGTAATTGATTGTCGGAATGTTCTATTGCTGTAATACAAACTCTTGATACTTATTATTTTCTTCTTTAATTATTTTCTACTTTTTAGTTCGGTTTGCTATTAAAGCGTTTAGTTTTTTTAAACTATAATTTTTATTAATCATATTTGTCAAGCAGTAGAGTTCAATAAATTATTGTTTGCTGATGATATGAAAATGTTTTCTTCAATTTGTTCCACAAATGATTGTTTAATATTACAGGATTATTAAACTAATTTGCAAAATTGCTGTTTTATGAACAAATTATATCTTGATGTATCCAAATGTAAAATTGCTTCCTATACCATAAAAAAGTTACCAATTGTTTTCGATTATGCTACTAATAATATTGCACTCATCCGTTGTGAAACTATTAAAGATGTTGGTATATTTTTTGATTGTGCTTTACCCTTTCGAGAACACATTTAACAAAATAAAACATTGAAAACATTGTACTATTCTTTCATTAGGTTGAAACTGGAATACAGTTTTGTCATATGGAAGCCATATTTATCAGTGTTACAAAATCGCTATTGAAAGAATTCAGAGTAAGTTTTAACAATTTTTGTATTTTAGAGAAACTGAAGTTTATCTAGACATTAATACAGACTACAACACTTTATTAGCAAGATTTAATATTTCCAGTTTGGATTTGAAAAGGAAATGTTCTTCACTATCTTTTCTATATAAAATGTTGCATAATGACATTGACTGTCCTGCTTTTTTGTTACAAATTCAATTTAATGTACCTAGATCCAGCTTAAGAGTTGTACAAACTTGTTTTCCTAATAAGCCAAAAACTAGTCTTTATTTAAAATCCCCTATATACGTATACAATGTGTTTTAACTTTAATAAATTGTGTTGTGCTTGTTATATTTATGCTGATAATTTTAAGCACATAGTGAGTACTGCTACGCAATTGCTGACTGAGGACCATATATTTGGTTATTTAATTAATTATTTCTTTGATTATATTATTTTTTCGTTATATAATTATAATTGGTTACTCATATTTTCTGTTACAATATGCACTAGTTACTATGTATTTTAGTAATTTAGTGCAATTGCTCTGTCAATGGGAATCTGTTATTATTAACTGTTATATTATTAATCCCCATTTCATATATTTGTACTTTACACACGGAAAACTTTTCTTGAATTGCCTTGAAGAAGACTTAAATACAGTCAAAGCGTATACATGCCGATGAATTGGTTTTCTTTAACTTTAGACCCCATTCCCAATAAATACTTACAAATAAATATTTTTGTTTTAGTTACACTAAAAATTTTGAGGCAGATGGTATTATCATAAAAAAACTTCTAACTGATGATAATGCTCCAGTAAACAGAATTTATAAACCGGAATTTGTAACATTAGCACCACCATTACTGAATTGTCAAGACGAAGTAAGTATATTAAGCATTTTATATTCTCAGAAAGTTGAGAGAACTGGGTTCAAAATAATACAATTTAAACATTGTTACCTGTATATAAAAATTGACAAGGTCAATGCCCAAGTAGCACAACTTCATCTTTGAGACATCTAGAAGAGAACAATCTGCGTTCAAAATAATTTATTTATTTATTTATTTATTTATTTATTTATTTATTTAGTATTCAGCACCCGACAGTCTAAGCCAATTAATGGGTGAGTATAACATATAATATTAGTAAAAAAAACTTAAATATACAGATAAAATAAACACAGATAATATAGAGAAAAAAAGTTATACATATGTAACAAAAGAATTACAGATGAAATACAAACTAAGAAATCAAATAAAAGAAAAAACAGATTAACTTATAGTAAAATAAATATAAGTAACATGATTTGATAAGTTGTAAAGACCTTTTTCTTAATGCATCTAATAGTATCATGAAAAATGTCCACAGAATTTTGCATCTGACGATAATTAAAATCCACTACACACAAAGGTAAAAATTTTAATAAATTAGTTTTAGGGGTGGGAAAATAAAAAAGTCCTGAAAAACAGGTGGCAAAATGAGGAGCGTGAAAGTATAATGCAGCTAGTAAGTCTGGACAGTCGATTTTCCCGGTTACAATTTTATGTACAGTGATCAATGAATTACATATACGTCGTGTGCTTAGGTCATTAAGATGGAATCGACTTAGTAAAGTGCTTTGTGGTATTCCTCGAGGTGGATAAATATTGTCATTTCTAAACCATAGGTACTTAACATATCTACGTTGTATGTCCCCTAACTTCTTGACATGGATTTGATAAGAGGGACACCACACTAGCGACCCATATTCTAGTTTTGGCAAAACGAACACGTTGAACAGTAAGGAAATCGTGTCAATTTGAGAAAACTGTTTTGAGTTTCTTAGAACAAAACCGAGATTTCTATATGGCCCACGTTGTATATTATTGATGTGTTCAACAAAACTGAGCTTACTATCAAAGATTATCCCGAGATCATTAAAAGCATTTTCTAATTGGGTTGCTGTCAATCTTGTAATTAAAAGTAATAGGATTTACTTTCCTCGTGAAACACATACTGAGTGTTAAAAAAAGAGTGTAAAATATTTAAGGAGGTAATAGTATGAACCAAAATAAGCAGAAAAGTTTCAATAAACATAGGTCCGCAAAGGAACGGTTGCGATATAGAATGTTTTATGTTTTTTAGCCCTAGAATCTAGACATCAAGCACGTTTTTCATTAAACATTTGGATGTGTATTGTAGGTGACAGGTTTCTAGGTCCTGTTGTTTTACCAAACCGATTAACAGGAGCTGCTTACCTTAACTTTCTGCAGAACACACTGTATAAGTTTTTGGAAGACATTCCTTTGAATCAGAGGCAACAAATGTAGTTCCAGCATGATGGTGCTCCAGTTCATTTTTCCATGGCCGTTAGAGAGCATTTACACCAAACTTTTCCACATAGATGGGTAGGAAGGGCCGGACCTGTTTTATGGCCTCCAAGATCGCTTGATCTGAACCCTCTAGATTTCTTTATTTGGGGATATTTGAAGACATTAGTGTATGGTACTCCTGTAAATAGCCTGGAAGAGCTGCAGCTACGGATTAATCAAGAGTGTCAAGAAATCCAAACCAAGGAGGGTTTTTTCGAAAGAGTTTGAATATCGTTGAGACGAAGATGTCGTACCTGCTTGAAAATGGACGGAGGGCACTTTGAACATATTCTGTAACTTTGTTTTTTGTTTGTTAAAAGCTTCCTTTGTCGGTTTATTCCTAATAAAATAAAATGTTTGAAAAACGAATAGTGGTCCATATCTCCGCAACCGTTACTTTGCGGACCCATCTTTATTAAGACTTTTCTGCTTATTTTGGTTCATACTATTACCTCCTGAAATATTTTACACTCTTTTGTTAACACCCTGTATAATTGCACTTTGAAAAGTTCAAAGGCAATATATTTTCAGAACACCAATCAGAAATTTTGTACACGTTTGACTGAAGCTCAAAACAGTCATTAATATCTGATACAGGCAGATACAATTTGAGGTCATCTGCATAAAGAAGGGCCTCGCAATTCAGGTTTCTGGACAATTTCATCAGTGAAGATTAGAAATAATAACGGGCCGAGAACCGATCCTTGAGAGAGGTATGAGGTGAAGAAATTAATATATGGTTTAGTTAAGCCGATATTTGATAATTTTGACAGTAGAACCAGACCATGGTCCAGCCGATCGAAAGTTTTGGACACATCAAATTGTTAACTGTTGAACGGGATATAAACCGTGCTGTGCAATGGATATGTTTGATTTTACGTACGAGAAGAGACCTTCATAGAGCAAAATTTCAACAACTTTTGAAACAGTACAAATAATTGTAATAGGACGATAATTCTCAACCTCACTGTTATTATTGCGCAATCTTTAAACAAAAAGGCTGGCAAAGCGTCCGGTCCAGCGGTGGATTTTGGTTTTAAATGTTTTAAGGCAGTTAACACCTGAGACTAAGAGAAGCTAGGAAAACTGTACGACGAACAATTTGATGTGGACAGTGTAGTATAAATACGATAAATAGTTATTTAGTAAAAGTTTAAAAGTTATAAATATTATATAGATAGATATCAACATAAAAATAATAAAAATATAAAAAAGAAAGTTTTGTTAAATCTAGTTTATAATTAGTAGATTTTGGGTATGTGAAGGGTATTAAAAACTCTCTGTGAGATAGTGAGGACGTTGCATAGGAATGAAAAGAAAAATAAAAGTGGTTGATTTTGAAATAAATAAGGGATACTAGAATTTTGAGAAGAGAAGAAAATTGTAGAAGAATTATAAGAAATTAGTAATAAAGAAACAGTACCTGAGTAAATAAAGTTAACCTAGTATAGCAAACACTGTATATTGAAATCAAATCCATTAGAGCGAAGAAAACTACATTGAGGGTTATATCCACTATTTACCACAGCGCAAGGAACATATAACCAAGAAAACTACATTAAAAGGTATTATATTTTAATGATAATCTGTTACAAGACCGAGAGCAGTATGTACTGGACATTTGCAAACGGGTGTCGAAGAAATCTGACAGTTTAGAAGGCGCTAAATTCAAACAACAACGATAAGCAGTTCTACAAGGCATCTACAGACGAAGACAAGTATTTAAGGATATTCACAGACGAGAAATCAAACAGAAAATTGGAAGGTAAAATATTAGACATTTTAGTGGTGTTACAAGACTGATTTAAGGGACTTTGAGTTATAAAAAAATTATATAGTTGCTAATGATAATGTTGTTAATTATAGAAATTAAGTAGAGCAGGTTACGTAGGGTAATTTTAAATAATTTAAATAAATATTGGATGATATCTATTTATAATAAAGTTTGTCTTACCTTTTTTATAAAAAAATTAATTTTTTTTAACACAGATCTTTTATTTTGTTGACAGTAGTTTTGCTTAGTTCTTTGTAATAATTTCGTTAAATGATTTCTATAATTCTTATATTCACTCCATAGTACTAAGTTAGTCTTGTCTCTCACACATTGTGTTTTCATTTTATCTATACGATGAATAGAAGTTATAAGACCATTTGTTATCCAAGGTTGTATTTTAGATTTTTATAGCGAGTGCATTTATTTATATGGTCAGTCAACTGATTTTGGAAATTGATGTAAGCTGATTTGACTTCATTTTGGTTATACAGGGTGTCCGGAAAGTAATGGGACCCAGCTTAAACATAGCTTCCTGTAATCAAATAAAACCGATGTAGACAAATTTAGCTTAGTTCAAAAGTGCCTCGTTTAGAAGTTACAGGGCTTCAAAGAAAAAAAATTGTTTTCTTGTTATGGGCGTAATTATGAAACGAAACCTCCGATCATGTTGAAATTTAGTACAGTTATGTTTTAGATAAGTATCAAGCATTGCGAAGGAGTAAGTAGTGCCGCATATCGTAGAGGGCGCTCTTGGCAGTTTTTTTCTGTTTTTATCGTATCTTTTTTAATGGTCCTACTTTGATACGCTTGACTGAATATTATGATGGAAAAATTAATTTTTCGTAGAAAAACTATATCTGTTCAATGTTGATACAATGCACCGTTTTCGGTAAAAACGCGTTTAAAAATTTTCGCACATTAAAACAGAAATAAATTTTTTAATTCAATCAAGTTACCACTTGTCAAACTGACGTTGATATATTTAAATTAAAAGAAATTTGATCAAAAGCTCGTCAGATTAATGTTAATTGTTGTATTGAGTTAATTATTATCGTTGTGTAAAGTGTAAATATAATGTGTAAATTTCAAATTATTACTATTATTTTGTCAAATTTTAAAAACATGCTTCGACACAATCAGTTTTTCAACTCATAAACGGCAGATATGTTCGCTGTTTATTGTCAAAATCGGTATGTACCAAGTTTCAACATGATTGGACGTTTCGTTTCATAATTATGCCGATAACAAGAAAACAAATTTTTTTCTTTCAAGCCCCGTAACTTCTAAACGAGGCACTTTTGGACTTAGCTAAATTTGTCTAAATCGGTTCTATTTGATTACAAGAAGCTATGGTTAAGCTGGGTCCCATTACTTTCCGGACACCCTGTATACATTTTGTCAAGTTTTTCTCCAATACATAATTTAAGTCAGTATAGTTAATGTTTGATATTTGAACTAAGTTTCTTGTTTTTTCCTCTATATCTTTCTTATTTTCAATATTAATATTTATAATAGTACTATAGTGATCTGTTATAGCTGACTCATAAATAATTCCTGGAAAATGTTCCAATCTTATAAAGTCAGATCGTTTTTTAACGAATATATGGTCTAGACAGCTCTCACTATCAACGGTAACTCTAGTATTAAAATTGTTGTATGATAGAAAACGTGTGAATTTAAAACATTGAAATAAGTAGTTGAACTAATATCGTTTTGCTTTATATTAATATTAATATCTCCAGTTAAAATATTTATGTCGGCTGTACTATTAATTTTTAAGTAATCGTCCAAGTCATTTATAAAACTAGAAACATTGGATTCAGGTGATCTATAGATAGCAAATATATTATAAGATTTAGTTTTTAAATTGAAATTTATTTTTGACACAGTAACTTCGGTTAACTTTACATGGTTTACAGACGCCGTTCGGTTATCCTTTACATATATTGTCATAAAATAATGTATAGTTTTTCAAATTATACAGATCAACATTTTTTATATACCAGGTTTCAGTTAGAACTATAATACTAAAGAAAAAATTTAATGCTTCAAGCAGAACAAAAAACTCATCAATATTCTTTTATATACTTCTTATATTCATTCATATTTATAATATTTATACCAGCACTTATTTATTCAATGTTAAAGTGTCTAATTCAGATTTATTTTTTATCCTAAATTCGTTAATTTGGTTAAAATTGTCGAATTCACTTTTATAATCATTTAAATTACTAATTTTCACTCATAATAGGAATGTTATTAACAGTAAAACACAGACAAACAACTAAATTATAGATTACTAAAATTACAGAACTAAAAAATTTAGAAAATTATGGTATTATATAATAATGATTATTGCTCGATCTGATATTGTATTTGTAACAACTGCATAATCGCATCTATTGAAGTAATAAAACTAATTATTCTAAAAATACTGTATGTACCTTGTTTGATGAACGAATACATGTTTTTTTTCCATGTCGCAGTTACTAACCATTTTATAATTCCATTCCTTCCATTTTCCGATATGAAGATTTTCCCATCCAAAGACCAGACATTTTTTATTCCATACTTTGTAATTGCTAGTTACCTAAGTAATATTGGTATCCAGATAAGACCCTGTATATATTTTTATCTCGCTTATGTATTCATTATATAATATTAATATTATAATAACTTAGTTGCTTGCCTATGTAAAGTTAAATCGCTGAAATAACAAAATAGCATTATATAAACTCAGATTGTAACTAACTAGAGTCAGATTCAAGTAATAAAGAGTTAAGTGCACATCAAGTGAGTCTTGTGAAATCTCTGTGAACGTTCCCAGTCGGTAGGATTGGAATCAAGGTCAACGATAAGCAGCTGAATCTGTGCCTGATAAGCAAACAATCGCCACCTTCGTGCACCAACATTCCACACCAAGAGAACACAGTAAGTACTCATTCCTCCTGTTACTTTTCTCATTGTTACCGAAATCTCACTGCCCGATTGGCAAAAAACTGACTTGATTAGTCATTAGTATTAAGAAATTGATCCGATTGATCACTAGAGTTAAGAAACAACTCAAACAAAAATTTAATCAAACAGTCAAACAATCACTTCTCTTAGTGTAGATCATTTCAATGCTAAGCAGACAAGTCTCCAAGACGCAAACAGAAACTTGAACGATATCTTAGATAACACAATGCCTCCACTGGAGCACAGATTAGATGTGCAGCTTTTAAAATTATACATTGATACTGTTCCATTCTTTGACGGAAATAATTTGGTTCTTCATTCATATATAGAATCGGTACGCAGCACTTTTTCGAATTTTCCCGATGATCCACAACACGTTACGCATAATTTCATATTACAAGCAGTAAAAAATACACTAGAGGTCGCGCTCAAAATTTAATAGCCAGCCGAACTGATTTTACAACGTGGATACAAATTGAAAATCTATTAAAATTCATCAACTCACTTCTCTAAGACCAAATAGAAATGAACGTCTATATGATTTCGGATTACGCTTACAGGAATTAAGAGCTACAATAGTCATGAAAATTAGTGATGATTTCCCAGATCCACAGGTTAGAGATTTACAAATTGGAAATTACAATAACATTACAAAAACGCTTTTCATTACAAATTTGCCGACAAGTTATCAAACAATTATTCGATTAAAAAATCCAGCTACTTTAGAAGACGCTTTAAATTATGTTTTAGAGGAAGAATTTCAAAATTTTGCAAAACTCTATCAAAACAGATCTCCTTTTACAAACTCAAAACCTAACACTCAAAATTTGATTCAACATAAAAAAGTCAATCCAAATTTCAATGCAACTTTCCAAAATCAAATGCTACAAATTAATAGAAATAACCAGCCCCAATTTTCTTCACAACCCATAAATGTACAACCGCGACAAGTAAAACCATTATAATCCCTAATTATAAACAGACATTTGTACATCCAAGCAAACAAAATATATGGAAGCCTAACCAAAACAACAATCTACCAAAACCGACTCCAATATCGTATACCAGTCAACCAAAACCAACACCAATGTCAGAAATTAGTCATCAACAGATGCACAACACGGAAGTTACAGAACACATGCCTCCTTATGCAACTAGACACTACCAAGATATGCAAGCCTATGATCAAGAAAGATATGAAGACGTCACATTAGCAATGTATAGAGAAAACTATGAAAATCAGGAATATGAAGAAACCCAAGAAACACAATATGAAGAAAACGATCAACAAGAACAACATGGAAATTTTCTGAATGCCGAGACAACAGAATACCCGACGTAAATGCAATAAATGGCCTTCTTTATATTAACGTAACTTTGAAAAATAAAACATACAAACTTCTTATAGATACAGGATGTTCTTTTTCAATCATTAAACCAACGATCATTGAACAAAATTTTCTTCTACCTTACAAACATGCACTGAAAAATCAAAAGCTGTATACAAAGCAACAATACTACCATTTCGAGAATTTCAATCTGACATACCAATAAATTGTATTTCATATGACTTTCACAACTACTTCGATGGACTTATAGGACTACAAGAACTGATCAATGCAAAATTAAATATCAACTTTTCGAACCAAACACTGGAAAATGAACACGTACAAATCCCACTTTATGTAAGAGATGATTTCCACTTACTTGGTTATAATTTAAATCCGTAAGAAATAAGACGCATACAAATCCCTGTTACAACAGAAAACGGACCAGTAATGATACCCGAATTTCGATCAGAAAAATTGTACGTTCCAGAAATACTATCTACAAGTGAAAATTTCCTTGCCCAAATAGAAGTTAACAATTTGAAAAATAGACACCAAATGGTTTCTTTCGATGAACCACAAAAATCATTACCATTCAATGAAGAAGAATATGAAATATTCGATTGCAAAATTATACCAAATGAAATAAATTCCAAAATAAAAATACAAGGCCACATTCGGACAAATCATTTGAACGATGAAGAAAAGCAAGCAATAGAAAGTTTATGTCAAGAATACTCTGATATTCTCCAAAACCCTTCAGATAAATTACCATTCACAAATACAATAAAACATGAAATTAAAGCTACTGACGAAACACCCTGCTATACCAAGACTTACCGTTACCCACACATCTATAAAGAAGACACAACTATCCAAAATGATCAGCGATAAAATAATACGCCCAAGTATTTCACCATGGATTCCCCAATCTGGGTAGTACCAAAAAAGGCAGATCCCTCCGACATCAAAAAATGGAGAATAGTAGTAAACTATCGCTCACTAAACTCAAAGACGATTACGGATATTTCATCCCTAACATCACGGACATTCTAGATAAATTAGGTAGAAGCTGTTATTTTACAACTTTAGATCTCGCCTCTGGTTTACACCAAATTGAGATGGCATCAAACTCTATTCAAAAAACAGCATTCAATACAGGCGCCCTAGAGAATGATTGATAACGTTTTAAGACAACACATCAATAAAACTTGCCTAGTATATCTCGACGACATTATTGTTTTCTCAACATCACTCCAAGAGCATATTTCCAACCTAAAAAGAATCTTCCAGACTTTAAGAGAAGCACACCTTAAAATATAATTAGACAAATCGAAATTTTTAAAGAAAAATGTAGAATTTTTAGGACACAGTAACAGCAGACCGAATTCGACCAAATCCAGAAAAAATTGAAGCCATAAAGAAATTCTACATTTCAAAAACGCATAGAGAAATTAAATCTTTCCTTGGATTATTAGGATTTTACAGAAAATTTATTAAAAATTTTGCAAAGATTACCAAACCTCTTACACAATGTTTAAACAAAGACCACAAAATACAACTCACTTCAGAATACGTATCATGTGTTAACCATTGCAAAACCTTGTTACTAAATGAACCAGTATTAGCATATCCAAATATTGAAAAACCTTTTGAACTAACAACAGATGCTTCAAACTATGCCATAGGAGCCGTACTCTCTCAAGACGACTGTCTCATAGCATATGCCTCAAGAACTTTAAACCCAGCTGAAACAAACTGTGCTACAATTGAAAAGGAACTACTTGCAGTAGTATGGGCCTGCAAATATTTCAGACCTTACCTATACGGAAGAGAATTTACCCCCTACACAGATTACAGACCACTGGAATGGCTATCAAACCTAAAAGCCCCAAATACCAGACTTATTCGTTGGAGATTACACCTAGAAGAATTCAATTACAAAATCAAATATAAACAAGGAAAAACTAATCACGTAGCAGATGCCCTATCAAGAAGTAAATTAGATAACAACTCTCAAGAGATAAACGCAGTAACACAAGCCGCTACAACACCATTAGAAGATGATCTTATATCCATGTTAAACAACGTCGATGAAATAGCAGATGTTGATGCCAGCTTAAAAGAAGTACTAGAAACATTAGTACCAGGAACATCTACAGAAGACGACATTGAGAATCAAATTCCGCAGACTACTATAAAACAAATTCCAAATCAAGACGACGACATTGCTACAATTCATTCCGCACAAGAAAATCCCATTCAAGAATTCCCATATACTGAAAAAAGTGTAAACCAATACGTGAATCAAATCATAATTACTGAATCAACAAGTATGGCAAACTTCACTATCCACGAACCAATTTTTAATAATATAAGATATAAAGTCACTTTAAAATCAAACAGTACAGAAGAAGAGATTATAAAATTATTCAAAAGCACCATAGCCCCTAAAAAACGATACTGTATGTTTTTCAGAACAAATCAAGATGACCTATTAAAATTAAGAGTAATTAGGACGCTACAAAATCATTTTACAAATTTAAACCTAACTATTTCAAACAATTTTGTGACAGACATAACTTCAGAAGAAAAGCAACATCAAAATATTAAATACCACCATGAAAGAAAAACTCAACACAAAGGAATAAACGCTACCTTATTATCACTTTCTAAAAATTACTATTGGCCTTATATACAAAGAGATGTTCAAAATTACATAAATACTTGTAATTCCTGCCAAACTTGCAAATATGAAAGAAAGCCGCAAAACCCACCAATTGAAGTTATCTATTATTGATCTATTCTTTATTAATAATAATACGTTCCTTACAATAATAAACCCTTTTTCAAAATTGCTCAAGCAATCCCAGTCACTCAAAGATCAGCAATAGAAATAACGAAAGCCCTAATAACCTTCATGTCATTTGTTGGAATACCGAGAAAAATCGTATGCGATAATGGCACAGAATTTAGAAATCACGTAATAACTGACTCTTGCAGATTATACAAAATTGAATTACATTATATTACCTTACATAACTCTACTTCAAACTCCCCGGTTGAAAGATTACATTCCACTTTATTAGACCAAATACGACGCTTAATAAAAGAAAAATCTAATGAAAATATAAAATCTCTCATGAAACTTATATAATGGGTTATAACAATACACCACATAGTAGTACCAAACATACACCCTTTGAAATTCTATTTGGCCACTTAAATTAAACGCTACCTTTTGATGTAAACGAAGAAAACATACTTACTGATTACATAGATAATCATGCTAAAAATTCACAACAACTTTAACACATTAAAACTAAAGTCCAAACAGAAAATGAAAAACGAGCAAAAAATATAAATAAAACTAAAACCGACCCGGAAAATCTCGATCCAGGAGATACAATTTATATCAAAAACGATCAGCTACAGAAAAAGACAAACCCGTGATTCATACAAACAAACGCAGAACAAGACCTAGACAAAAAAGTTCAAACGCCTTGAGGAACTTATCACAAGAAAAGAGTTAAAAAGAAACGTAACCTTGTTACAGGTACACGACAACGCGGAAGACCTAGGAAAAGACCCGACAAAGACAATGCTAACACTGACACTAATCCTGTCACTATCCTTCACGATAACCCTTTGCCAAACTAAAATAACTCCAATCGAGAATGGGCTACTCGTATTAAAATTAGGATCAATACGATCCGTGCAAACTTATCACAAATTCATTCACTATATAAATTTGAATCCAATACAAATCGAACTAAATAATACAAAAACACAACTATTGCAACTCAATAATAAAGTTCATGAATAGAAAAACAGCTGACACTGGATTGTTAACATCAATCACGCTGGCACTACAACTAGTCTCTGAAACAAAAACAAAATTAGAAAACTTGGCACCACAAAAATTACGTATCAAATGAGGTTTATTAAATATAATAGGTACCGGACAAAAATGGCTATTTGGAACAATGGATAATAATGATCGGAAATTAATAAACAAAGCCATCACAAAATTAAATGAAAATAATAACCGCATTGATTATCAAATGAAAAATCAAATTAGTCTAACAAGCAAATTAATAAAAGACTATAACAGAACAGTAACAACTCTATACCAAAATCAAAAAGCTATTCAAAAATTTCTAACTCGAACCATTACGGAATTTAATGAAAAATTTACACAAGTGTTATCCACGATTGCAATTCAAAATATTCTATCTCAATTATTTGTAAATTTAAATTATATTAATGAATTCTTAGATGAATTGGAAAATGCTATCATATTTGCATCATGAAATTTAGTTCACAACTCAATTTTACCAAAGCAAAGTTTATTTTATATTTTAAATAAAGCAAAATTATACGATACGAGTTGGATCATTTTCAAAATTATTATTCAGTATACTATACTGACAATTCATTTGTATTCGTAATCAATTTGCCAATTTTGACAAATGAGATTTACTCCTACTATCACACAATCCCAGTTCCTGTACACAACCTAACTATTATTCCAAAAACCCCATACATTGGAATGAGCACTGAAACTTACATCACAACGGTGCAAACCTGTCCAAAAGTTGAAAAAACATTCATCTGCAACTCACTAAGCCAACCTCATGATAACAGTTGCATAGTTCAATTAATATCCAAGGCCGACCATAGTTCCTGTCATGTACACCACGTAACAGCTACTAAACCATTAGTCAACATGATAGAAGAAAACCAAATATTAGTTGTTCCAACCAGTGTAATGCAAATTCCGGATTGCCGAGAAGAATTCAATTATTAAGACAACCAGCAGTCCTTACTCTACCCAAAGGTTGTACTACAACTATAGCCAATCAAAGATTTACTTCGACAAACACAAAAACAGTAACTCCAATATCAATCCAGTTACCAAAAATCAAACAACCACAACTATGGAATCTCACCATAAACAAAAACATTTGTACTCGCGAACGTAATGTAAATAAATAACACGTACGGCACACGATCAAAGCTACGTATGTACTGAATTCTAATAATATCTGCTTCGGTCGCGCTGCGTGAAATACGACCCTGAAATGACGGAACAAGTTCCGACGACTAGTCATTACTCACCAGTAGCTTTTGAGTTGTGAAACACTGTATTTTGTACCGATTTTTTTGTTCTAGAATAAATAGGATATATACAACTATATACAGGATGTCTCGCTTAAAAGTGGAATAAGCCTGTAACATGCCTACCGTGCGACTGATTTCAATAAACCTTTTTTTGTTGGATACACCTTCAAAAAGTCTATCTTGGACATACCTGGCGTTCTCTAAAATTCGTAACCGTGGCCGACTACGATACAATTTATGTGGCTTAAAATCGGAAAATCATATTAGGGATTTTTTGATTCGTAAAATTCCAACGAATTCTTGATCAGGACCCCAGAAAACCCTACCAACCAAATTTTCGTTGCCACAGTATACAGGGTGCTGAAGATAATTTGAGTGTCTCGCTCAAAATTGGAACAATTTGTATCAATGAAGTCATATGCATGTTCTCTGACACCAATTATCTATTTATTTACAGTCAGTTAATAAGAAAATTATCAAAAAAAGGCCTGATGGTGGTTGAAAAATGCGTGTGACGTGATCAAACTACCACAAGTGACATATTAATAAACACAGACATTAAAACGGTGAAGAAATATGTACATTGTAAGACAACGTCGTATTTTTTAAAAATTAAGTTGATGATGATTGCAAGAAAACTAAATGTCCTATGAGCAAGCTGACTACGCCATGTTAAAGCTAATCAAAAATTGCTATGAAGAAGTCTCATTGTTTTGTTAATATTATCAACTTTTCTCAGTAGATATTAAAAAACCGCTGAAATTGTGTAATTCCCACTAGTAGCGATCAACTTATAAATAAATCGTACATACATAAAACTGTCAAAAATGTTTGCAAGCAATGTAAGGGAGGTGCTTAACTTTTAGTCAGTTTTTAATAGACTGATCTACATGAAGCAGCTAGTAAAAACTAATTTATTTTATATCTACAGTATAATTCATAAAAAAGGAAAACAAATGAAAAGCCGATGGAACAACGAAATTTTGTTAGTTTTTTTTAACTGCATTATTTTGTAAATACAAGAAATTTAAATTGTTAATATTTCAGAGATTACTTTAAGTACCTCTCAAATGGAAAGTAATGTAAAAATAATATATCTTTATTATTTATTTGAGATACATTTAAACAAATATCTGAAAATTAACAGCTTGTCCATTATGTATCTCAATAACAAAGAATTTTTTGAAAAATATTGATATGGCAATATTTTTTATATTTTGAATCATCTAGGCGCATCGCAGACCGTTCAGTTCAGTTATTATCAGTGCCCAGTTGATCACGGAATTTTACAAAAATAGTCCCCATGTGTCGTTCTCTATGTGCTCCCGACTTATGCTACTGTACTATTTAAATGTCAAAATATGTTCAGTGAAAGATATTTTTATTACATATATTTTTTAAGTGATAGGCCGAAATCTTCCAAAAAGTTTTCAGCGAGACCGCGCCGCAAGCGAGTCCAGCCCTCGACCTACTAGTTCAAACGTGTACATTTAAAATCATTAAAAGACACCTGAACTAAACGAAATTAGCATGGTCAGCGATCCGCTTAGACCGCGATCGCCTAGTGCATTCCCATTTTTAGATGGCACTCCATATAAGTGGATAGTTGGTCGGCCACCTGTTAAAAAAAAAATAGTTGACAAAAAATCGTCACTACTGTGAATTACATAATTTAAGCGGTTTTTTTAACATCAACGGAGAAAAGTTGATAATAATATTGATAAGAGAATGAGTATAGCAACTTTTTATTAGCTTTAACATGGCGTACTCAGCTTGGCCATAGTACGTTTCGTTTTCTTGCAATCATTATTAACTTATTTTTTTTTAATAGGACGTTGTCTTACAATGTACATATTCCTCTTTTGGTAATATATCACTTGTGGCAGTTAGATCATGTCACATGCATATTTCAACCACCATCAAGAGTTTTTTGACAATTTTCTTTAAAATCGACTGAAAAGAAACAGATATTTGTTATGAGAGAACATGCACATAACTTCAAAGTGAATAGTTCCAGTTTTAAGCGAGACACCCAAGTCATCCTGAGCACCCTGTATATTGTGGCAACCAAAATTTGATTAGCAGAGCTTTTTGGGGTCGTGATCAAGATTTCGTAACATGATTTTCCTATTTTGAGGCAAATAAATTGTATCGTAGTCGGCCACGGTTCCACATTTTAGAGAACACCAGGTATGTTCAAGATAGACTTTTTGAAGATGTAACAAAGAAAAGTTTTTTGAAATCGGTCGCACGATAGGCATGTTACAGGCTTGTTCCACTTTTAAGCGAGACACCCTGTATATATATATATATATCTTAAATAAGTACAAATATTTTAGCCAGCAGTATAATAGTTCACTGTGTAGAACACATTATTAATAGTCTTTTTAGAAAAAAAGCAGGAATAAAGTCAAATTTTAAATAAATTTCGTGATTTTTCAATCGAAAACTTGTTGAGGACCACTGATCCGACTACGTTGCTAATATTTGAATAGTTATGGTGGATGATAATTCCACAGCGTTGCCAGTGTTACTAATGTCTTCGAATAGGCTTCAACAATGTTAACTAGAATTTTTAGACACGTCAAAGAATGATTGAAATATGTTAATTTATGAAAATATTAACTGTCATCTCCTCCTCTTTGCCATTTCTATACCTCAGCGATAAATTGAAAATATAAACCAGATCCTCACAAATATAGTTCAATCTAGAATTTAGTTATTATCCATTTTTACTACACTTCAACTGATTGATTATAATACTATCACTGATTATCACTACTTAACAAATATGCCTTTACCATGTCAACGTTTTCACTGTTTGAATAATGCGCCATATTTTATTTAATCACACTGTATTTTACGAATAATATTAATTAAATACACAAGACACTTAAGAGAAAAACACTGTGCATGAAAATAATAAGACGATTTAAATATGTTTTATACGTTAGTGCTGCAACTCTTAAAACAGATGCGTCAACAGTGCATTACTTAAAGAAACCATTAGCTTAGCTTAGTTCGGTTTCAGAAGATGCAAAAGTATATCATATTAATTTTCAGTTTACGTGTATTGAAATTATCAAATCACTTTCCACAAATATTACATGTTTTCATTCCACTTGCCTTTGTCCTGGGCCCTGCCCTGGACCATACTAGTGCACCGGTATCAACATAACATCTGTCAATCCTAGAGGATGGGGCTGGGGCGAGACAATTTGCCTACTACTTGTGACACCTACTTGTTATCTGTGCCTACGACACCAGTTTCTTTTTTGCATGCTATTGACTCTGCTTTTAAATATTTTACTTTGCGTTCCCTTGATATTGAACGCATACATCAAACTGGTTATTCCATATTTTATGTTTATTTTTAAAATCTGTTACACCCACTAAGAAACTACGAAGTACGAAATCGTTAGCACTGACACGTTGTTTGGGATTATGTGATGAAAATTAACTCTAAGTTGTGTGAAAATCATAGTTATTTGTTATTCTTCATAAAATAATTTAAGGGGATAATTTGTGATAATCTTTCACTGTACAACGGTATTAACTTGTGATATATGGATAACTGTTTAAATTGTTGGTTTTTCAGTAAGTAGGTGAGCTTCCTAAACACTTTAATTGATATCTAGTATCGAACTTGCGGAAAATCATATTTTAATAGTTTATGATAATTTTACTTTCTTCGGAATAAATGAACAACAGGCTCAGAGAGCAGAAGACCGTATGCTGATAAGGCCATTGTTACTGATGTTCTTGATTCTGCTGATGGTTTATTACAAAATATTAGTTTCAAAATTACTCGGCTTGGGAAATATTCACCAAATAAAATCAGGCCCATCAGGGTCTCACTTGGCTGTGAAGATCAGGTGCATTTGGTCATCGGGAATGCCAGATTTCTAAGAACGGTCGAGAGGTTTAAGCATATATCAATATTTTTACACAGAACCC
The DNA here is from genome assembly GCA_037114965.1 of Monochamus alternatus. NCBI lineage: Eukaryota > Metazoa > Arthropoda > Insecta > Coleoptera > Cerambycidae > Monochamus > Monochamus alternatus. The sequence goes on along the minus strand of CM073427.1, from coordinate 63,063,881 downwards.
CAAGACAAATTGATCATTATCGTCAAATTAAGAAAACTCTGGGTGAAAGAAAACTTAAGGGGGAATCAAATATAAAGATTAAGTTTATTAATGGGTGCCCTAAAATTGTCAATTTAAACTAGTGGATTTGCCCAATTGCAGTGAACTGAATTATATTCTTATTATCAGAATGTACGAGGTCTTAACACAAAAATTATTGATTTTGGTGACAATATGTGAATTTGACCTTATTGCTATAACTGGAACCTGGTTATCTCATGACGTAAGCAATTCTGAACTATTTCCAAACTCTTATACTGTGTTTATGAGTGATCGAAACTTTACTTATACTGGTTTGACTAAAGGTGGTAGAGTGTTGTTGGCTGTGAATAGCAAATTGAAGGCAACTGCTGTTGATATTGGTGTAATTAACACATCTTTCCCGCTTATTGATCTCACAGCATGAAAGATTGTGCCAAATGAAACTTTTTATGTTCTTGTATTACTTTGAGGCTTTTATTGATGCCGTTGAGTCTTTACACTTTATTTTTGTTGAAAGTAAGGTGTTAATATTGGGTGATTTCAATATTCCTTTATATAATTTTGATCTTAATGACACCAAAGCTAACATTGTTAATAATTTTTTAAATCTTAGTCAACAGAACTATATTGTTAACAGAACTGCTTGATCTTGTGTTATCAAATTTCACCTTTATCGTAAATAGTGATGAAAGCCCTATTGTACAGGAAGATAATCACCATCCAGCACTTCACTTTATTTTTTTGGAGTTGAAATGTTCTAAACAGATAAATTTTGATTTTGGTCTTTGCTGCAAGAAATACAATTTTAAACGAGAGAATTGCCCTTTGCTATATGAAATGGTACAGAAGGCAGATTGGACATTCCTTGAGTCATGTACTGACGTAAATAATGCTTGTAACATATTTTATCAATCTTTAACCAACATCTTAGATGCATGCATTCCAATACTCGTATATAAAATATTTAAAATAAAATATCCGCATTGATATTCTGCAGACATAATAAATAACCTGCGTAAAAAAAGTTCAGCACATAATAATTACAACAAATTTGGGACTAATTATTATCTTGAACAATTTAACTATTGACGATCTTTAACTAAAGCTCAAATAAGAACAGCCTATCTAGCGTATATATAAAATCTTGAAAAAAATATCTATCATTTATTCAATCTAAGAGAAATACATCAAGGATACGTGGAATAATGCATTACAATAACAGTACCTACATTTGACACTCCTCAGGATGTAGTTAGTGGATTTTCGAATTTCTTGAATGTTTATATGCCTTCAATTGCATCTCCCCTTAAAAATAGTAACTCGTTTAACAGTACTTATTAATTCTATTTCAGAAAATTATATTATTAAAGCTTTCAGAAAACTGTAAAATAAAATGACGTCTGGTGTTGATAATATTGCTAGCTTTATAGTAAAAGATTGCATTTATGTATTAGTTGTGATGTATTGGTCTGGCAACCATAACTACTCGCCATGTATAGTGGTTGTATACTCTTTGTACCTATGAATTATTGTCTAGACTAGTGCAGAGCCCTTCCTTTCCTTTAGTACTCAGTTACTGTTTACCTATTAATGATCGTGTACTTAATGTGTTTAGTTATTTAATAAAACCTCTATCTAGTGTTAAATGTGCCTTTTTACATACGCTACTAATACTACTTCTAATATCAACATAATACAAAACATTACATGGTGGCAGCGGAAAAGTGCGCTAGAAGATTGAGGTTGCAAACGCGAGCGCGTGTGAATGAAAACAAAAAACCGGTAACTGGAAAAAAAAAGAAAACGAGGTGACAAGTGCATCTATATCGTGTTTGTATATGAAAACGTAGGTGAAAACATACCTACTATAATTTACTAACGATGGCAGAGCACACAAAAGCCCCGGAAGAAATGCAATTTAAGGATGATATTTCCACAAAGTGGAAACTGTGGAAACAAAAATTTAATTTGTATCTTTTGGCTAGCAGTAAATCCAACAAAGCGGATGACGTTAAAATAGCCATTTTACTAAATCTACTGGGCGATGAAGGCCTACAAATATATAATACCTTCGATTATGAACAAGGCGAAGACCAAACAAGCTTAAAAACACAGTCCTGAAAAAGTTCGACGATTATTGCAATCCCGTGAAAAATACTATCTACGAACATTTCAAATTCTTTAAACGAGAGCAAAATCCAGGTGAAACAGTAGACCAGTTTGTAACAGCTCTGCGTCAACTTGCAAGTTTGTGCGAATTTAAAGACAAAGACATTTTAATACGAGATAGACTTGTTGTCCGTGATTTGCGAATACAGGAAAAATTATTACAGTGTGGTGATCTCAAGTTACCTTAGGCTATACAAATTTGTCGTACAATGGAAAATAGTGTTGTTACGCAAAAGGAAATTTCCAAAGAAAAGGAACATAGTGCTTCAGTGTGTGCAATTGACAGGCGTTCAAAATACCGAAACAACAAATATACTGCTGAACACAACACAGGTCCAGCTGCAAGACACAGTATTGGAAACAATCCTGGTACCAGCGGCAGGTATTCAAGCCACAAGAAAGGTAACAACTGTAATAATTGCGGTTACGAGCACGAACAAGGTAAGTGCTTAGCTGGTAATCGTTATTGTAGTCGGTGCAAAAAGCGCGGACATTATCGTAAGTTCTGCAAAAATAAATTTGTGCATGATGTCGAACATAATGACAGTACAGATCAGTGAAGATGAAAGTGACAATGAAAATCATATTGTCTGGACAATCACTGATTCTAGTGTTAATTCAGTCGGTTGGTATGAGACAATATCATTAAAAAACGTATTAATTACTTTAAAAATTGATACGGGAAGCCAAGTTAATATTTTGACCTATAATGACTTTAAAAAACTTGGAATAAGTGATACAGAACTCGAAAAAACTAAAGGGACTCTTACATCTTTCTCAGGACATAAAATAGTGGTTCGAGGAAAAATAATAATCGATTGTTTGTTAAATGGACACTCGTCAAAACTTTGCTTTTATGTATTAAAGACTGACACAGCTTGTTCTAGTTTATTAGGATTTCAGGCTGCAAATGAATTTGAAATTATTAAGTCGGCTAAAAAACAGAAAAAGTGTGCAGAAACTATTAACAAATTCCAAAAATTTTTATCAAGGACATTATAAATATTCATAAAAGTGTGTTTTCGGGCGTCGGTAAAGTTAATAGCACGTATAAAATAACTCTACGAGAAGATGCAGTTCCACATGTCAGCGCTGCTAGGAAAATTCCACTGGCTCTAAAAAATCAAGTTAAAAAAAACTTGATGAAATGGTGGCTCAAAAAATTTTAGTACCAGTAACAGAGCCCACAGATTGGGTTCACCCTATTGTGATAGCCCATAAATCAAATGGTGACATTCGTGTTTGTATGGACCCTAGACGGCTAAATGTATACATTAAGCGCGAAACATTCCAAATTCCGACAACCGATTGTCTTTTCAGCGAACTAAATGGCGCAAAATATTTTACGTTACTCGATGCATCGCAAGCCTTCTTACAAATACCCCTGGACGACGAAAGCTCAAAACTTTGTACAATTGCAACGAGTTGGGGCAGATTTCGCTATTTGAGACTTCCGTATGGAATATCGTCGGCACCTGAAATATTTCAAAAATTCATTTATAATACTTTGCAAGGAGTGCGTGGTGTAATTGCATATTTTGACGACATACTAGTTTTCTGTCGAACATTTGAGGAACATAACTTAAATTTAGACAATGTGCTTTTCAAAATTTCAAAAAGTGGATTAACACTTAATTTGCAAAAATCCAAAATTTGTGCGTCAAGTGTGAAATTTCTTGCACATATTATTAGCGGTTCGGGCATCGCTCCGGATGAGAATAAAACACAAGCAATACGAGAAATGTGTCCACCTAAAAATAATAAAGATCTACAACGTTTTTTGGGTATGATCGTATATTTAGCGAAATTCGTACCTAACCTCTCACAAGAAACGAACACCCTAAGGAGATTGTTAAGTAATAAAGTGGAATGGATTTGGACAGAAAATGAACAAATCTGTTTTGATCGATTAAAAAAATTAATAATGACTACTCCTGTTCTGTCATATTTTGATCCCAATAAAGAGACAATATTATCGGTCGATGCGAGCCCATATGGTCTTGGCGCTGTAATATCTCAAGAAAGACATCCAATTGAGTATGCCTCTGTTTCTCTAACTCCCACGCAACAGAGATACAATCATATAGAGAAAGAACTACTATCTTTGGTATATGGTTGTGAAAGATTTCATTATTACCTGTTTGCGAGGAAATTTAAAATTGAATCCGATCATCGACCCCTTTTAGGTTTACTGAAAAAACCTTTAAATGAACTGTCTCCTCGGATACAGCGTTTAGCTATAAGATTGTTAAGATATAATTTTGACCTTGTTTACGTTCCTGGAAAACATATGTTGATTGCTGATACACTTAGCAGAGATCCTAATACTGTAGGAATAAATACAGACTATCTCATAAACAACTTACGGTGCATGCTGTTATAGCCACATCTCCATTAATTTCTGCTATAACTGATGATGCAACATTTAGCAAAATTAAATACTATGTGGTTCAAGGATGGCCAAAACATAAAACAAGTGTCCCTTCTGATGTAAAGAAATACTGGAACATCAGGAACGAAATTTACGTACATAAAGATGTATTGTTCTATCAGAAAAGACTTCTTATCCCCTCACGTCTGCGTCACGAATTTTTAGAATTAATGCATAAAGCACATCAAGGTGTAGTATCCTCTAAAAAACTAGCTCAGAAATGTATCTATTGGCCAGGAATTTCGAAAGATTTAGAAGATCTTATTCTTAGTTGTACTATATGTCAAGAATATTCCAGAAGTAATCAAAAGGAACCGCTTATGCCGCATAAAGTCCGTAGTCTCCCTTGGGAAAAAATTGGTATTGGTTTTAAGACACTGGGCACCTTAAATTTCGTGGTTATTGTTGACTATTTTAGTAAATTTTTAATCATTAACAAATTACAAAACAAAACTGCAAGTACCGTTATATCAACGTTAAAAAATGTTTTTTCAATACACGGCCTGCCTTTAGAAATTTTTTCTGACAACGGTCCCCCCTTTAATTCAACTGAATTTGCTGATTTTGCTAAAAAATATGACATCAAATTAACAACATCGAGTCCACATTATCCACGTTCTAATGGCATGATCGAGAGGGCAATACAAACTGTAAAAAGTTTATTAGTAAAGGCTATAAAAGATAGAGAAGATCCATTTTTATCAATTTTAAACTATAATACAACTCCTAAACAAGACATCCCTGCTCCTTGTGATTTGTTAATGGGGAGGAAACTTTGTACAACACTCCCAGTTCCAAGAATTGTACTTCAACCAAAATATCCACTTTATGACACCAAACAAAAATTAAGAGAAAGGCAACAAAGACAGATCACTTATCATAAGTCTGCAAAAAAGTTACGTGAGCTAAAACCTAAACAGAAAGTCCTTATCCAGCAAGGCATTCGTAATTGGAAACCAGCTACGGCTCTAAGTTAGGTCCAAATGATCGGTCCCAGATCAGACCTTCAAGACATTATTCCCAGGAAAATAACATTATTGAAGCAAGACTAGGAGATAAAACAGATGATGACGTCGCAGTCGCTCCTGACATAACACCTGAGGAACCTGTAGCCGTAGATGACTATGGTGACAGCAGTAATAACTCTTGTAGTGACTGTGGTGATAAAACAAAACTCAATCCCAATATCATTGTTACGCGTAGTGGCCGTATTGTAAAACGTCCTGTTAGATATGGTTTATAATTATACTTTGTGGTACTGTTTGCCATACTATTATGATTATCCATGTTATGTTGACTCTAGTACTAATATGTTAATTGTTATTTTATGTTAAAAAGGGGCGTGTGATGTATTGGTCTGGCAACCATAAGTACTCGCCATGTATAGTGGTTGTATACTCTTTGTACCTATGAATTATTGTCTAGACTAGTGCAGAGCCTTTCCTTTCCTTTAGTACTCAGTTACTGTTTACCTATTAATGATCGTGTACTTAATGTGTTTAGTTATTTAATAAAACCTCTATCTAGTGTTAAATGTGCCTTTTTACATACGCTACTAATACTACTTCTAATATCAACATAATAACAAAACATTACATTAGTTAAACCTCTATACTTAATATTTAATCTCATATAAAAAAATTGTGAGTATCCAGATTTATGGAAATTTACTAAAATTAGACCTATATTGAAATCGGGTGATCCACCACAGTATTAATTACAGACCAATTGCTATTATTTGTAATTTTGGAAAATTATGTCTGCAATTCAATAAAACGAGTAATATCCCCTTTCCAACATGGGTTTATGAAAAATAGATCAACTGTTACTAATTTAACATGTATCAGTATACATATATATCTAACATTATTGACAAACAGGGGCAGGTTGATGTCATATATACTGATATACAAAAGGCATTTGATCATGTTGATCATTTCCTGTTATTACCTAAATTAGATCATTTGGGGTGACAATTTTTTAAATCTTAATATATCTAAATGTAAACTGCTTTAATTTCATAGGAAACAAAATCCACTAGTATTTAATTATTCTTTAAATGGCAATATTTTGGATAAAACTGATAAATTTAAAGATTTAGGAGTGATCTTTGAATCAAAATTGACTATCTGAACACATTACACAGGTTATTGCGTCTACATCCAAAACATTAGGTTTTTTTGTTTGAAATTGGAATTGTTTTACTGATATAAATACTTTTAAATTATTATGTCACATTTATCAGAAGTAAATTAGAGTAGTTTGCTATCATATGGTCGCCATTGTATCAAAATGTTATTTGTAGTAATGAGTCAGCAGGTGTTTGAAGTATATGTTTTTAAATATAATGGTCATTACCCTGAAATAGGTTTTGATTATGACATTCTTTTCACTATGTTTAACATAGACTCACCGCGTGTAAGACGCAAGCAACTCTGCTGCTTTAAAGTTTTTATACAAGTTATTACATGATGACTGCCCTTTATTAGTGGAGCAGATTTCATATCTTGTACCAAGACTAGAAACTAGTCAACAACACGTGTTTTGCATAGACCATGTAGGAGCACCACTTAGATCACCACTTTGCAATTTGTCTAGTCTATTTAATAAGGTCTGTTCTTCATGCGATATTCATCAAGATAGTGTTCGGCATATTTTGTCAATTTATAAAAAATTTGTTACCTTGTCTGTATCCTAAGTTTATTTGTCTTTTATTTACCTATATCAATTTATTGAATATGTTTGTTCACAATATTTGTTTATACTTTTCCTTGTTTCAAAATTTTCTGTAATTAGGTTTCTTTACCTGTTGAAAATAAATGTATTATTATTATTATCTCTAGGACGCAAAATATCATAACTTCGATAGATTTCGACATATTGTTTCTTCGTTGTTGACCATAAATTTTCTTGAATTATTGATTTTCGTGTTTGGTATAGCAATAATAACCACATCCCCTTTGTCTTCTATATCGTGAATCGTCATATTTGCTAGTTAGTTAGTTTAGTAAAAATCAAATTACGGAAATTCCTTGATATATTTAGGTGGCATTTTAGGGTTTTGAAAGCATTATATGAACCCGTAGAATTGTGGGATAGAATATTAATTTTAATATTATCTAGAAAATTAGATGCAAACAAAAGAAATGTGGGAAAATCATAGTATTGAGAAGTGCAAGGATTTACCAAAATTTATAGATTTTTCGAATAGATGTCAATCTCTGGGATCGACAGTGGTGACAAAACGAGTATATAGGCTATAAAAAGGACGAAAAAACTACTTCATATCAAATTTATTTCTATAAATCTTTTTTAAGCTTAGCAGTGGCGGCGCGTTTAGAAAAAGTTAAAGAATATAAATTATGTATCAATTGCTTTAGATAAAATCATTTTGTGGGGGCTTGTAAGGCTGATGGTTGTAAAAAATGTAAGCAACGTCAAGTGCAAGGATTTACCAAAATTTATAGATTTTTCGAATAGATGTCAATCTCTGGGATCGGCAGTGGTGACAAAACGAGTATATAGGCTATAAAAAGGACGAAAAAACTACTTCATATGTATCTGTCCAGAGCGGTTTAAAGTGCGGGTATTGCAAGGGTTCACATCAAATTTATTTCTGTAAACCATTTTTAAGCTTAGCAATGGCGGCGCGTTTAGAAAAAGTTAAACAATATAAATTATGTATAATTGTAATTGCTTGAGATCAAATCATTTTGTGGGGGCTTGTAAGGCTGATGGTTGTAAAAAATGTAAGCAACGTCATATGTGCATATTGAAAAGGAAGTTACCGAAGTAACTGAATCTAAACAAGAAACGACAAGTAGCATTCAAGCTACACCATGTACTATAAATGAAAACTTACTTTTAGTTCCAAATTATGTAAACGAAAATTCAAATCTGCATTCTCTACCAATAAGGCACGGAGCTCAAATATTACGAACTGCAATAGTAAATATTTTAGGGAAGGCAAAATGCATAAAGCACGTTGCTTGCTGGATAGTGGATCGCAATTTTAATTTTTAACAAGTGATTTGGTGGCTAAATTAAAATTACCTACAGGCAAGATGAATATATCGGTGTTAGGTGTTGGTCAACTAGCAACAAATATCAAATTTAAAACAAGAACAAGAATTAAATCTGAACATAATAATTTTCGAGCAACAATAGACTTCTTAATTTTGAATAAAATTACTTCTAGTATTCCTGCAGTAACATTTGACATTTCTAATTTATAAATACCATCAAATCTAATCTTAGCAGACCCTGGGTTTAATATTCAATCTGGAGTTGACGTATTACTGGGTGTAAATGTATTTTTTAATATTTTGTGTGCAGGTCAAATCAAATTAGGAAAATTGCAAAAGTCTGCTAGGCTGGATCGTAGCTGGATCTTTAACATTTCCTAATAATAAAATTGCTCAAGTTTCAAATTGTCATTTATTGGTAAATCAAAATATTAGTTTTGGAAGAATGCGGGCCAATTAAAGCAATGTCGCGTGACCATGAAGAATGTGAACAAGATTTTAAAAAAAGCGTTACAAGAAATGAAAGCGGCAGGTTTATTGTTAAATTACCAATTCGGGAGGGTGTCGGCGAGTTAGGAGACTCATTTGAAATAGCAAAAAAGCGGTCTTTTGCTACGGAAGCTAAATTAAATCGAAATGCGGAATTTAAACAGAACTATTGTCTTTATGCAAGAATACTTAAATATGGGACATATGTCAAGGGTTGATCTAGCTGAAAAGGTATCGAACGATTGTAAAACTCAAATATTTTACTTACCTCATCATGGAGTAAGTAATGAATCTAGTGTTACAACAAAATTAAGGGTGGTGTTCGACGGGTCGGCAAAATCAGCATCTGGTGTTTCTTTAAATGACATATTGAAACCGGGCCCACGATACAGGATGATTTATTTACTATTTTAATGAGATTCAGGCAGCACAATGTAGTAGTTAACACATTGACTTACGGTACTGGTGCCGTATCATATTTAGCAACTAGATGTCTTAAGCAAATATATATATAAAGCTGTTTACAGGCCTTTTAGGCCCAGAGCTGTGTTATTCTCCTCCATTCCATTCTGTCCTTCGTCTTTCTTTTCCAATCCGTTACATTTTTCTCCCTTAGATCTATTGCCACTGCCTCTCCATCGCTTCCTCGGTCTACCTCTTTTTTTCTTGTAGTTAGGTTTACTCCCTACTATTTTCTTAACTGCTTCATCTTCCATACGTTCTAGATGCCCTAGTCACTGCACTCTTCTGGCTTTTACAAATTCGTCTATTGTTGGTGCCTGGTACATTGCATATATTTCCTCATTGTTTCTCCTTACATAGCCTTCCTCCGTCTTCTTACTCCCTAGAATTCTCCTTAAGATTTTCCTTTCCCACCTTAAAAGGTTTTCTCTTGACTTTTGATTTCAATAAGTGGTTGATTCTCCTATTTATTTCTTGTTTCTCATCACAGTTAGCTGTTATTAGCGCCCTCAAATACACATATTCTTGACTTCTTCAAACTCCATCTCTCCATGCTCTGTTCTCAATTTAAAATTGATATCCTTTTTTTGTTCTCCTATTCTGAAAAGCTTACTTTTCTCTTGATTTACCTGTAATCCCACTTTACGTGCTTCCTCCACACAAGTTTCCTCGTTACTTCTTCTAATTCCCTACTATCACTAGCAATAATAGCCACATCATCTGCATAACTTGCAATTTGATGACTTTTAAACAATATATGTCCTTCTCTGTTCAACTGACTATCTTTTATGACCTTTTCTAGTACTAAATTAAAAAGAAGCGTTGAGAGTGGGTCTCCTTGTCTCAGTCCTGTATCAATAGTAAATCCTTCCAAACATTCACCTTTTATTCGTACTTTGGATTTAATATTTTCTAAGGTCATTTTCAATAGCCTAATTAGTTTGGTTGGTATCCCAAATTGTTTATTCCTTTTGATCGAATCGAAGATTTCCACTTTCATCCCTCATATATATTACATCCTTCTTTATATTTTTTCCCTTTTTTATCTCTCTGTAGAAGTTCGTATTTCCTTCCTTTTATAATGTTGCTCTATTTCATCTATTTTCTTAACCTGTTCTGTTCTCTTCTTTTGTCTAAACACTTTCTTTGCCTTTCGTCTTTGTTCCCTGTATTTTTCTTTATCTTCCTCTTGTACTGACTGAAGTGCTTTAATTCTTAGCTTATTTCTCTTCTCCGCCTCTCTTATACATTCCTCATCCCATCTTTTCCTCCTTGCAAACTCTTTTTTTGGTATTACTTTCTCACTTGCTGTTTGTATGACATTTTCGATTTTTATCCATTCTTCATTTATATTTGCTTCCAATATCTGTATGTTTTCTTGCGAACCTTTCCTTATCTCTTCTTCATACTTCTTTTGGGTTCTCTCATTTTGTAGTGTCGCCATATCTAGTTGTATCTTTTTCTTTGTAATCCTTTCCTTTTAATAGGTTTTTTTATCTTCAAATCTATTCTCACTAGATAGTGATCCGAGTCTATGTCTGCCCCTCTCATGACCTGACATTTTTTATTATGCTTCTGTGATTCTCATCTATGCAAACATGATCAATTTGATTCGTATATTCTCCATCTGGAGAGGTCCAGGTACCCTTATGTATGTCTTTTCTCTTAAAGAATGTGCTCATTATTTTCATTTTTTGTTCTTCTGCAAATTCAATCAACCTACGCCCATTGTCATTGCTCTCTAGGTTTTTACTTTCTGTCCCTACTATACTTTCATACATCCTTTCTCTCCCTATTTCGCGTTTGCATCCCCTACCACCATTCTTACTGTGTTTCTATTCAGCTCTCCGTAATTTTCTTCTAGCTTCTCATAAAACTAATCTTTTTCTTCTGTTTTTTCTTCTGTTGGCGCATATACATTTAATATCTCTATGTTTATTTCTTCTCTGATTTTAATCATACATAACCTATCTGGAATTGCTTCAAATTTAGAAATTTTATCCCTCATATTTTTATTTACTAAGAGTGCTGTTCCGTATCGCCTTGTTTCGCCTCCGCTCGTAAAGAATAAATAATTTTCTAATTCCCATGTGTCCGTCTCCTTTATATGCGTCTCCTGTATCGCTATTATGTCCATTTTGTATCTACTTGCTTCTCTTTCTAGGATGTTTAATGATCCTTCCTCATTTAACTCTCTTACATTCCATGTTCCCATTCTCATTCCTCATTCTTGATTTGTGCCTTCTTGCTTTCCTTAAGCAAATAGCTGAAGATATAAAAATTAGTTCTCCAGCTATTAGTAAAATAATATCATAAGATTTTTATATAGAAGACCTGATAACCGGCGCGGATTCTGCAGAAATGTTATGAAAATTGTAAAAGACTATTATGAAATTTTAAACAAATTAGTTTAATTTGAGAAAATGGAGCCCGAACGATAGAGAGATTGTAAATAAATTTATAGGTGAAAAGAATAAGGGTTTAGGATATTTTATAACGGACGATAACACAAAAAAGACATTAGGATTTTTTTGGAATGACAGGTCGGACGAATTAGAATATATGGTTAGTATAAATTCCCCTTCTTCTAAAAAATTAACCAAAAGGAATATTTTGTCGGTAATTACCAAAATTTTCGACCGTCTTGGACTAGTGGGACCAGTAACTATGAGAGCAAAAATAATTTTGCAGCGATTATGGATATTCAATTTAGGATGGGATGAAGCGATTCCCTTAGAATTATTTACAATTTGGAGTGAATTGCAATTGCCACGACTTAATAAAATTAGAATACCTAGACAGGCAAGAATAAAGGGGTATGTTGAATTATTATGCATTTTACGATGCGTCATAAAAGGCTAATGGGGCTTGTGCGTACCTTCGAACTCAGGACATTAGCGGAAATGTAAAGCTTAGTTTTCTTTGTTCTAAATCTAGGGTGACTCCTATAAAAACCATATCGATTCCCCGATTAGAGTCATGCGGAGTTTTACTAGCGGTCAAAGTAGTAAAAAGAGTGATCAATGCTCTAGAATTTAACTTAGATAATGTATTTTACTGGACTGACTGGACCATAGTGTTGGCATGGTTACCAGCAGAGCCAACAGTTTGGAAAACGTTTGTCTCAAACCGAGTGAGCGAAATCCAGCAAAAATCTAATCTACATTAGTTAATTTGCAAGTAGATATATCAATTTTCAATCGGTTCTTTGTTTACGTTTTTATAACAATTTAACGATTAATAAAAATAATAGGCAAGTGGATAAATTGTCATTTGATGAATTAAACGAAGCATTAATGATATTAGTAAAGGTAGTGCAAAATGAGGAATATAGTCAGGATTAATATCATTAAATGAATCCAGAGCTTTACCCAAAAGTAGTAGATTAAAATCACTAGATCCGTTTCGCGATGAAAATAATATTATAGCTCAAAATTTCCAATTATTTTACCACAAAGTCATACACTTATTAAATTAGTAATACATGCAGAAGATTTAAGGATATTGCATGCGGGAGCTTAATAAGACTTCACAACAATTAAACATTAAAATGACATACGCCTCCTATGTGTTTTTATTTCTTATGATTTCCAGTTTGAAATATTTTTTTTACTCAGAAAGTACTAATTTTTTGGAAATATATAAAGAGCAAGAACAGTTTCTAAATTCATAGGTCTATAAAACCGTAAATTTAATTTTGATCCATAGCTATCTAGAAAAAGTTCTGGCCAAAACATCAAGAAGGGTTGTTTGTTTCAACCACTTCGAAGTGAAGGGTGAAAATAAAAATTTATTGCTAAAACGTATTTCCATCAGTAGAACATGCGTACCAAATTTCAAAACTTTAGTTTTAGCCGTTTTTTGAAAAAAAAATTAAAACCGAATTTTAGGTTCACCATACCAACGCAAATATTCCTGCAGGAAGGGCTCAAATCGAAAAAAAAATATATAGAAGCGACCCCCCCTAAATTAGGGCATAGAATACGCCCCTTCAATATTTACATGAAATTACGGTTAAAAGTTAATTACCACACCGGCGCCGACTGAAAACGAAATCAAACAAAATGAGGTCGTTCGTTTATAAGCACATGGCAATCAGATTTTGAATGTACTGCTTATGGTTGTTACCTTTGATTATAATTCTCGAGTAGTAAGTAATAAAATTTTTAATTATTATTGTGCAAGTTTTAATGTATATTTGCTAGCAGTTTTTTTCCTGATGAAGAAACAAATATAGTTTCGAAAGCTTGAAAATTTAAAAGAGTGTATCTTTTTTATCCTTGGCCGTCTAATATTTTGGTTTCTATATATAAACAACCGTATCATAATAATAAAGCCATCGTTCTCGTCGGCGATTCACAACCGATCATATCCAATCATAAACGACCATAAGTATCGTTTACAGCGTTTTATGCCTAATAGCCTCCAATAGTAGCAGCGTTAAACTGGCACGAAAATAATGATAACGAAAGGATAACCGTCTCGCAAAACGCGACACAAAACATGACTATGTGACGTACATCGCCTTTTGCGTGACGTTAGCTGTTTATTAACCGGTGTTAGATGATATTAGCTGTTGATAGCCATCTGTTAACCGTTGTTAGCCATTTGTTAACCGTTTTTAGCTGTTTATTAGCCGATGTTAGCCGTTTTATGCTACGTTTAATTAAATATATGTAGCACATCTTATGATGATAGCTACCGACATGTTCAATGTGCAAAATTTGTAGTGCTGCGTTTATCTGTCGCAGTAGCTTAAGCCGTCATACAAACAAATATAGAGAGAAAAATTGTCGTGTAATTTATGCAATGACCGTTTTATAAAGAAAGCCTGATTGGTTGGCTTTTTCCGTTGTTAAAATAATGCTGTTATTTTTAATAGGAATTTTTGACTTGATTTGATTTTCAAATAATAATTGCTAGTAACATATATATTTTCTCGCCTAATTTTTGTTGCAGTTTATGATTTTGTTGAAAAATATTAAAATGAGTTTATTTAAATGCTACGTTTTTATTATATCATATTCGGCAAAATACATGTATTTTCTGGGAATTTTTTCAAGCGTTTCATACAACTTATCTTTCCTTTTATCCAAAATAAAGCAGGGTTTCCATACATATTACAACACCAGCAGCACTCACTACACACACCTTTTGATATATCGCAGGTATAATAGTTTAATTAAATATGACTAATAGATTTTCACTGCCAGTCTCTTCGATGGTTTTTATAGAAGTGTTTTTTGTAACAATTTTCGTTCAGTTATGAAGTTTAATTTGATATACAGAGATTTTTAACACATGGTACGACAATATTAAGGTGTTACAAAGCTTACTATACAGTTTGATCATATACAGGGGCATTTAACAAAAGGCACAACTCTTACAACGTAATAGTTTCTATTTAACTGTTACATATTAGATTTTTATTTAGCGTATTACATATATTTTTCTTAGATAACGTTAACCTATTATATTTAATGATTAATGTTCTATAAAATTCGATGTCGCGCGCTCTACTTTACCTCGCCATCCACCGATAAAGGCTTGCCCGCGATTGGAACTACTTCAATGCTATTATGCAGAGACTCGGACCGTACCGTTTTTGGACAGAAAACCGGACCAGAACCGTAATTTTTTGGGGACCGGAACCGAAACTGAACACATAGGTCATGTTTTAGTTTATTCCAAGTGTCGAACCCAAACCGGAAAAAAATTAAAACGGTTTTTTGGGTTAATTTCAGTATTTCTTAAGCTTCCGTTGTTGTTGTGTTTCTATGGATTTATCTACTGACAACTGCTTAGAGAGTCTTTATTTTGTATAAATCCGTGGGTTTGAAGTGATTGGTGGTGGTTGGTAAGTGGTAGTAAAGACTAACGGCCGTGTTCTAGCATACATTAAAAGACGCATCATGCCCTCCAATCAGAAAGGTGTGCGTGGTCATATATGCCGCCAATTTTATCATTTTTTCTACGTTCATGCAAAAAACAAAACATTATTGAACTATATTTAGTGGAAAAAGTGGTTCTTTATTGCACTAGTGCAATAAAATGTTTATTGCATTCATCTATCATTCTACTACAGCGTTTTGTCATCATGACAAACATAAACATTCAAGTCGACGTCCTATTTTCCTAGACTTAGTGTCATCTAAATAAAACATTTTTTGATTTTTGCATGAACGTAAAAAAAATATTGTATGCAACTCGTACAAAAAGTGTTTATTTGCACTCGACGTGTTCTCCTACTACGCTAACTTTTTGTACTTGTTGTATAAATAACTATTAAATCATCTCATATTGCGGTTATCTGTCACCATTTTTAATATTTTCATCTGATTTCCACTTTTTTATGATCATCTAAAATATTTCATTGTCATACTCGTGGAGTAACTTAATAAATTATTGTAATTAAGTTTTGCTAGTAGAATTTTACATATGCATAATTAAATGGAAAAAAATCAAAAGCGATCAGAGGAATTTCACTATAATTGTAATTAGATTACGTCACCAGGGAAAACCGATAAGAACCCTTTGGACCGAAATATCAACTAGTGGACCGTAACCGAACCGAAACCGAAATGGTACTTTTCTTACTGAACTGTAACCGGACCGGTACCGTTATTACATTTAGGTCCGGGTCCCTGCTATTATGTACATACGCCTGCTTTGTCTACTGTGACGCTAACGGAGCCCCGTCGCTCCTCCCACGCATGTAAGCTCGGTCGGTGAATGAGACGCGAGGACACAATGCTAAAGCGACTGGGAGCAAAGCCCTATATGGGGGGTACATGGAGGCAAAGCACTATATAACCGGGGCAAAGTATTATGAGGTAGGGCAGTCAGGGAGTGGCTACGTGGGGTGGAGGACTAGGGAACAAAGTCATGGAGACATTCACACGGGACATGATGGAGTCTAATGTCTAGAGGACCGTCTACTACATGATGGGGCAACTCAAAGTAAGAGGTCTGAGGCACGATGGTGTGTGACCTTGAAAACGCAAAAATTACCAATTTGAACCTTCATAAGAAAAATCATCTACTGAAGCTATTAGAGGAAATTAATTTTGACTGTTTTATCGCAGTTAGCAATGAATTTCCTAACTAACAATTAACTAACATACACTACAAAACAATTTTATAAACAGCTCTGTTAAAAAACACAAAACTGACATTATAAGATTAATTATTAATTTAGCAATTAAATTTTTTTAATTATAAATTATTAATTTAGTAATTTTAGGTGAACGTTATAATGTGAAGATGCAACCTGATACATCAACAATAAAAACAAAACATTAAAAATTGTTCCTGTCAAAAACAATTTATTTTTTAGTGAATGAACTAAATTTAATCACGGCAAAATACCTATTTATTTATTTAGCGACAATACTTATATCTTATAAAATACCAACGCCGTGACATTTCTTTTATTATTTTGCGAAACTTTATAACATATAAAAGTGAGATCCCAATAAAATGTTTTGCATTTTAAGTAACAAAGTTGGAATCAAAATGTAAATTCAAACTACTATTACTAACTATGAGGGCAAATCAACAAGTTGAATGACAAAAACATTGATTTTTGACTTTCTTAACAATAGACGCATCGAGAGCTCTTGGGTGTCTCTATGTAACCTATTAGATTTTGCGGAACCATTTCTTTTCGCCGGTCAGTGACGTACTTACCGCGGAAGATTTTAATAAGTATAAACATTAAATACAATCAAACGACAAAATGATTAAAATATTTGGTAGCACATAACACAGAAAAAAAAATTACATTTGTGAAAATGTACACATAGTTCCCTAAATGGTATATACCCATTGACATATCGCAATTTTTTTTATTTAATTTAACTGTGTTTTTATTTATTTTTCCAGACAGTTTGGTTAAATCCCACAACATCAAATGAACATATCGTAATTTATGATTCAACTATGTGCGTTCCTGATATGGCAGGATATGAAACTCGACAACTGATGAATAAGGCTTATAAGTCTGCATTATCTATCCCACAGCAACAACAGTTACTCGGAGAACTAGAAAGTGACACCAAACTTGTTTATCATATAGGTTTAACGCCATCAAAGGTAAGATGATGAGACTCATAATCAGGCAATTGTTTTATCATTGTTATTAAAATTGATGTTTGAATGGTTCTGGGCCTTATTATTTTCCTATTATTTCTTTATTTATATTAGTACACAACATATTTTTAGTGATATTTCATATAAAATATATACAACAGTAGTAGGGCTATGAGTTCACTTTCAAGGTCACTACCTCCGAATGGCATGGTATCCATCGGGAGCGACCATAGTAGGGTTATTCAGGTGTTATGCCGCTGAAGAGTTCTTGGAATTGATCTGAAGAAATGGTAGAGGTTGTGGGGTCCGCTGAAGAAGTGGTCGACAATGACGGGAGGATGCTGGGGGCCGCCGAAGAAGTGGTTGACGTCAATGACCAGAGAGTACTCGCGCTGAGTCATGTGCAGTAGGTCATGGCAAAAGACCTTCACAGTGATGACAGTTGGTGCTAGGGTTGGTGAAGAAGAAGGGATGGTGCAGTAGGTCGTGACAAAAGACATATGCAGTAGGTTGTGTGGAAAAAAATGAAAATGAGATTCCCCTTCTGCCTCTGATGCCTCCCCGCAGCTCCGCCACCACTGATTCTGAGGTGACGTCATCAATACTTATAGGTGTTTAAGGAAGATGCCTACTAATAGTTTATTAGGAAGGAAGTAGTTTGACAATATATATTCAAATAAATGGGAAAATCAATTTAGAGAAATATTTGCAAATATAGTTGTTACTAATATGCTCGCACATGTTCACACTTAGATATGAAGAAAATAATAAACTGTACAACGCAGAGAACTAAAAAATTATATTTAGCAATCATAGAAACAAATTAAGATAAACAAATCGATACCGCCGCTTGTATAAACACCGGGTATTGACACATCAAAGATATTTCATCGAAGTGTAAGCCATAAATTAGAACAATTTATGGCCTTATCTCTTTGAGTTTTACCAACTTTGGTAAATCACACGTTTTAACAATAAAATTTCTGGCATAGGGTAAGAAATTAAACTTTTTTACTTTATTACAAATGGGTGACATCACTGTCTGATTAAATCCGAGTCCGATCCGTCGTTGCAGGTGTTCAAGTATTATTGCCGACAAAGCGAGGTCAAATCCATATATTAGATTAATTTATGCCAAATAATAAAATGAGTAATCGATTGTGTGAAGTGCATCTAATAAAAACAGATAATCTAAATGTTGCTAGGGTATTAGCGTAACGAACGTTGTGACTAAATATATTTGTATTGAGACCGCTCTTTTCTAAACTCGCCTTTACCCATTGACTGATCGTTTGTGTCGAGGCCTCTTATGAGTTAAGATTAATACTTTACAGCCCCACGTATCGGTCTTGTTTTCTGTAGATATTCTTGTAGTGTAGACACAACACACAGATGAGGTTTCTTATTGAAAAATCATATATGGTTGTTTCTTCTTAACACCCGAAGTCTTTATTCTTTCTGGAACTTGTATTTCAATTCTGCTAGAATTTTGTAAGATCTTATCTATAGATATTTTGGAAGCAGTCTTACTCTTTGACCTGATGTAAGAAGTAGTAGTGTAACTAAATTTTCTGGTAAGTCCTGAAGTGATAATGACTAATGGAAAAGCCTTGCTTAAGAAAACCAAGACTGAGTGTAGATCCCATGTTGTTTTATATCTGCATGTGGCAGGGTTAGTGTTGTAGAGACCCTTATAACCCGTATTAGGATGTTTTCGTCATCTAGAGTGATAGAAAATACCAAGGATAAAGCTGACCGGTATGAATTGAGGGAAGTGTACGAGACTTTTTTTTATTAAAACTTCCTGTAGAAAAAGTAATATTGTCTGCAAGGAGTATCGGTATGGACAAACCTTGTGTTCTGCACAAAAAAATCCATCATTTTTTATAGCATATTGTATACTGTTTTAGGGTCTTATCAGAAATGGCTGCTAGCATTATTGGTATGGATTCTTTCATTGCCCTGCGGATAACTTAAAAAGCTTAGTAAATATCTGAAGTGCAATATTCCAGCCAAATGGTAAACAATTATATTCAAAAAGTTGTATGAAAATACTTTTGATAATGTTTATGTATAGGTAAAAGAAACTAGGCATCCTTTATATCAACTTTAGCCAAATAACATTCTAATAGCATTGCGATAGTCTTCTAACATAAAATGCCAATTTCTAATATACCGGGTGTTCCCTCTAAGACTTTCAGTGCGAATATCTCAGAAACCATCATAGCCAGTGCGACGAAATTTGGTATACAGACACTAGATGGCGCGTAGAATCTGATGATAACATCAATTTTTATACAGGGTGTTCCATTTTCCAAGAAATCGATTTAATTTTGATTTTTTGGTTGTCAGCCCTGCTAAAACTTATGTTTAAATTGAAATATACTTAATTATGAACACATTCTGATAAATAAACATTCAAAAATTTCAAAATTTAACATAAAAAAACGCCTCCAAAAAGTACCCAAATTTCATTGTTTTGTCATGTAAAATGTGTATAGCCTTGAGCCAGACTTACACAGAAGACTAACATCGGTGAACGTCAAAACTATGAATTGTCATTGAATTGTCAAATATTAATGGCATGAAGTATTTTATTTTACATAAATAACGCTAAATAATGGATTTAATGCAATTTATGTATGCACAATGGTGTTATTGAGACTTGTCCATAAAAATTTAGACTTGAGTTGAGGCTTTTGGAGCATTGGGGTCGCCGTGCCGGCGCAGTCTACCGCTACAGCTAGAGTTACAGCGTGAAGATTGTGTAAAATGTCTGTGAAAATTTTTAAATTATTCCATTATAATGTAATAATAAAACTTCAGTAAATTGTTTTTTTATGTTACTACAGTGTACAATAATAATTAGGTACACGTATTTTTTATGACAAAATAATTTACAAAATTGTGTAAGTACTTAAAGAATATCCCTGTTTTCCAACTGCTGTAATAATTATTGATTACTTATTTAGCAACAAATAAATTCAAACAAAACCATTTCTAAAACTTTTAATTATAATGTGAACGTGTTTGTCGTTGAAAGTCAGATCTGAACCTACCCTAGCCCCACAAAAGAAAATATTACGAAAGCATAACCTAGAAATGATTGATTCTTGTATCCACATATTTCAGCATTTTACTTATGTACTTATGTTTAAGAAGAACTCTACATCTGTAAAATAGTAAACAATGAGCTACAATTTCTGTATTTCATGATACAGAACTGAAATAAAGCAACTGGTTTTTGCTAGGAAGAATCACCTGCAAATGTACTATACCCAGTAGGTAGCTACTTATCAAATAGTCGTTTAAAGCTAGATAATAATTTGTAATTATTGTTTTTATCTTTCAGTTATGTGTGTGCAGTGCCACAAATTACATTAAAACAGACACCAGAAAGAATAAGCGAAAAATATTACGTACATTTTCTTGGAAATAATTCTAAACATGGAATGATGGATAATATTATAAAGAAGTCTGTAACTCACATTCATTGAAAAGTATTCTATAAGACATTAAATTCAGTTGTCTGTCGTGGGTTTTAAAATTTCTAAACGAATAAAATTAAGAAAAATAAACTAATTTTATAATTCTATGTACAGTATGAAAACATCTTGTTAGAATATCTTTAAAATGTTGAAAGCTAACTGTTGTTACAACATATACACAACATAACGTAATAAGGTAGGTATTGAACGATGAAACGGCAAGATTTGTTTCTAATCGTACATGCATGAACATTCCTTAGATTGAACGTTGCTCTGTAAAAGAAATTAGAATACAGAACAAGTGTTTAATATAAAATCAGATGTAATTTTATTTTATTGTTAATAAATTAAAGTCTGTATTTGTTGTTTTTTATTCTACTCAAATTATTAAACAGAAATGTTTCAGAAATAATATAAAATTAATTAATACTTAAAGATGAAGGATCAAGTTATTCAATTTAGTTACTAATTAAAAAATAAGCCCCAATGTAGGTACGTATTACTTTTTAATTAAAATTATGCTGGTTACAACTGAATCATAGCTATAATAAAATATAAAAAATCACTCCATTGGTCTTTTTTAAAAATTTTGTTCTTTTGTAAAATACTCTCCAATGTGAGTTAGGAGACTTCTTTATATTATCCAACATTCCATGTATAAAATTAATTCTAACAAAATATCTGTGCGATATTTTTCGTTCATTCTGTTTGGTGTCCTATTTTACGAATCGTTTTGTTTCAATGTAATTTGTGGCACTACACACATACCTGAAAGATAAAAACAATAATTACAAATTACTGTCTAGCTTTAAATGAATTCTTGATTAATTAACAATAAAATAAACTTACATTATTACATCTGATTTTATATTAAACACTTATTCTATATTGTAATTTCATTTACAGAGCAACGTTCAATCTGAGGAATGTACATGCATGTACGATTAGAAACAAATCTTGCCGTTTCATCGTTCAATATCTACCTTATTACGTTATGTTGTGTATATGTTGTAACAACAGTTAGCTTTCAACATTTTAAAGATATTCTAACAAGATGTTTTCATACTGTACATAGAATTATGAAATTAGTTTATTTTTCTTAATTTTATTCGTTTAGAAATTTTAAAACCCACGACAGACAACTGAATTTAATATCTTATAGAATATTCTTCAATGAATGTGAGTTACAGACTTCTTTATAATATTATCCATCATTCCATGTTTAGAATTATTTCCAAGAAAATGTCCGTAATATTTTTCGCTTATTCTTTCTGGTGTCTGTTTTAATGTAATTTGTGGCACTGTACACACATAACTGAAAGATAAAAACAATAATTACAAATTATTATCTAGCTTTAAACGACTATTTGATAGGTACCTACCTACTGGGTATAGTACATTTGCAGGTGATTCTTCCTAGCAAAAACCAGTTGCTTTATTTCAGTTCTGTATCATGAAATACAGAAATTGTAGTTCATTGTTTACTATTTTACAGATGTAGAGTTCTTCTTAAACATAAGTACATAAGTAAAGTGCTGAAATATGTGGATACAAGAATCAATCATTTCTAGGTTATGCTTTCGTAATATTTTCTTTTGTGGGGCTAGGGTAGGTTCAGATCTGACTTTCAACGACAAACACGTTCACATTATAATTAAAAGTTTTAGAAATGGTTTTGTTTGAATTTATTTGTTGCTAAATAAGTAATCAATAATTATTACAGCAGTTGGAAAACAGGGATATTCTTTAAGTACTTACACAATTTTGTCATAAAAAATACGTGTACCTAATTATTATTGTACACTGTAGTAACATAAAAAAACAATTTACTGAAGTTTTATTACATTATAATGGAATAATTTATAAATTTTCACAGACATTTTACACAATCTTCACGCTGTAACTCTAGCTGTAGCGGTAGACTGCGCCGGCACGGCGACCCCAATGCTCCAAAAGCCTCAACTCAAGTCTAAATTTTTATGGACAAGTCTCAATAACACCATTGTGCATACGTAAATTGGATTAAATCCATTATTTAGCGTTATTTATGTAAAATAAAATACTTCATGCCATTAATATTTGACAATTCAATGACAATTCATAGTTTTGACGTTCACCGATGTTAGTTTCTTCTGTGTAAGTCTGGCTCAAGGCTATACACATTTTACATGACAAAACAATGAAATTTGGGTACTTTTTGGAGGCGTTTTTTTATGTTAAATTTTGAAATTTTTGAATGTTTATTTATCAGAATGTGTTCATAATTAAGTATATTTCAATTTAAACATAAGTTTTAGCAGGGCTGACAACCAAAAAATCAAAATTAAATCGATTTTTTGGAAAATGGAACACCCTGTATAAAAATTGATGTTACCATCAGATTCTACGCGCCATCTAGTGTCTGTATACCTAATTTCGTAGCATTGGCTATAATGGTTTCTAAGATACTACTAAGAGACTGAAAGTCTTAGAGGGAACACCCGGTATATGTTACACACAAAACTGGAATTCGGGCAATGTCCGAAAAAAGTATGCAAAACTAGTTCTCACCTCCAAAAGATTCCCATACCCGAAATTATACATTTAAACGGTTACTGCATATTACAAAATACAGAGAACTAGTTCTGAGCATTATAAATTGTTCAAAACTAGTTTTGTGCATTTTGAAATGACGAGAATTAGTTCTATTAATTTTCTGATAGTTACATTAATTAAAAGTTACTGCATATTACAAAATACAGAGAACTAGTTCTGAGCATTATAAATTGTTCAAAACTAGTTTTGTGCATTTTGAAATGACCAGAATTAGTTCTATTCATTTTCTGATAGTTACATTAATTAAAAGTAGGTTTATAGGTTATGCCATTTTTGTCATTATATTTTCTGAACTCAAAACTACTTTTTCGAGTATTGTGTGTATCATACATAACCTTCAGAAAATGAAGGAACCACACAACTGTAGTTTTGGTTATTTAAAAATGCACAAAACTAGTTTTGAACAATTTATAATGTCCAGAAGTAGTTCTACTATTGTACAATAGTCAAAAGTCGTTTAAACGTAAAATTTCGGGTATGGGAATTTTTCTGGGCTCAGAACTAGTTTTGCATACTTTTTTCGAACATTGTCCGAATTCGAGTATTGTGTGTAACATATACATTAAAATTGTTTAAATTAAAAAAAAATTATAAGAAGAAGAGAAGAATTGGCTCTTAGTATATTTGCATCTTGTTATAGCACCTTTGGTAAGTACTTCATTAATCTCCTTTATATAAATTCTAAATTCAAATTTATTGGAGATATAGGAGATTTGTACTGCTTAGCTGGAGAATAAAAGGGTTATTTTTGCTCTCTAGTCACTTGCAATATTTTAAAATTTTTAGGCATTATTTTCTGCCATGTATTTTTAAAACATGTCTATCGACATGCAAACGGAGTATTTACCTCTATCTTCTGTATGACTTCCGGTAGTTGTTATGTGTGCTGTCCGCGCCCCGTTGTCTCTTTGTGGGACCGAGATGACTTCTTTTCTGACGGATTTCTTGATTTCTGCTCCCGCCTTCCTCATTTCCTAACGATTTTTTACCTTGAAAAGAAAATCTGCCCCATATAGGTAGGCATCAATTGAATTTTTATTCGCTACTGCTTTTAAATCTTCATTAATAAATGGGTTTATTTCGAATTTTCTATTTATGGAAATAGCATGATGACGTTTTACTGATACAAATTATTTTAAGTTGAAAAAAATTGTTTTTCGACAGCTCATATCTCAAACACCTTTGAACCCACAACGATATCTTGTACAAAGAGGTTTCTAAAGTTGCTGATTAAAAATATCTTACTAGTTATTTTAAAAAATAATCTCTAATACTTTTTTTTGAAAAATTGACCCCCTTTTTCCATCTTAGAATCGGACGCATCTGACTATAATCAAATATGACTACGTCTAAAGACTCACTTTATTGGTATATATTCACCACCAAAGTTTCAAAGTATTCGGATATCAGGTGAGAGAGATACCAGGGTGGCTCCATGAAAAGTGGGATACATTGCATAGTTAAAGGGTAGCGACTAGCTAAGTTAAGATTCAAAATCAAAAGATATTGGGAAATATGGTCTTGGGAAAAGAGAAGAACGCTCTTTATTTCTTACCTCAAGCTTTCGACAAATTTATTCTCTTCATCAGGAATTCTACAATAATATTAATTGTTAAAATAATTATAAAAAATTATGTTAATTTACGAAATGCTAGGTTAATACAAAATTGGCCAAATTCAATAAAAATCAACATTTCCAAAAATCCATAGTTTTTTTCTCAAATAAAAAAACGATGGATTTCTAGAGCCATGATTTTAAAAACTCTTATTAGTTACGTAAAACCTTTTAAATTTTACAAGATATGTCATTAACATCCTGTATAAACTGATATTATATTTTATTTTGCAGTTACCTGATCTTGTGGAAAATAATCCTTTAATAGCAATTGAAGTCTTGTTAAAACTTATGCAGTCCAAACAAATAACAGAATATTTCAGTGTTTTGGTTAACATGGAGATGTCCTTACATTCAATGGAAGTGGTAAATAGACTTACAACAACAGTCGACTTGCCAACAGAATTCGTTCATTTATATATATCTAATTGCATATCAACATGTGAAACCATTAAAGATAGATATATGCAAAATAGGCTAGTTCGTCTTGTCTGTGTGTTTCTGCAATCTCTAATAAGAAACAAAATTATTAATGTACAGGTAAGTAGTCATTAATATTTTATGTGCCTCTACTTGGTATTTTTTAGTGCTGTACTTGGTAACACTGAGTTGATTTATTGCTGTTATTTTATGGAAGGGTCTGTAGAAATAATAGGTGTCTTCTTGTAGCAATTGGAAACGATTTCAAATTCTGACTCTTGCACAACAGTAAAAGTTGCGTTCCAGCCCCGTTTTGATTTTTAAGTTTCGACAATTAAATTGACTGTGTACCAACTGATTGTAAAAGGTTTGATGAATTTGCGCAAATTTTTGTCGATTTTTTGATATTGTGGAATGGAGGTTAGAAGTATACATAACCTTACATATTTTCAAAGCCACAACCTAATAATCGTGGATGTTTTGTAAGAATAATGAAATTAATATTGGAAGAACCTGAAACACGCTCCGCTGATTCAAATAGTGAAGTTACTGGGTTCATCTGCAACTAAGTTCTAGTTTTATTGTTATTTTTTTAACAGATATAATTCGTTTATTATTTACATGTTTATGGGATCATTTTTGAGTTATTTTTTATTGTATCTTCTTAAAAATTATTTATTTTTAAATCTTAAATATTTACAGTGGCCACGACATGAAGGTTTCCAACCTAACATGTACACTACTTTTAAAATAATAAATTGGTGGACTATTAATAGAAATTTTGAGAGGCATCAATGATTAGGTCGTATCAATACGTGTAAATAATTGTTTTTGTATAGGCACATGTGTATCGGTCGTAGTCGTAGATGTTCACCATAAATTAATTCGGCTGACGTAGCACCGAGGTGTTCCTGAAAAGCTGCTCTAATTTCTAATTAGACAGCAGGTAGTACGTCAAATCGTTATCATTTGAATAATTGCGATTCAAATTGTCTTCCTTGATCCTTGTAATATGAAGTGGAGCACCAAAGCGCGTAATGCAATTTGCAAAGAATGCTCTAGCAACGGTGTTACGAGTAGCTTTGTTGTTTTCCATTGATATCGCCTTTGACCAGCGAGTTAATCGATTTACACATGTTAGTAATTATCTATGACCTTTGCAAATTGGTAATGGTGTTAATATGTCAATATGCACGTGCTCAATCCTGGCGGATGATAGTGCGAAGGATGCTATCGGTGCAGAGACGTGTCTTGAGAGCTTTATACGTTGGTATTCTAAACAGGATCGTGCCCCTTCGCGGCAGTTCTTTTCTACTGACTGCCAAACCTAGCCATCTTTGTAGAAAGGTCACAATAAACTTTTTATCTGCAAGCAAAAATTGTTTTGTAGGTAGGCCTGTAGTTCGATGTCTTCCTCTTGGGCGTTGCCAAGCGCTTTGATGTCCATAACTGGTTCGTCTCGCAAATTCTCTCAACATGTACCGGTAGTGTTTGATGACCGAACACAACCTTTTTGGCGATACTTAACTTGTCTGGAGCTACACGTAGCGGCTTTCTGGAAACTAGTTGTTCTGGTGTGCTTGCTTGCTTGATTTCTACAGGTGTTCCAATTGGGCGTGCGATCTGTGGGTATTTCAGCAGGATTTCATGGTACACCGTGGCTCCAGCGACAGTTTTTACATACGACTTGTTACCATGAACGGGTTGTTTGATGCGGTACTGTCAATCAAACGTTAGTGTCTATCAACAGATGAAAATGACACTTCTGCGATAACGAAACGCTAAACGAACGTCACTGTTTCACAATCTGTGGTTAAGTAGCAGTTAATTGTTTTTCATAGGTTAACTGCAAGACAGTTGTTTCACGATATCTAGTTAACTTCAACGTCTTGGTTATGTCATGATAAAGATAACTAGAGCCTTATGTGTAAGTTAGCCTGATGGTTTGTAGTTAAAGTTAACCTATAAAGAGGTAATTTTCATATTAAAAATTAAATCAAAAATGAATTTTGAAGATTACGAGGCTTACAGTAATGATGAGGTTAGGAGACCACGAATTTTCAAAGGCCAAATTTTTTTAAGAATACTATTGTCTCACCGTTGGAATACTACCCGTATTCCCGGCCTAGACGGTTGAAAACAAAAGACACGCTCGGCTTGTAAACTGGATATATATTTTTCAGACCAATGGTTGTAAATAATCAGGAGATGTTGAACAGATACATCCTCCATACATAACAGAAAACAACAGCCAATATGTTTTACAATTTTTCAGTAACTTAGTAACTGCATTAAAGCTAACACCCAGTAGTCAGTCAGCATCAAGGCAACTACACATCAATTACGACATTCTCCCACCAGAGGAACGGTTCACTTCAGGAAACGTTTCTCACAAAAGATGTAGAAGTAACATGGTAGCTCAACTAAGACTTAAAATTACTTAACATTACGTACATATTAATCTAAATATCGTTTAGACATTTTAAATTCCCGACCACTGCACATGAAACTCACGTTTTCAACGGGTGCTCTGCTTTTATTCACTCCCGCACTGTCATCACTCTTCTCATCTCCTTGATGAGCTTGGTATCTACGGCCAGGCTGAATCTCCTGTTGTGGTTGCAGAGGTCCCGAATCTTCCTCAGCGACA
This sequence comes from Monochamus alternatus, assembly GCA_037114965.1. Lineage (NCBI taxonomy): Eukaryota > Metazoa > Arthropoda > Insecta > Coleoptera > Cerambycidae > Monochamus > Monochamus alternatus. Next base: position 63,035,425 of record CM073427.1, on the reverse strand, counting down.
CAAGTATCATCCACTGCTGGGGTCTTACTAGCGCATTCAAGGGGAAACAAGCGCTGCACCGCACGAAGCAGCTTGCCTCGTGCCGTTTTGATCCGAACTAACCACATATATCCGTCTGGACCCGGTATCAGTTCTATGGCACGTGCCATTGGCCATTTCTACGCGTTTAAGATTATCGTTTTCGACTTAAACAACGTCCCCTAATGTGATCGATAAATTAGGAATCGACTTAAAAAAAATTTCCAATTGTCCGAGATATTCTAATCTAAAGCGTCGACGCAAGTGTTCTTGCAATTTTTGTTGCTTTCGCGCACTACGTGTTAGATAGTTCCGATCTATCTCGTCAAGATCAGGCGTACCAACCTCGTATTGGACGCGTAAAAACATAGTCGGAGTAAGCGCTGTAAGATCGTTTGGGTCTTCTGAAGTATAAGTCAAAGGTCTAGCTTTCATGATGGCTTCACATTCACACATCAAAGTCAAAAAAAGTTCCTCATAAGAAAGACTTGCACGTCTAAGAACCCGACGAAACAATTGTTTTACTACGCCAATCATCCGTTCAACAAATGTTTCGCGAGTAATTTCCTCCCAGTTCAAGCCCGCCAACGCATTTTCCGCACCTTTAAAGTTTATCCCATTGTCACTGTATATTACTTTCGACCTACCACATCCTGGGACAAACCGACGGAGAACTTGTAAGAAATTGGCGGTAGACAGAGACAACGTTAGTTCTAAATGAACGGCCCTATACACGGCACAAGTGAATAAACAAATCCACGCTTTCTCTCCCGACGCTAGATACAAAGGACCGGCAAAATCCGCACCAACTATATCAAATGCCACGGCATCTCGCACTCGGTCGACGGGCAGTGGGGGCGGATCTATCGTAAATGGTTTTGATGTGAATCTCCTACAAACCACACACTTATTCACAAGTGATCTCACAATGCGTCTGTCTCCTAGCAACCAAAACTTTTCTCGCAATAGGGAAAGCAGACCTCTGATTTTGTTTCAAGACTGTTATTTAAAATTAAAACAAATGTGACTGGTCCTGACGGAATATCTTTAAAAATGCTGTTATTTCTTACACCCCATTTGTCTGATTATATTACATTCATTATTAATAAATGTCTTACTTCCGGTCAGTTTCCTAGGCTCTGGAAATACACTAACATAATTCCGGTACCTAACACTACTCATCATTCCTACCTTTCTCATTACATCTCGCATACATATTTACCTAACAAGCTTGTTAAAAACTGTGACATTCATAACCGAATTACTCGACATAGAGAATTATTGGTTACTCCCTGTCATAGTTCAGTGATGTTTCATCATAGCTTCTCCTTTAATGCAGTAAATATTTTCAACACTGTTCCTAGTGATATCAGAGGAGCCGCCAGTCTTAACTTATTTCAACGGAAAGTAAAAGAATATATTATTAATTCTGTGATCTGTGATCTTAATTAATTAGTTACCATCATCACCATCAAACACCAAAACCACCACCACCACCATGGTAACCGGATCTCATATATTCCCTCCATATTTACAGCAACCGTTTCCCAATACATCCGATTGCTATAAATCCGTGATTGAAGAATTTGCAAATAAGGACAGAACAGTCATTGTCTCATTGGATCGAATGTTGGACCCTGAAACTCGTCCCATTACTGTCCATTCAAAATTGGTTTCCATTGCAGTCAGTCCACATTGCAATTCACGGCGTCCTTCTGTGTAAAATGATCCAGCGATATCTGCACCCAACAGAAGTTCGATATGACCGGAACCTTCTGAATCGATGATACTAACACCCAAATATCTCAGTTCTTCTATCCAAGGAGCATTGAAAATCGGAGAAACCTCGTTGCATATGTATGGCTGATCTAAAGCCAATTATTTGCGTATTTTCCATTGACCATAGTAACATCATAGCAACAATGATTATTGGTAGACATCTGACCCCCAAACAGATATCTTCTATCTTCTCGATCATTGCGATCCGCTGTCTATCAAGGCTCTAACCTTTCTTGTACTAGTAGCCCCTTTTAAAGTGATTCGCAGTGTCATAACTTGATCTCACCCTGCATCCTTAGCTTTTGTACCATCAGACAGCTGCTTGATGCTAGGTAAACTTTTACACATCAATGGTGAGTGCCCAACTTTTAGGCACTTGAAGCAAGCTTTCTTTTCTGTAAGAATGCTTTTCTTCTCGTCATAACTCATATTTTGAGCTTTGAAACACATGTCGCTACTATGGCATTCTGTACAAAAAACACACTTGGCAACACAAGCATTTAGCAGCCCAGACGCTGTAACAGACGAGATATGTTTTACGGACTTCTTCTGATCATTACTACGATCTGACTTAAGCATAATTGTCTAACAAACCGAAACTACTTCAGCTCATAAAAAGCTCATGAGGTTTTTAAGTTTAACTTCAAGTGTAGCATCCGCGATTAAAGAATCAGCAGAACCGGCACCGATAATTTGAGACGAATTGTAGGATGAACACTGCCAAATTCTTAGCAAATCCTGCGATAAACATGACTCAATCAGTGGAAAGATCATTGATGCATATTTATCTGAAGTTATTCCTACTGTTTCAAGCGCTCTAAGTTGTGTCTCCATCTCATCGTAAAGTTTGGACATATCTGTTTTCTGAGAAGACCCTGAATTACTTAAAATTAGTTTTAATAACTCCCTGACATGTACTTCAATTTGTAGGTCGTTCCTACCAAACCTAGCCCGCATACATTCCACGATTTTGTCATAGTTTTCTCCCACCACCGGAAAGCTCTCTACAGGTTGACGCACTCTACTTCCCGGTACTGTGGCTTGTATTAAATATTCAATTTTGTCACTACTGTCTATGTCGGGATCTTCATGAACCTTTCTGAACTGTGACCAGAACCCCAACTAGTTTTTTATATTATCGTCGTAATGTTTAAACTGGACATATATTTTTCAGGTCAACGGTTGTAAATTATCAGGAGATGTTGAACAGATATATTCTCCACACCACAGTATACTAATCAATCAGTAGGGAAACTCATCTTTCCCGCGTCTTCCAAAAATCCGCCATTTTGTTGGCGACTGACAGTTATTATAGACGTATTTCATTCATAAATTGTCTAAGATTCCGTACTGATTGATTAGTATACTGTGCTCCATACATAACAGAAAACAACAACCTATATGTTTTACGATTTTTTCAGTAACTTAGTAACTGCATTAAAGCTAAACCCAGTAGTAGGTCAGCATCAAGGCAACTACGCATCAGTTACGACAAATACGACCCAAAAGACTTTTCACAAGATTTAGGCTTTCCCCACGTACAGTAGAAAATTTATTAGAAGAAATACATGATATTATTACTCATCCTACACAAAAATACATATATGTTCTATATTTTAAAAATTGCGGTAGCTAATTTGTTTATTTTCTTATGTAGAAATAACTATATCAGTGCCAGGGAATAGCTTTTGGCATCAACTTTTTTTTTAGCCGGGTGTTCCCTCTAAGATCTAAGACCTGATAATAACATCAATTATTATACAGGGTATTCCATTTTTGAGGAAATTGATTTAATTTTGATTTTTTGGTAGGCAACCCCACTAAAACTTATGTTTAAATTAAAATATACTTAATTATGAACACATTCTGCAAAATAAACATTCCAAAATTTTAAAATTTAACATAAAAAAACGCCTCCAAAAAGTACCCAAATTTCATTGTTTTATCATGTGAAATGTGTATAGCCTTGAGCCAGATTTACACAGAAGAAACTAACGTCTCTAAACGTCAAAATATGAATTGTCAAATAATATTAATGGCAAAAAGTATTTTATTACACATAAATAACGTTAAATAATGTATTCAATGCCATTTACGTATGCACAGTGGTGTTACCGTCGACTTGTCGATATATAATTGAGGTCGCTGCGCCGGCGCAGTCTCGTTACACATTGCTGATAAGTGATAACTTTGTTCAGCGTGAATATTGTGTAAAATATCTGGGGATATTTTTAAATTGTTCCATTATAATGTAATGAAACTTCAGCAAATTGTCTCATGTTACTACAGTGTACATAATAATTAGGTTTGCTATCACAAAATGATTTACAAAAGTGTGTAAAGTAAGAATATTTCTTTTTTCCAACTGCTATAATAATTATCCATTACTTATTTAACAACAAATAAATTCGAACAAAACTTTTTTTATTATAATGTGAACCGTGAACGTGTTTGTCTTTGAAAGTCATGAACTTAACCACAAATTACTGAACTGTTGAACTGAACCTAGCACACAAAACAATATTACGAAAGCATAACCTAGAAATGATTGCTGATAACTTAGGTGTGTCCACATATTTCTACATTTTATTTATGTTTCTGATGGAAAAGTAAGTTTAAGAAGGACTCTACATCTGTAAAATAGTAGTAATTGTAGTGTACTACAATTTTTGTATTTCATATGATACACAACTAAAATAACTGGTCTTTTGGTAGGAAGAATCACCTGTGAAGTTACTAGACCCCAAAGGTATCTATCATATAGACATTTAAAGCTAGACAGTAATTTAAAATTATTGTTTTTCTCTTTTAGGTATGTCTGTGTAGTGTCATAGATTACATCGGACATTAAACAAAATAAGCGAAAAATATCACAGACATTTTTTTAAAATTAATTCTAAACATGGAATGATGGATAGTATTATAAAGAAGTCTTTAACTCACTTTGAAGAGTATTCTATAAGACATTAAATTCAGTGGTTGTCTGTCGTGAGCTTTAAAATTTCTAAACGAATAAAACTAAGAAAAATAAACTACTTTCATAATTCTATCTGCAGTACGAAAACTTCTCGTTAGAATACCTTAAAAATGATAGAATCTAAGTATTGTTACAATATGCACAACATAATAAGGTATCGAACAATGAAATGCATAATTTGTAATTATCGTTTTTATCTTTCAAGTATGTGTGTGTAGTGTGATTTATAAGGTCTATGGTATACCTAGTATCACAAATTACATGGAAACAAAATTGTTGTAACATCGGACACCAAAAATAATGAGCGAAAAATATCACAGACATTTTGTTATAATTTAATCTAAACATGAAATAATGGATAATTGGTATAAAGAAATCCTTTAACTCACTTTGAAGAGTATTCTACAAGGACAAAATTTTCATAAATGTTACACAAGACTAAATGAGTGACTTTTATATTTTGTTATAGTTATTATTCAATTGTAATTAGCATAATTTTAATTAAAAAGTAGTACGTACCTGCATTGTGGCTTATTTTTGTATTAGTGACTAAATTGATAAACTTAACCATTCATCTTTAAGTATTCATTATTTTTTAAACATTTCTGTTTAATAATTTGAGTAGAATAAAAAACAACAAATACAAATTTTAATTTATTAACAAAATAAAATGACATTGAGTATCTACATACATTTAATTGATTTTATGTTAAACAGTTCTCTTGTCATTTTATTGTTCGATAATTTCTGTCATACTTGCATTATTTACATTTTTTATTTAATTCACTCTTCACATTAACTTACACATTCCATGCCCTTTAATTTTATTAAATAATTAAACCAATAAAGTTAGGTTTGCCCTTATGGTAAAACGTAAAGTCTAATGTTTTCTAGCAAAATTTTCCTCATCTCTCATCTATCTGTCGCGCGAATATAAACTAATCTTGGCATCTGGCTTCTTCATCATAAAGATGAAATGAATATGATTATATTAATTCTGTTCTCCTACAAATACTGAAATATGTCTTCTCATTTCTGTTCTTGAAAGTAAGCCCCCAATAGCTTCTCCATCTGAAACTAATTTGGTAAAGATAATTCTAGTCTTTGCGTAACTGGGTTATTTCTTATAAATTTAACCCCATAACTCTGAAATTAAGTAGATAATGTGAAACATAAGTACAAGAAAATGCATGTCATATATTCATTGTAAAAAGGTGAAAAATAATATGCAAGTTCTCTCAGTTCCCATTAATCGTTGTACACATCTCGTACTATCAAACTTTTTACTGTAATTTTACTTTTACTGAATGTAATTTGTAGCACATCTGTATGGCTCGATATTCTATTCAGATTTGATAGATGTGGAGTAGTTTTTGTAGCAGATATATTTTCGTAATACTGGAATTGAAGTTTTCACTCAAGGAATCCATTAGATTTTTATTTGTGATTGTTTCTAGACTTTAAAACCTTTGTACCACTTGCCACTTGTTGTCGAGACATTATTAAATATTTTCATTATTTGAACTTAGTTTTGCACACGTTTTACATATCGTTCGGGTTTCGGGCTATGCTGCAACTTTGCAGTATTGCAGCGGTTTCGAGTAGAGTCGCTAGAGTCAAGGGCATGTGACGTGTTCATAAATTTAGTTTTCTGCTCGTAGGTATTGTTCCCTATCGGTTTTATTATTTCCGAGAATAGTCTTATTGTACAATTAAAGAAACAATAAATATTTTACATATTTTTAGAATATTCATGCCGGATAAAGCGATAAACCTCAGCGCACGCAAGCAGCTAATAACCTCAAAATTCAATTTTTTTAACAAAACTGTAGCATTATTGCAAATACGTACGCACATTTAATGTATTTCGTGGTGTTATATTCTGTGGTTGGTGTTCTGTTATATTATCGAGACCTATATCAAAACTTAAAAGTGCATCACTTTTAATACTAGTATCAAATGATAAATGGCAAACTAGCTAACAAATGATTGAAACTAAATATAAAATTATGGATAAAGGATTTCAAGATAGTAGTCATCCTAAATTATTCTTGTAATTAATCTCCCAATCCAATTCACAGGTACAAATCTACATATAATACAAAGGCTGCAAAGCCTCAAATACTATGAACTAAAATTTTGGTAATTAATACATTAAAACTGTTTTCTTCTGTTGTTACTTTTAACAATTGTATCATAAATAACTCCTCAATCTTCTTCCAGTGTGCCAGTGTTTTTGACTCAACAATATCTTTATATTTGTCGACCAGGGCCACTAACAAATTGTTCTTATCGAATGTAAAATTTACACAGCGTTTTTTGTTGCACTTATTTTCAATGCTAAAAAGTTAAAAAGCACAGTATATTAAGCCAAATAATACGTAAATTAAGTAGACATGTACTGAAAACTTACCCACACAAATAAGTGACTACAATTTTACACTATTTACAAAATTTAATGTCAGAAAAATTTAATACTACAGGTTATGCAAAAATTCATACCAACACTCTAAAAATTAACTTATCTCCAGATTGATTTACTCGAAGGCGTAATGGCTGTTGTGAAACGGTTGGATTCTTTAACCACAAGTTAACTATTGGGTGAAGGTTACCTTACAAAAAAAATAACCAATAATTGTGAAACTGACCGTTAGTGTGATAAAACTGTAAGCTGCGGTAACAATGTTGGCTGCAAAAAGGGTGCAAGATGATTTTACTGGAAGCTTATGAATACGCGCATCTACAAGTCGACACCAGTGTCAACTAAAAATGTAATTTTTGATTGATGCTCCATCACAAATAAGCGGTGTGAACTTGGGAAAGTGTCGCTATTCTGTTTACGTCATATATTTGTCTTTTTGTAACATATTCCAAGCCGTTTTGAATTTGTTACTTAGGCATCTTACACTTGCATTTACTGCATATATTTGTTATGTTAAAATACATTTCAAGCCGTTTTCAATTTGTTACTTCGGCCGCCTGTACTGATATTACTGCGTATACTAGTTATTTTAAAACATATTCCAAGTCGTTTTGAATATATTACTTCAGCAGCGTACACTGAAATTGCGTTTACTCCATACAGGGTTAACTATGACTAAGTACAAAAAATTTAATCACATGCTCAGGGAGGTCTAAAAGACAATAAAAAATTTATTTCGGAATTCTAGCTCGATGTTTAAAAAATGGGGCAAAACCCTCTTTTCCTACAGAAAGTCGGCGCCTATGACAATCAATCATCGTCCGACATGGCTAGATATGTCAACTATCATGCGGTCGTTTTTTTCAACATTGTCAAATATAGAAACCACGAAAATAAACATTTTTATTAATAATAATAATAACTAAGTATCTGATAGATAACAGCTAATCCGGGTAGCTGAAGTATTTTGTATTCGTTCTTCGTTCTTTCGTTGCACACTGCCAAAACTACATTTTCACTCCTTGCAGATTCATCATAATTATCCACTAACATATCCGACATAAAATACTTTATTTAATTACTATAACACGCTTAAAATTAGTCACCTAGCTTAGTAAAGTAACAGTTCAGTTCTAGGTAATGAATACTGCATTGCTAATGCGTTGCATACTCCAAACCATGCAAAATATGCGAAATTAGTTATAATCTAAGGACAATTTTTACAAAACACTGTAAATATCTTGGGATGGTATAGTTTAAAATTATTACTTATTTTATGCAAACATCGTCGATTACTGTCAATATTGTTGCTATTATTAGTATTAACAGAATTTAATTACACAACTACACAAGAAGTTTAAGCATTTATCGCCGTGAGTGCACCTTGCATTAGTGGCCTATAGATGTCGGCATATGTCGTCTGTAGATGTTAAATAACGTAAGTATACGGTTACGGTACTCTGATTAGTTTGAAATAATTTTTCAGTACTTGTTTTTCGCAAATTTAATTTTTCGCGTATTTTGTGTGTATTTACAAACATGTCGTATTCAAATGCCTAGATGACGGATAAGGTGCTGATTTATGGGAGTGTGACAAGTGCATATTATCGTGTGGCAGCGTCAAAGACATTTCCCGAGTACACAAAATATTATGCTGAATGCTTTTTGAACCACATTGAACATTGAACACCTGTTAATAATGTCATGGCGGTAAACGTGTGGCAGTGTTTTTGTGTATATTTGCGTGTATTTTTTTGTTATCCTTTGTGTTTTTCCCGACGTAAGTAATCGACCTGATCAAGACCGCCAAACCAAGTAGGCACCTCGCTTTACACAAAAGAACGATCGAGGGAAGGAGAGGTCCATAGCAAGTACAAAAATCTTTGCAGGTTTTAATTTAAACAAGTAAGAACACAGAAGATGATTCAACATTCTTAAAATCTTTCCAAGTATCAATTCTGGAAATAAATATTAGTAAGGTAGGTACTGCCTCTCTGTGCTACCATACAGTATTTCTCATTAAATCATTAAATAATAATCTACATTTTGTAGTGACCTGTCACTATGTTTGACATCTTTGACTTTGGCAGAATATACCTAGCCTTGTGGCTGACAGAAGGTCAGTGACGGCGATAAATTTAAATATATAAAGATTTAATATAGTTTTGAAAAAAATTCTTTTGACTTTATAATAAGTTTTTTGAAGGGTTATTCCGTTAATTCTTATTTTTCCCTATCCCCTTTTAAAATATTTGTACTAAATCATAGTTAACCCTGTATATTAGTCTTTGTTACTCCAGCAACTTACACTTACGTTTACTGTAAGTTATTTCAAAACATTCCAAACCGTTTCGAATTTATTACTTCAGCAACCCGCAATAAAATTGCGTTAACCGCGTATATTAATTATTTTAAGACATTCTAAACCGTTTTTAATTTGTTACTTCAGCAGCGTGCACTGGAACTGCTTATAATAGATATATTAGTTACTTTAAAACATATTTCAAGTCGTTTTGAATTTATCGCTGGAACCGTATTTTATAGATATTAATTATTTTTAAAATTCGTTCGTTCGTTAAGCCGTTTTGAATTTGTTACCTCGACAGACTGCACTGAAATTAGCTTTACTACGTATATTAGTAATTTCAAAATATATTCCAATCAGTTTTGAATTTTTTACTTGAGAAGCCTGCACTGAAATTTCGTTTACTTCATATATTAGTCATTTAAAAACATATTCCAAGCCGTTTTGTTTTTGTTACCACAGCAGCCTGCACTGGAACCGCATTTAATAGATATATTAGTTATTTTAAAATATTGTAAGACGTTTTGAATTTGTTACTTCAGCAGCATGTGCTGAAATTGCGTATATTAGTCATTTTAAAACATATTTCAAGCGGTTTTGAAACTGCACTGAAATTGCGTTAACTACGAATTAATATACACACAACGTCAAAAGTCTTGGACCCCTTGTATATAAAATGATTCGATTAAACCTAGTGGTTTTTCTTAATGTGGTAAAGTACATGTACTTAGGGAAAAAATACAATAAAAAATTGCAGACCATGAACCTTTATTACCAATATTTTTACAAATCTGGTCAGTTTGGCGGTGTATTCAGAAGTGCTCCTTTGAATTTTTGTACATTTCCCCTTTCATCTCGTAAAACAGGTCGGTTTCACCTAAATCTATTTTTTTTTTTTCAAAACTTACCAAGTATCTGTACCTAGCAACATATTTATTTTGCCGCCTTTATTGAAAGTGGGGTCCGCCGGCATATAAATTTGTTTTCAGCAAATTTACAATCATTGCCAAATTCTGATTCATCGAATACCTCCAAATTAATTATATTTTTTACAAAGTTGTTCTAAATGTGCTAATCTGCCTTTTAAATTATTTATCGTAACATTTTCATTAACTTACCCAATAAATTTTTCAATTCGCGCAATGATTGCCTTTACTGTGGCACATTTAGACACTAATACTTGTTTTTCAGCCATTTTATTAAAGAGAAAACCTAAAAGTACCAAATTGAAGCAAATACTTTGCAACTCAAATACTTTAATTATCTACATATACAACTGAATGTTACACACCTATTAATACAAATCATTGATGTTGAACAGTGAATCTTCAAATAAACATGCAACGATAATTCCCCTAGAATTTGCACGCGCACTGTAAATGGCAACGTAAAGGTACGGATTCGCTGGTGCGACTGTGGCTGCGCTCGCGACTGCGACTCATCCCCGACCACTGTGTGTCGCCGCCGCTCGCAGTCAAAATGCCGTGCCAAGATAGGTCTGTTCAAACAAGGAATCCGGACTGGTTTCAAACTGTCAGAAATATTAGACAATTAAAGTTTAAAGTTGAGAATTTGTTTTCAATAAACAGCATGTAATAAGAAGTTTTTGACAGTTTGGAACTTGCCTAGATTCTTTACTTGAACAGACCTGATGTAAAAAATATATGTAACAAACTTGTCTCTTTATCCTTTCTTGTTACCTGCTCGAGAATGTTCTCCACCTTGGATGGATCGTCATCACTGCGTGGCTTCACTAAGGCATGCACACACCAAATTCACGATGTTTTGCCAATCGCCTCTGTATCAACTGTTTGAACTTCGCCTTACCGGTGTTCTCCCAACTTGGAACATCCACCGTCGTATTTCACAATCCATATCCACACTGTGTCGATTACCAGGGTAGTTATATATTTTCCTTTTTTGTTGTTTCCACTACAATAAACAACTATCCGGCTCGAAGGACCAATATTGCCATTTTTCTTCTTAATAAAACATGTAATATTTTTAACATATACATTACAGTTGTGAACATAATATAAGCAATAATTTGACAGCGATGTGCACTCTCACTGCGCTGAAACTAAACTGAACTGAAATTTAGTTTTAAGAAATAATATGCTATAATACTCTAGACAAATGATCCAGATTTCAACCGGTAAAAAGGTTACGAAGTCATTATTATTAATTAAATTAGTTTTACTTCTGACAACTTTAAAAACCTATAACTCAAAAACCAAACATTTTTATTCGACCTTTTTTCGTAAATCGTATTTATCGTTTTGAATATACTGCCAAACATTGTCGATGAAATTGTTGATACCCTGAATATATAATATTATATTTTTAGGAATTATTTATAGAAGTACAAGCATTTTGCATTGAGTTCAGTAGAATTCGTGAAGCTGCAGCTTTATTTAGATTGTTGAAGCAACTGGAATCGGGAGAGCTTGGATTGGTTTCTTCTCCAACAACAAATGCAAAAAGTAAACTGGATGGTTGATAGTAGAATATTATTTGTTTAAAAGCAACAGTACAGATAAATTAACCAATACATACCGCTCAAACTATTATATGAATATATAAATATTGTTTAGAATGTAGCCAATATAATTATTGATTTTTTAGTGTAATAGTAAAAATTGACCTAAGTAAAAATTTCTAATTTAATATTTTTCCCACATTGTCACTATTATATAAAATTAGAAACGAAACAGTTACTAATTTTAGATAGTTTAGTCTATTAGTAAAATAATTATTAAATAATGTAGTTATTTTTTCCTAAAAATTAATAAATGTGTATTTAAATAGATATATGTGTTTTATTCTTTCAATCATGTTGTATTTCGAATTTATAACGAAAAGAATAATTGGGAATTTGTAGGTATCTCTATGACCTAATTAAAAGAAAAAAAGGTAAATCACTCACCTTTCTCGTAGTGGAGTCAGGCTTACGACACCTTGTGGGAAATGGTATTGGAGGGGAAAAAAGGTTCCTTACACTAGATTTATATGCACTGCACAAGTTTAGAATATGGTTACTATCAAATAATACTACGGCTTAACTGACTGAGTATCGCTTGGTTTGGCTTTTCCATCGCTCATGAACGCCTTTACGCGACGAGGTGGAGGTATAGGCAACTTATACCGGGTGTTCCCTCTAAGACTTTTAGTGCGAATATCTCAGAAACCATCATAGCCAGTGCGACGAAACTTGGTGTACAGACACTAGGTAACATCAATTCTTATACATGGTGTTCCATTTTTCAGGAAATCGATTTAATTTTGATTTTTTGGTTGTCAGCCCTGCTAAAACCTATGTTTAAATTGAAATATACTTAATTATGAATACATTCTGATAAATAAACATTTAAAAATTTTAAAATTTAACATAAAAAAACTCCTCCAAAAAGTATCCAAATTTCATTGTTTTGTGATGTAAAACGTGCATAGCCTTGAGCCAGACTTACACAGAAGAAACTAACATCCCTAAACGTCAAAACTATGAATTGTCGAATATTAATGGCATAAAGTAAATTGTTTTTTTATGTTACTACAGTGTACATAATAATTATTTTAGGCTGGGGTAGGTTCGATATCTGACTTTCAACGACAAACACATTCACATTATAATTTAAAAAGTTTTAGGAATCGTTTTGTTCGAATTTATTTGTTGCTAAATAAGTAGTCAATAATTATTACAACAGTTGGAAAACAAGGATATTCTTTAGGTACTTACACACTTTTGTAAATTATTTTGTGATAAAAATACGGGTACCGCTGAAAAGCGTCTTTATATTGACGAGAATTGACTAGGTCATAAATTTCATCAAGTTTCTTTTTGGCACCAACAAAATTACTACCGTTATCTGAAAATAATGTTGCTCAAGTACCATGTCTGGAGATAAATCTTTTAAAAGCAGGCAAAGGGCATCTGTAGATAGATCAGAGGCAAGCTCTAAATGTATAGCATTGGTTGTAAGGCAGATAAATAGGCAGATGCCTTTTGTGTTTTAACGCCTCTACGACGACTTAACGAAATTGGGAAAGCTCCGGTATAATCAACACTAGTATTTAAACAAGTTTTCACTTAGCTGATTCTTTCGGTGGTTAAATTTGCTATAATTGGATACGTGGGTTTAGAATTCAGATGAAAACAGCAGTTACATTTCCAAACGCGCTGACGAATTAAGCTTCTAGCAGAAAGGATCCAATAGTTCTGCCTTAGCAAGGAGTGCAGTAAATATGCTCCGGGATGTGCGTAATTTATGATAATAATCAACAAGTAAATTTAAAAAAGGATCAGATTTAGGCAACAAGATAGGATATTTTTTATCGAAACAAAGGTTACTATATGTTAGTCGGCCTCCTACTCTGATTATACTTTCGTGAATAAAGGGGTTAAATATAATGGTATAGATTTATTTTCGAGTATGTTTTTATATTCACTGCAAAAATGACGCTGTTGAACTATACGAATTAAAACTAATTCGTCTTTATCGAAATCGATTTTATTTTATAGGATATCTGTGTGGCAAAACTTTAAGAAATCGTAGGACAAATATCGTAGAGCGCAATAGTTATGTCCATGATGAAAAATATTCAATTAGGTTATATAAACTTAAACTCTGGTGTGGTAATATTTAAAGTTAAAATTTTAGTATTGTTCTCATCAACATTGTGATCATCATGTATTGGTTTGATAGACCAATCGGAAATGGGTAATTTTAACCAATTTGGGTCAGATATCCAACTTGGATGGTTTATGAAACAACTAGGTGTTAGGCCTCGACTAGCGCAATCAGAAATATTTTCTTGAGTAGGTATAAAAAACCAGTGAGACGATGCTAATAAATTTCGTATTTTGGTTACTCGACTTAGTCGAGGCAATGAACTAAAAAAGTTCTAAAACTAGTTGTGGTGGATGGATCGGAATGCGGTTTTCTGCATTCTCTTCCAAAAATTATTTGTAAAAAATGTGGCGACATGGAATTTCTGACAAATCGGAAATTGAATTCCTGCAGCCAAAAATGCATTCAAAAAATGCATTATTTGAGAGACCTCTTGGAAGATGTCAAAACTTCGTAAATAATTATCAGAACTGGCCCAGATCGGGTACTCGGGGGTTTTCGAGGTCGCTGATCACGAATATGATGTTCAAATCGACCCCCCGAACACCTGGAGCTCAGGAACGCCAATGAACGTCATCTCCGTGGGACTCTCCCACAAATCACGCGGGAAAGAGGAGAAACTCGGCGCCCGGGGTTTTTTTGGGTCGCTGAATCCAAATCTAGCATCGGCGAACACCCCACGGGCACCTGGTGCGCCGGAACCTGGACGCAGACGTCATCTCCGAGAATTTTCCTGAGAAGAGTGCCAAAAACCACTCGAAAATCATAATAGGGGCGTTTTGTGGGGCGTTGAATCCGAATTTCACGTCGGAATCGACCCCCCGAACACCTAGTGCACCAGAACCTGACCCTAAACGTCAACAACAAACAAAAAAGACGAACCGAAAATCGTTATGGGGGTTTTTTGGGTCGTTGAATCCGAATTTCACGTCGATAACGACCCCCCGAACCCCTGGTGCACCGTAACCTCACCCTGAACATCTTCTCCGTGGCTTTTCCAAACACAATCGAAAAAGACGGACCGATAATCGTTATGGGGGGTTTTTTGGGTCGCTGAATCCAAATATGACATTACACATTTTTGGAAGAGATGCAGAAAACCGCATTCCGATCCGTCCACCACAACTAGTTTTAAAACTTTTGGACTTTTTACTAGTTTATTGACTCGACTAATTAGAGATAAAAGGTTTCCACCTACGCGATGTAGAATGAATCCAATGAAGGGTTACCATAGAATCACAAAATGCTAATATTTCATGGATAGGTTTACGAGTTTTATAAGTATCCCTAACATGAGCTAAAATCTGTGCTGGAAGTGCCGCAGCACACAACTCTAAATGAGGCACTGAAATTTTTGCAGCAGGATAAACTTTTGCTTGTGAACAAGGTTTACATTTACATTATCAATTTCGTCAACTGTACGAATTTATACTGAACATGCATATGCATTCATACTGGCATCTGAATATCCAATTAGCCTAAACGAAACATTTTCAAATATAAATATGTGGCGGAGTATTAATTCATTTAAACAAGGCAATTCCTTTTGAAACTTTGCCCAATATTTGGAGACTTCTCCAGGGGCTTATTGGTTCCAGTTATAACCGAGAGTCCACAATTTTTTAATTAATAATTTTATAAGCAAGGTTAGAGCGCCAAGAAGCCTAAAGGATCTAAAATTCTGGCAACGCATGATAACAAATTTCTTTTTGTGCAATTGGTGATTTTTAAATCTAGTTTGAACATGAATATGTCAGGATGAGGATTCCATTGAAGTCCGAATATTTTAATATTAGTTTGATCAATTTCAATAATTTTAGGGGATTTTAAATGATCGGGGATTTTGGATAAAATATCCTGAGAATTTGAAACCCATTTTAGAAGTTGAAATCCGCCTGATTGTAATAAATTAAGCAATTGTAAATATGTTTTATAATCAGTTTCAGGGTTCAACTGACTTGAGATAATGTCATCCATGTACATATCTCGCTTTATGAATTCAACTGCATCCGGATATAATTTATACTGGGACTCTGTTACTAATCGTAAGGCTGTTAGACATAAATAAGGACTAGAACGGACACCAAATATGACCGTATTTAGTTCGTAAATCGAAACAGGATCGGTTTTATCAAATCTCCATAATATTCTCTGGATTTTTTTATGGGGTTCGATAATACGAATTTGTCTATAACATTGTTATATTATAATGTATAATAATATATTATATTATATAAAAATATATTTGTCTATGACATTGCTATAGACAAATATATTATTTGTAACTTGGGACCTGTATAAAGAATATAATTTAATGAGAGATTAGTAGTGGTTGGTATACTTGCATCAAATACAATTCGACTGCAAGGAGTGGAAGTACTTTCGGGTTTATATACGCAATGGTGAGGAATATAGTATGAAGGTGTACAACTGATTTTTTTGTTTGGAACTAATGACATGTGTCCTTGATCTAAATAATGTTTAAATATTGACTTATACATTTCTTGGCGATCTAGATATTTTTCGAGTTGTCTTTCTAGAGTAAATAATCTTTTCTCTGGTAAAGAAAATTAATCACCTAAACAAGAAGGGTCGGTACTAAAAGGTAGTTCTACAGTGAGTCCACCCAGGCTATCACAACTAGCGGTTTCAAGAAATATTTGTTCACAAATATCGTCTTCATTGCCTGCAATGAGAGGATTGTAAGATTCGACTTCAAACATTTGCTCTACTAGAGAATCCAGGTTTAGGAAAGTACAAAATGACTGGTTTGTTTCAGGGACATCATTGCAATTGATCAGGCCTAATACTAGATAACCCAAGGTAGTCTGAATAGCGGTTGGACTATTTTTCATTCCAGTTACTTTATGAGTACTTAATATTTCTGCAAATAAGGAAGCTCCAAGAAGTTCGTCGACATTACTAAGGATATTAAAAGTTGAAGAGTAAATAATCTAAATGGGTGAAAGAGCTTACATCTAAGGTAGTATGAGGCAATTTTCCCCTAATTGTATAAATTATTAGTGTCTCTTTATAGTTTTGGTTTAAATCAGAGGTAATAGTTACCGTACTGCGACCTTTAATGGATTTTTCCAGTTCGTCTAGAGCGAACACAGCGCGTGTATTTAATTTAGTGTATGTTAGGCCTTACCTTTTACAACAATCCGTAGTTAAAAAGTTTGACATCGATCTGTAATATAAAGAGTCCGCGAAACAATATAATTAAACCCGGGCCAGGCATGGGACCGGAAATTGGGGCGACATAGAGACGTCCCAGACAAACGAAACCTCTTGTACAGCCAGATTTCTTTTGACACATCGGGCTATATATGGGCCATTTATGTTTAGGATAATTTTTCTAATAACCATTAGACACGGTCGATATGATTCATTAGTTTCGGATTGGAAAAACGTTCCTAAAAAACCCTTTTGTCACAACCAAATGTTAAATAAACCAGATGTGAGAACTGGAAGAGATGCTTGGCAGTCAGACCCTTCGTGGTCCCAGGGGCGACTTCGCTAACGAGGTACGGGTTCCATAGAGGCGACGACCGCGAGTCAGAGACAAATTGAGACGTAGGGAACCATATAATTATCGATATAATATTGTAACTGCCATAGATTCGCCTCTAAAGTCGATCAAGGAGGTTTACGTTGGGTTTTCTCCTTTAATTTCGGTAAATCAAAAGGTACAGAGCTCGGCGAAGGGGGAAGGTAAAAAGGAAGTCAATTAAAGCCAATAAAGTATTAGCGATCCTGGTAGACACGGAAAATCAATTAATTAAGAAATATGTTCAATTAGTTTCTCAAAACGTCTTTAAAATTGTATAGGCACAGTCTATCAGAACCCGAGACAAGATCCTAGACTGGGGCGTCCAGAGGTGATAGCGAATCCCCGGTCCTCACTTAAGTTAAGGGAGTGAACGACTCTGTTTGCCTTTAAGGCACATTTTTATCAAAATGCCTGAGATGGAGTCGACCCTAAGCACAAAAGGGGAAGTTCCCAAAAAGGTTCCCAGAAGTAGAAGAAATTCGTTCACCACGGAGGACTGGCAGATTTTGGCTGATACTCGAACTCGTCGTTTCGTGATCTAATATTTTTCACTATTTTCTGATTATTTTTAGCTTGTATTTTTATCGTTGAACGGGACTCAGTCTCTGCGATTTGTGTCGGGTCGACCAGGGTCTAAACCTTAATTTAGTTCACTGCGTTTTATAGGATCATCGTGCTCTTTGTGGCGCATTCTTTACGGAACACCCTGTATATATATATATATATATATATATATATATATATTCTAAAATGTTCCGTTACTCTTATGTAATCCAGAAAGTTCGGTATAATAACCGTTATAAAATTTATGTATTTTTCTTTAAAAATGATTATACTCTATCAGTCTCTATCAGTTGATAGAGAACATAATTTAGAATATTATGATTAAAATTTTATAAAAAATATTTTTTGAATGATTTATGATTTTCTGATAAAGACCGGGCACCGGGTGTGGTTGAATAGTCAATGGCCAGCTCCACGTTATAGATATATAAAAATTGGAGGAGAAACGTGAAAAAATACGAAAAATTGAGATTCTTCTAGACGAAATAGAACAAAAAATTCGAAATTAAAAAAAACAGAACAGTTGAAATACGCAAAAATTGACACACAGTAACAAACGACAGTCGAAAACTCGTTTAAGCCCACCCAGGGAACCCCGTTCCCCATACGTATCGAGATATTTTTTTTAGACGAAATATAGCAAAAAATTCGAAATTCAACAAAAAACACGATCTAAACGAGCAAAAATCCAAGCAGACTAACAGTCGAAAACTCGTTTCGGGGCGGCAGACGGGCATCCCCCGTCACCACCTCACCCCCCCCTGAAACTCGTCAAATTTAAGAAAAATTTTGAACCGAAAACGGAAAATAAGTAAATCGTTTAACGGAATAGAGGAACAAATTCGAAATTTAACAAAAAAAAAAATACAGTCACAACACGCAAAATTGGAGACAAAGCAGAGTCGAAAACTTGTTTTAGCCCGGGGGACCCCTGTCCCCCAGACGGGCCTCGCAAACTTGTCAAATTTAAGAAAAAATGAAAGCAAAAATTGACAGAATCGCCCTTCAAACAATTTTCAAACTTAATTAATTATAAAGCAAAGAACATTTATTATTTCGAAATTATATTAAACCCCATTTTATCGCCGACGACGCTGACGACAGATCAGACAGCGCGCAAGTGTGACATTTAAATAGTTAGGTTTGGTTAAACGGTTTGCAGTAATTAAATAAACTAAATAAAAAATAAATAGATAAATCGCTCTCCTCTAACTTATAAGCAAAGAATAATTTTTCTTCGAAATTATATATGGTAGTAGTAGTAGTGGTAGTGGTAGTGGTAGTTGTAGTGGTAGTGGTAGTGGTAGTGGTAGTGGTAGTGGTAGTGGTAGTGGTAGTGGTAGTGGTAGTGGTAGTGGTAGTGGTAGTGGTAGTGGTAGTAGGAGTGGAAGTGGGAGGGGGAGGGGGAGGAGGAGGAGGAGGAGCAGGAGCAGGAGCAGTAGCAGTAGCAGTAGTAGTAGTAGTAGTGGTGGTAGTAGTAATAGTGGTGGTAGTAGTAATAGTGGTACTGGTAGTCGTAGTAGTAGTGGTAGTGGTGGTAGTGGTAGTGGTAGTGGTAGTAGTAGTGGCAGTGGCAGTGGTAGTGGTAGTGAGTAGTAGTAGTGTGAGTTCGCTCATGTATGCACGTAAGTTAAGTCGATGCGCGTTAGTTGTTCAAGTTTTGTGGTTCTTTCTGAAGCGATTTAGTTCAAACTCTCTAGGAGTGTAGTTAAAGGCCCCCTTTACGTGTGTACGAAGGACAATACGGTCTACCACACTGTTCGCGAGTTATTCCTTGTTAAAAGTAATAGCACGTGGTTGTATAGGAAGTCGGCCATTGTGGTTTTCATTCTGGTCGGCCATTTTGGGTCTTCTTAGGTAGGCCTTCTTGGTTCCTTGTTGGTCGGCCATTTTGGTTCCCGTAGTGAGTGCGGTCAAAGTGTAGTTTGGACTGACGTCACAGCACAGTATAGAAAGACCAGTAAGGACAGCTGTACTTTCGCGCCAAGCCATTTTCAGAATTCACCATTTACGCACTCGTTTTGGTTTACGTTTTGTAGTATAACCGCTTGTGTCTTTTCGTTTTGTGATATTCAACTTCTTAACCTATTTGAGTTGCGTTTCAGTCTTGGTTTTAAATTTTGCTATTTTGTTATATTTCTAAAAAAATAATTATGAATGCATCAGAAGAATTGGACCAAGGTACAAAAAACAATGCTGGAAATTATATACATATTGTTTTTTAGACTCCCAAAAGACAACAGAAGGTAATTCTACAATCATTATATAGAATTATAATTATAATAAATTAAGAACATAAAATATTTTGAAATAACTATCTGTGTTTGAACATATAGAAATACATATTTAGAAAATTTTTGATTTTGTTTATACATATAAGAATGTATTTTTTCAGAACTATCACAGAAAAATGTGGAAATTTGAATGCCGTCCTGGGTTTGTCTTTAGAATTATTTTCCTAGCATCAGAAAACAAGGAGGAAAATCTATATCACCAACTTCTATATAATTTCTACGTGCTTCGGGGATTTCATTCGTAAATTTGTTTGCGATTGACTTCAAACAATACACTGAAATGTCATGAGGCAATGCACATTATATAGGTAACACGACAACCAGTCCAGGAATTGTTCAAGTTACTTTTGTTTATAAGTAAGAAATAATTGAGTATTTTAAATATAAATGTACACTCACCATAGCTTTATGCAATTTTTTTTGTTAATGAAATAAAATGTTTATACAAATTATATTTTATTAAATATCCAGGTGGGGACATCTCTGTTTTATTTATTGTCTTCAAAATTTTCATACGCTTGTTAAATTATTAATAATAAACCTCTCAAGATATTTATTTTAAAAATTTTACGTAATACATAAACAAGGGTAATACGGATAATACTATATATTCGTAATTTATTAGATCGAAGAATTTAAACTCTCATGATAATTTATTTCACACATCTAGTGTTTTTTGCTAATTTAAACAATAATTTGTTGTATTATTTTTAAAAATTACACGTGTCACAAATTTGCATATGTTTATATTTGTAGCAGGTCATCTATTTGAATTTCTTCTAAATCATATTACATTTTGAGTACCACAGTTACAATTTAAATTTTGACAGTCGCAGGTTACAAAAATAAATCACGCCATAAACAATAGTGAAGAGAGCTTCACTCCCAAGTGGGAGTGATGCTATCTTTACTTCAAACAATAAGGTCAAAGAATTCGACTGGCGGATTTCATTCATAAATTCGTTAGCTGCCCCTACTGATCTAGCTATACTGTGGTGACAGTATTGTGGGCGTATGTGTGTGGCTGAGCGACCCTAGTGGTGCCTCAGCAGTAGACTAAGATGGAAAAAGGTTCTGGGCGAAGTAGAATTGCAGTCATAGACATGACAGAGGAGGAAACCAGCTCAGCAATTCCAAAACGTATGGCAGACTTACACCAGCAAAAGAGGAGCCACTCTTTTTCTGAGGTAAGGCAGAGGAAAGTAGGAGATAGCTCCTTTTCCATGGAACACAGGGAGGAGGAGGTTGTCAAGAAAGTAGAGGAGTCGATTGTCTTCATCTTGATAGAAGCTTTGGACATTATCAAGAAGCACTGTTTTGACCTTGAAAGAAGAATCGAGGAAATCCCAAACACAAAGAGGGAAATTAAAAATATTTCTGCAAAGCTTCACAGGGGAATGGAAACTTTAAATAGGACATCAGTAAAAGATTGGCTGCAATCACATAGATGGATTATTCCGGAAAAACCCACATATGATATAGAGGTCCAAACGGACTCAAAGAGCCGACGAGACTGTGCTGTGCAAACCACAGACTTTGAGAGCATTTTAACAGACTTGGAAAAAATAGAAACGTGGGACGAGTGATAAGGAGTGGGCTGACGGGGTCTTCCAAAACACGAAGGTTATATTAGGAGAATTGCAAGAAGCAGACGAGAGGGTGAAGGGGATAATCTGCGAGAGAGACGTACCAGGTAGCCATGGTAATATTAGTAGATGGAAAGAGTTTCGCCCAGAACTCTTTGAATCAAGCGAAAGTGTTGAAGTGTGGGAACAATCCACAAGGGTCAGATGCTAATGAGAGGTCAATGGCTAACAAAATAGTTAGGATATATTGGGATAGCACAGAGGAGAATCTGTGGAAAACAATGTGCTTGATGAGGGAAGAAACTAAGGGCGATGTAAAAATAGCGATAAATGTTCCAGCGAGGGCTGACTGGAATAAGTTTGCAAGGTTGACATATTTAGAGGTAGGCATAGAGATGCGCGAATAAAGATAGAAGAGGGACAGATCAAAGCTAGGAATACGTATGCGCTGATGGCTGCAGCAACACAAGGCACGTATAAGCAGACCTTAGAAAATATTAAAGTAGCTGCTGGGTCTACTCAGGCTGGAAACATCATCAAGCACATAAGAAGTACCAGGGATGGACGAGTACTAATCGCTATTGAAAAGAACGAGACGAGTTAGAAAACCTTCGCAAGGTTGTTGAGGAATCTAATAGTGAGATTGGTATTAAGAGGACTGGAGGGGATGAGAGGAAAGAGACCATACATATTGATGGCCTTGATGCATTAGCTAGCAGGGAGGAAATTCTGACAGTGGTTAAAAAATAT
Source organism: Monochamus alternatus (assembly GCA_037114965.1). NCBI lineage: Eukaryota > Metazoa > Arthropoda > Insecta > Coleoptera > Cerambycidae > Monochamus > Monochamus alternatus. The sequence goes on along the minus strand of CM073427.1, from coordinate 63,012,549 downwards.
ATTGGAGAGATTAGCGACAGGGAAATCAATGTCAGTGAGTTGAGGCCCCAACTGAACAATTTGCAATCGGTTACAGTTACAATTCCCAAAAAGAAGGCTGAGTCACTTGTGGCTCAAGGACAGCTAAAAATCGGCTTGGTTAGTTGTAGCGTGGACAAGTGAGTGGCTGTACCCAGGTGTTTTAGGTGTTGGGAGCACGATCACAAGGCGAGAGACTACAAAGGTCCGGACAGGAAAAATCATTGCTTTAACTGCGGGTGTGGGGAGCATAAAGCATAGCAACCATAGTGTCTGCAAATAGGAAGCAATATGCGTCATCTGCGATGGAGCCAATCACAAGATTGGCAGTGGCAAATGTCCTAAGTTCAGGAGAGCTCTAGCTGAGGCTAGGAATAAAAGGGATAGCCTTATAAAACTCTAATGACTGTGTTCCTTCAAACTAACACTAATAGGTCGGGGGTGGCGGTGGACCTATCAATGGACACTGCCGGCAAGTGTGGTGCAAAATACGTTTTGGTCAGTGAACTGCACATAGCAACTGTTAAAAGAGGTGGAAAATGGTTTGTGGACAAGAGATGCAGCTATCGGCTTTATAAGTCCAAGGAGTAGGGTTTCAGAAACTGGTGCCGATAATGATTATGTATGGGTGCGAATAAACGAAGTTGTAGTGTACAGTTATTATATTTCACCTAATATAATGCTGGATAGTTTTGAAACGTTTGTACGGGAGCTTGCGGAAGATAACTGTAACCTGACCGGGGACTTCAATGCTAAATCCTCTATGTGGGGTTCTGGTGTTGATGATGTTATAGGGGACATATTAAGTACTCTTTTCTACACTATTGATATGGTACTGGTGAATGAGGCGTGTGTTAGCACCTTTACTAGGGGAAACTATGGATCTATAATAGACGTTACGGCGGTTTCTGAAACGCTGGTAGGAGAAGCCTCGAGGTGGAAAGTCATGGAAAACGAATCACTATGGGTATTTGGCCCGGTGGATAAGGACCGGCTGAAACATAAATTAGCTACAGCTATAGAAGCCAGAAATGACATCACAGCTGCAACGCTGTCCGAAATACTGCGGGATTCATATATCAACTACAAAGTTAGAACTAGCGATGGCCGTATCCCATATTGGTGAAATGGCCAGATAGGGGAACTGAGGAAGAAAACTGTCAAGGCTAGAAAAAATTTTTCCAGAGAAAGAACTCGCAACAATACGAGTCCAGAAATAATTGCCGCAACCCGACAGGAGTATTGCAACTTAAAGAAAAAACTAATTGCCAAAATTAATAAAAGTAAAAGTGAGTGCTGGACGGACTAGTAAAAAGTGTTGAGACTGGCCCACTTGGAGATGGCTACAAGATTGTAACCAGAAACCTACAGATAAGACATCTTCAAGTCAGCATGGCGTTGGAGGAAAGGGAGGTGTGGGTGCAGAAGTTGTTCCCCATCGCGGATAGAGAGGTACTGTGGACTAAAGATAGACTAAATGAAGTGGAAACGTTCTCAGATGAAGATCTCAAACTGGCGGCAGTAGACTCAAGAACAAAAAAGTTCTAGGGTGTGATGGAGTGCCGGCAGAGGCGGTGAAAGTTATGGTGGAAGCAATAGGACACAGTGCTCTAGGTGTTTTGAACTCACTCTATGCATCAAGAAGGTTCTCTGAGGATTGGAAGTGTGCTAAGTTGCTACTCATTGAGAAACCAATTAAGCACGGAGAATAAAGGGCATATAGACCTATTTGCCTAATAAATACATTGGGAAAACTATACGAGCAGCTAATTAATGCCAAAATAACTGAAGTTTTGGAAAGGAGAAAACTTCTGCCTGATAGACAGTACGGTTTCCGTATCTACCGAAAGGTAGATCAATCATCGATGCCATTCAGAGAGTGGTCGCAAGAGCGAGGGAGGCTAACCATAAGCAGCCAAGGGATCGAGGGAATCGATTTAATAGGCTTTGCAGACGACGTGTCAATTGTTAGTACAGACGGGAACTCTTGTAAACTGGTTCACAAAGTAAACTGTGCTCTGGTGGGGGTATGGCTGTCTTCGCGCGGATTGGATCTAGCACCGGAAAAGACCGAAACCACGTTGCTGAAGAAGAAACAAGCAGTATACGCTGTTATATAGACGTTTGGATATCAGATCAGCATTGCAAGTCAAATACTTGGGAATGGTGTTGGATTCGTCACCGACTTTTGGACCCAATATTAGAGCGGCAGCGAATAAGGCGGAGAGAATGGTTAATGTTTTCTGCAAACTGATGCCTAACATAGGAGGACTTGGCGACAGGAAAAGGAGTATGCTTTGTCATGTTGCCCAATCGATAATGCTATACGGCTTTCCAGTATGGGCAGAAGAAGCGAATAGGGTTGCGACATATAGGAAGGCGCTACAAAGAGTCCAGAGGAAACTCACGTTAAGAACTGTCGTTGTTGCAAGGCTCATACCTATACATTTCCTGGCCCTAGAAAGGAAAGATATATATGAATCCAACGAACGGAAGGAAGTAGCAGCCAAACGGGCTAGAGAGAGGGCTTTGCAGATGTGACAAGAGGAATGGACGGTGGGATTGAAAAGTGCGTGGACGCGTAAGCTGATTTCCTCCAGAAAGAGTTGAGGATCAGTTTGGCAAGCGATCGGAGACCGGAGTTATCAACTATTTCGGAAAATTTGAGCTTGACATCTTCTCTGGAGGAACTGCTCTATGTATCGGTCTCGCTCTTCCTTAGTGGTACAGTGTGAGGACCACCCGCTGGCTTTCTGTTTAACTTTAATAAACTTGTTTATCATATCGGTGAATAACCCTGTTACGTTTTTCGTCGTATCGGGTCGTCAAGGCTCGCTGTTCATTATTATGATCGCACTCACTCTGGCTCTGGTTCATTTGCTCACCATACGTGTGACAAAGATTGAACATTAACTTGTCGTTCATCTTGGCCGGTAACACAGGGTGGTAGAGGTCTTGAGGCGGCAGGATATTACATTTTATTATTACTTACACATCCACGTAGAGAGGGAGCGGACGTCTACGTATTCTATTTTTTCGACTTGTTGATATTTGTAAAACTCTACGGTGTTACCAGTGCGTCCTCCATAGAAAGAGTCTCGAGGATTGAGAGGAGTATAAAAAACTAGCGAGTGTTGTTCGATATAGTTACGGATTTCGTCGTTTTGCTGAAGATTTCTTTGAAACTCACACTCCCACATCTCCATAACCTCGTAACCAAGACCTTTTAATCTTTGTATCTTTGCGACGTTTGCCTCGTACCGGGTGTTCAGGGTAATAGATGGATCATCGGGTAACGGTTCATCTCTATTGTACTTAAAACAGATACAACGTCCGTGAAACTCGAAGGCCTGTTTGGTTTCCTCACAGTACCCGTTGACTTTAATCCCTGCTACTCGCGTCTTCTGCTGTTTAGCGGCGTGATGTATATTAATACCCATCTGCCTTTCTTCGCATACTAGCCAAAGAATAGCTATTTTAGACTGATTGTCCCTCCACCGGTAATCGCCTTTAGGTATAACGTCTATGGTGTTGGGTTTAAGGAAGTTCCGTCTAAACATCTATTACTATTCGCTATTACTACTACATCTTTAAATTTTTTTTCTGCTCCCCAATACGTATTGTACAAAATTATTAATAAAATTTTCCTTGTATACAATCAACCTGTATCCGCATTTTTGACAAAAGTACAAATTATTTTCATGTATACAGTTATCACATCTGTTGACTAAGACACATAGATTTGGTTCATGTAACAGCGATCCATCTTCCCGCTCCGTCTCCTGTCGTATCTCCAAGTCGTAGAAAACAAAGAGTACGTCGTCTGTTTTCGGTTTTCCGCTGCATATAACACAGATGGTCTGCGGAGGCATGGATTTTGCAGATCTTGCAATATATTTCGCCACAAATATGGGTTCTACCCCGTTTTACAACCTTGAAGCAATCGAGGCAACGGTAAACGAGGCACAGATATTGGTTAGGTGGTTTTCGTAATACTGTTGCCCCCTGAAGCTACGTTGACAGTCTTAATAGGTAATATTGAAACCTTGGGGTATGCAGGTGACTGCTGGCATGCCGAGCATGTACCTCCGCATCTGTGTTTATTTTTATGGTCATAAGGCATGAACTCCTGCAGTTCGGGAATACTAGCCCCCTCTTCGGGAATGGAAACATTAGCATCCTGTAGTAGGTCGTTGGCCCTCCGAGTTTGCAGCTTTTCTATGTCACGATGAATTGTTCACCCTGTTACTTCTTATATAACACCTGGAACACGTGATTAGGACGTATACGAGTGGAAAATAGGGCGTGTTAAGAAACGCTACATTCTACGAATTTAATAAAAATTTCAAAGTATGAATAACGAAAAAAAAAATAGTGAGCGCTTTCTACCTGTTGCAGGGCAAGCATATTATCGATCGCGAACAAAGAAAAATTCGGTGAGATCCACTATCTTATGACATTAATCAAGAGGTTTTATTTAATATGCGACAAGCCATATTGTTTGAAAATTAGGAAAGTTCCCTTAATATTTTGAATGATAGAAAAACACCTCATTTAAAAAGTTTCTCATCTTCGAGCCTGTGACGTATAGACATCAAAAGGTAAGAGACCTAGTTTATGATTTGAGCGTCTTTTCTATATATATATATATATATATATATATATATATATATATATATATATATATGTTAAATTAAATATATATATATATATATATATATATATATATATATATATATATATATATATATATATATATGTTAAATTAAATATTACCTCTAGTATAAAATATTTTCCTATTGAAATACATCTAATTCAGGACACAGTTTCAGAATGCTTGCTCTGTCGATATCCACCAATAGGTGGGAGGGCATATTTTGAACTCTCCGTCTTCTGATTGGTTGACATAGAACTCCCCAGCTCCAGACTGGTAGATTTTAACTACAAGAACATTAACGAAGTGTGACGAAGCACGTCTGTTTGAGCTTAGTATGTTGATTTAGGCGTTACGCGTCTCGTCAGCATTAATAGCTGTGAGATGTAGACTAATCGTACTTTCTTCGATGGTCGTTGAGGTGGACGAAGGCGCTTGCAAAGCCAAGATGGGGGATGATTTTTTTTTTTAAATTTGGGTAGGCGGCCGACTTTTTTCCTCACGTTAACGTGACAGGTGCCGCTTTCACGCGGGAGAGTACAGCCCTTGGTGTCTGTAATACCAGTCCTAATATGAAAGGGTTGTCACCTACAAGGGGTATGTACATAGACTTATAAGCAGAGGGAGACCGAAAATTGTCATTTGTTGTGTATCCAACATTGTGTACGTGATGATGGAGAGATCCGAGAGAGAGAACGTGAATGGTCCGAGTCCCTGCAACGTCATCATATTTGCGTCAAATAATATCCGAGCGAGTGTTTACAACTCCAGTGGCGTAGTAAATAATGCACGTATTTTATGATTATTAACGTCGCCGTAAAGTAATCACATTTGTGGTGTTTTTTAGGTACCGTAATCTCGAAAATACAGCACTTAAAAGCAAAAGTAATATTAAAAATAAAATTATTGATGTTTGGTTTGTACATTTTTACTATTTAAATTCTCCTCAAATAATATAATAACTTTTAAAATGCATTTGTATGACACATTATTTTGCTTTCTAACCCCACATTTTAAAAATTATTTTCACATACTTATAAACAAAAGTGAACAATATATTAAATGCAGAACTATGTAAATTTATGTTATAACAATATTCACATATATAGATGAATTTAAAAAAATACGTATTTTGAGAGATTTCTGTATCTAAAAATTTGTTGATTTTTTTACTTTTGAATATTCGCAGGTGGCACGAGATAACATTCTTGTTATTTGCTAAACTCTATATTATTCAGTTTTGAAATGTTTAAAATTACTTGTATTTGTAGAAAAAGCCATTTCAAGAATACGACAAAGTCAATATATTATGGAAAAATAATTAATGTCGCAAAAACAGGTTTGGAGTAAGATTAAGTTTCAAAGACTGAAATTTAAAAAAAAAACGTACCTCCTAAATTATATGTATTTATGAATGATATATAAATACGAGATGTAATATTGTATAAGTTAACCCACAGAAACTTGAAAAAGAAATAATGCGTGCTTCAAAAAAAATATGTGAGAAAAAAGATGAATGGTGCATCACTCAGTGAGAAAGGATCAAAAAGAAAACTTACCTGAATAAAAATATAACCTAAAATAAAAGAAGAAAGCGCAACTAGCATTCACATCATGCTTCAATACCATGCACCAGTTTATATTGCTGCCTCGTAAGGCAAATCTTCAAATATTATTGTGCTAGTCTTTTTCTGGTTTATTCAAGTTCTGGTTCATTTTTAGAGTAATAATAGCAAGTTGTTTATATTTTAAACTATGCATATAAATTGAACTTCTGTTTTTAACATACTGCGCAGTGGCAGAATATTAATCCTTCTTTGCCTGTATGGAGGTACGCTATATTTTTCCACCCTTATTTTTTGCCAGTACGAGTATTTTCACAGAAACAATACCCACTCAAGCATCGTTACTACATGTATTTATTTACAAATGGCGAATATTGTACATTCATATTTTTTTCCTGTACGCTTCATATACATAATTCACAAAATTAAAAATTTGTTCAAAACAATTTTGATATGTATACGCAACTTGAGATGCGACAGACAATTTACTTTGCATATTTGAAGTGTTAATCATTATAGAGATACTAATAATTTACTATAGACAACTGTTTATAAATTTACCGCTTATCTCTACCCCTCATTCTAATGAGTAGCCCAGAAATCAGGTGTTTGTGTGGGAGACGGGCAGCATATTACTATTAAGCAAGCCGCATTTCCGCCGAGAAACGACTTACGTTGGTAGGCCCTAACCACCATTTAGTGCAGGAATGAGGGAAACCTGGAAAATCTAAACGTCGACCGGTATCAATCCCAAGCCAACATTCTTCCACCCTACCATACCTGCAGAGGGTGCTAATCCTCTCCACGAATATAGCTGATATATGGTGTATCGGCCACGGGATTCAATCGCACAGCGGTCTGGCCACATCAATTCAACTACTGACACCTTAAATCGTTTGACTACTGACCGACAGATAACCAAATGAAAGCAATGTATTTCCTCAACATAAACATATATGTCAGTGGTTAAGGGTAATAAAACAGCAGTTTTCCTATTTTTATATGAAAAAACTAAGAGTACATATATAAAAAAGTAAAACATAAATACTCAAAAATAATTTAAAACGTATTATTGTGTATATATAGAAAATTTTATATACTGTAATGCTGTTATTAAATTACCTATCAAGTACAGAATTAGTTTTATAGTCAATCAATAAATGAATGTTAAGAAGTTTTTTTTATTATTATGCATCCATATAAAAGTACATTTTTTGGACAAGTCGATAAATCAATTTAAATATAAATACATTGTGTATAGGTCTTATATATGACATTTTAAACAAACAATATAAACATTTACACATATTAGATATACATATTAAAATACTATCACAATCACAATATTATTTTTTTTCCAAATATTCACCAACCGAATAGAATGGATTTCGGGTGAAAAAGTTTTTTAATTCAATTTTAGCTCTATTTGGCCTTTGTTCGTTTTTTATGTAGTCTGGAGATTGTTATAGATATTTACACATACATATTTTGGGCATCTTTTATACCATTCCTTGTCTTAACTCCTCTACTTATTTGATTATTGGTTTCAAACTCCTGACCATTCCGCATGACATACCATGAAACCTGGTACATATACAGAGAATAGACAGTCATTATCCCCAATTTAACAAATAATGGTGCACAGTATTCTGTATATTCTGCACTACGTATAGTTCTTATTATTCTCTTTTGTGTAATGAATGCCATTTCTAACTCAGTTGACCATATGTTAATCTAGTTTGCACAAATGCATAGTAATTAATATTAGTGTGTGCGTATTTACTTGTTGTTTTAGATTTAATATGGCATAATGCGCAGTGTTCAGTTGTTTGACAACCTGATCTATGTGCTGTGTTCATTTTAAGTTTTTATCAATTGTCAACTCTAGAAATTTTACAGATGGCTCCACTATGATGGACTTTTTGTCTGATTTTACTAATATTGATTTATCTTCTTCTTTGGAATGTATGTTATTAAATTCTACTATTACTGATTTAGATGGATTAAGTATCAAATTATTATTTTTACACCAGTTTTGCATATCTTTTACTGCTTGATTGCAATTTTCAATTAGTTGATTTTCTGTTTTCCCTTTTATTCTCATAGAGTAGTCATCTGCAAATTGACAAAGGCTTGCATCTGGACCTTCCACATTGGTACACATATCATTACAAAAGACAAGAAATAAAAATGGGGAAAGTACACCTCCCTGGTGTACGCCCCTTGGAATTTTTAAGCTTTTTGACCTAAACGGTACATTTCTTATACCATTTTGTGTGCCCTTTAATTGTACAAACTGTTCTCTATTATCTAAGTATGATTTTATCCATTTAATCGTTAGTCATGTTACACCATAAGACTCCAGTTTACCAAGCAACAAAGTATGGTCTATTACATCAAAGGCTTTCGTCAAGTCATAATATATCGCTGCTGTTTTTTCTCCTGTATCTAACGCTTCAGTTATTTCATTAATTTTGGTGACAAGAGCTGTGTTTGTAGATTTCTTACAAAGAAAACCATGTTGGGTCTCACTTAAAAGATTATAGTTTGTGAAGTATGCAACAAGACGAGCATACATTGATTTTTCATAAGCCTTTGCAAATATAGATGGATTTGAAAGAGGTCTATAGTTCTCTTTATTACTCTTGCTACCTGTTTTATGACAAGGTATCACTTTAGTAATTTTTAATCTATCTGGGTATTCCCCATTTTCCAATGATTGATTGAATATGTGAGCGGTATTGTTAATATATCAGCTATATCTTTTATTAGATAACATGGTACACCATCTGAATCTTCTGAATGTTTTTTACTAAGACTTATCAATATGTCCTCTATTTCTTTCTCGTTGACCGGATACAGAACGAAACTGTGATCTGTATACGGTGTGATAACATTTTGGTTTACATTTGGATTTATTAATAATTTGTCTGTTGCCTGAACAAAATACTGATTGTAGATATTAACTATTTGATTTAAATCTTTCACTTCAACATTTTCATTTTTTAGTATGACATTTTCTTTATTTCTAGGATGATTTGTATTTTCCTTTATGATATTCCAAACTGTTTTGCTTACGTTATTCGATTCTTTAATTTTATTTTGATTTTGTTCTTGTTTTAATTGCCTTATTTTATTCCTATATTATTTTTTTATTTCTGTGTATTTTTTTCACCGTTTCGTCCTTTGTTTGATTGTATAGCCAATACTTGTTATCTAAATCTTTTTTGATATCTGTAAGCTTATTGTTTTGTATTTTGTTTTTTTTTTTATTTTTGATTTTTATAATTTTATTAGGAAATGCTATTTCAAAATTATGTAAAACAGTGTTTATAAAATTATTATATTTTTTATTTAGGTTATCATTATTGTGAATTATGTCATCCCATCTTTCTCTCTGTAATAAACCCCTAAACACAGCTTTATTTTCATCAGAATAATGTCTTTTTTTAATGTATTTTGGCATATTTTCATTTGATTTCCATTCTAAAGGAACATCAAGGACAACAGCCAAGTGGTCTGAGAAATGACTTACCTCTAATCGTGTTTGAATTTCTTTGTTAACATTTGTGAAAATGTTGTCTAGTAATGTTGATCTATTTTCTCCTAACCTAGTTGCCTGGTAAACTGTGGGCCGCAGGTGGTAACTTTCAAGTATGTCAGTGAACATTTTTGTATTTTGGTTATCTGTAAATAAATCTATATTAAAATCTCCTCCTAAAAATATGTGTGTATACCTATCATAAACTTTCTCCAATAGCCTTTGTAAACAGTTAAAAAATTTGCCTAAATCTGAATCAGGTGTTCTATATATACTTATAAATATAGATTTATCTTTCTCTAATTTGAATGTACATGATGTACACGTTCTATTGGTTTAATGTTTAGTGTGTTCGATTTTATTTCTAGATTATTTGAGGCAAAAATAGCTACTCCACCTCCGTTTTGATTAATTCTACAATATCTACTTATCAATTTATAATTTTTAAGTACAAACTTTTCTATTTCAGCGTCATTTAACCAATGTTCGCATATACTAATTAGTTTGGGTTCGTAATGGCCTATAAAATTATTTATTTGACATTGTTTATATTTTAAACTTCTAGCATTTATTTGTAAAACTTTAAATGTGGGTCTATCTGTAGCTTCTGCCGTTATAGTTTCGTCTTGGTCTACTAATATTTTGTTGTCCTGCATACCTCGAATTTTTGTAGTTTCGAAATAAATAACTGGATACCTCTATTCCATTAGGCCAGAAATCTTCATCAAAAAGTTTCTCCTTTGCTTCGGCTTCTACCCCAACTTTGAAAGAATTATAAACTCCCCAGTTGTTTTTTAATTGGGTACATATAATGTTTTTACCTGGTAGTTTGCTTGATATGTAGGTTTCCAATTGTTCAGCTGTATAGTCGTTTCTGTATTTTGTTACAAAGAGCCACTCCATTTTTTTGCAGTTATTTCTTCAACATCTTTATTTTTTTTTACTATTATTTTGGTAACTTTTATGGTGTTTATATCACTTTCCAGGTGCTGTATTTCATTCATTTTCGCTCTCTGATATGCTTCATGTATTCCTTTGTATATATTCTGGTTGTTGAAAGAATTTGTAGCATTATTTGTGCCTGTATTTAATTTGGAATCTTTTTGATGTTGTTCTCCGCTGCCAACTTGGTTCTGCGTCATATTCCTTTTACTGTCACCGACTCGATCGGTTCGTTTGTCAATATTTTCGGAGGTACTGGTTCCTGCTTTGTTACCTGAACGATGATTATGATGTTGTTACCTTTGGCTTCCAGATGGCGCTGGTAGCGTCTTGTCTTCTGAGTTATGTATGTAAGAGCTAGATGGCGTGCTATGTAACTGCAGCAGACTATTGTTTAACAAATGGATTTGTTGATTTAGCGACTTTATGACTTCATCCGATTTTTTTATTATATAGTCTTTATGTTTTAATAATTCCTTTAAATAAACTAGTTCTACCTTAACTGGATCATTCTCATTTGTTTCCATAGCACTGCTGAAGGACTGGTCAAGGTCATATTCTGAGATACTTTTTAAGGTTTCGTTAGCGTCTGTTATTTCTTTACAACATATTATCTGGTTGTCGTCAATTTTCGTCACATTAGATTTTCTAACACATGTGGGATGCATTATTACCCCACATTGAATGCAATTTAGTCGATTCTTATGCACTTTACCGCACTTTCTACACCATTTATTGACGAGCACTTCACCAGTTAAACCTTTCGCCGACATGTTTCAAGCACCCAGTACCCAGTTGTTATATATGTTACACCTGTTACACCTAAAGTGCAAGACGGCAGTTCAAAATGTCGGTTTGCGGGTCGTGTGTTCAGTTATAAACCAAACAAATAAATTAATTAATTTAAGCATCACTTGCCCATACTTTACATATATCTTTTTTGTAGGTTCTTCTATATCCACTTCCTCTTCCCTTCCCGGTACCATCTCCTCGTGCTCCTCTTCTTCCCTTACACTCTCTTCATTCAACATATCTGCAAAGTATTGCCTCCATCTTTCTCTCACTTCTGTTTCCTCTGCAATTAGATTTCCACTTTCATCCCTCACATATATTACTTCCTTCTTTATCTTTTTTCCCTTTTTTATCTCTCTGTAGAAGTTACGTATTTCCTTCCTCTTATAATGTTGCTCTATTTCATCTATTTTCTTAACCTGTTCTGCTCTCTTCTTTTGTCTAAACACTTTCTTCGCCTTTCGTCTTTGTTCCCTGTATTTTTCTTTATCTTCCTCTTCTACTGACTGAAGTACTTTAATTCTTAGCTTATTTCTCTTCTCCGCCTCTCTTATACACTCCTCATCCCACCATCTTTTCCTCCCTGCAAACTCTTTTTTTGGTATTACTTTTTCACTTGCTGTTTATATGACAGTTTCGATCTTTGTCCATTCTTCATTTATATTTGCTTCCAATATCTGTATGTTTTCTTGCAAACCTTTCCTTATCTCTTCTTCATACTTCTTTTGGGTTCTCTCATTTTGTAATGTCGCCATATCTAGTTGTCTTTTTTTCCTTTGTAATCCTTTCCCTTTAATAGGTTTTTTTATCTTCAAATCTATTCTCACTAGATAGTGATCCGAGTCTATGTCTGCCCCTCTGCATGACCTAACATTTTTTATTATGCTTCTGTGATTCTCATCTATGCAAACATGATCAATTTGATTCGTATATGCTCCATCTGGAGAGGTCCAGGTACCCTTATGTATGTTTTTTCTCTTAAAGAATGTGCTCATTATTTTCATTTTTTGTCTTCTGCAAATTCAATCAACCTACGCCCATTGTCATTGCTCTCTAGGTGTTTACTTTCTGTCCCTACTATACTTTCATACATCCTTTCTCTCCCTATTTTCGCGTTTGCATCCCCTACCACCATTCTTACTGTGTTTTTATTCAGCTTTCCATAATTTTCTTCTAGCTTCTCATAAAACTCATCTTTTTCTTCTTCTGTTTTTTCTCCTGTTGGCGCATATATATTTAATATCTCTATGTTTATTTCTTCCCTGATTTTAATCATACATAACCTATCTGAAATTGCTTCAAATTTAGAAATTTTATCCCTCATATTTTTATTTACTAAGAATGCTGTTCCGTATCGCCTTGTTTCGCCTCCGCTCGTAAAGAATAAATAATTTTCTAATTCCCATGTGTCCGTCTCCTTTATATGCGTCTCCTGTATCACTATTATGTCCATTTTGTATCTACTTGCTTCTCTTTCTAGGATTTTTAATGATCCTTCCTCATTTAACCCTCTTACATTCCATGTTCCCATTTTCATTCCTCTTTCTTGATTTGTGCCTTCTTGCTTTCCGTCTTTTCCTGTCTTTCCGCTCTCCGTCCTTCTAGCTTCGTTCTGTATTTTTTGCTTTCTGTTCCTGGTTCTATTTATGTCGTTTCCTTTTCTCATAACCATGTCCATTGCCAGCCATCTTTCTTTTATGTTAAGTGATATATCTAGTTTTTTGCTTCCTTTTTTTCTAACTTGCTTGCATCATTATTCCATTTTCAAAGCTCATTATTTATTACGAGTTTTTGATATCCTACTTTTGCTACCTTTCCTTCCATTCTTACTTCTTTGGCTTTCATTCTTAGTTTTCTTTGAATTTCCCTTTCTTTTTTGCTCATATCATCGTTAATATAGACTTTGGCTGCTCCTGCCTCCTTTAATTTACTTTTATTTTTCATTATCCTTATCTTGTCCTCCAAGTTTTTTAATTCTACTAAACATACATTAACTCCTATTTTCGTTACCGCTTCTGTACCAATCTCCATATGCATTGACTTTCTTATAAACTCTTCTATCTAAATTTTCTCTAATTTGTAGGCCTTGAACCACTATATTTTTCTTTCTTTTCTCTTTATCTATACTCACTACTCTTTCTTCTACCTCTCTCATCTTATCTCTAAGCGCCTTATTTTCCTGCCTCTTGTCCTCAATCTCTCCTCTGAGTTGTCTTATCTCCTCTCTATACTCTTTCTCTTCTCTTCTCACCTCTTTTACTTCCTGCGTTAAACTTTCCAACATTCTCAGCGCCTTTTCCATGTTGTCCTCCATATCACCTTTCTTTACTGGCGATCGTGCTAGTTTTTTACTACAGCTGAATACCTCAGCTACTCCTTCCATACTTCTCTTTTTCTTTCCCTCATCCGTTCCACTGGCATCACTTTCTGTTTCTATTTCAATCTCTTCCCTTCTTCGCTCGGGTGTCCTTGTTACCCTTTTACTGACCACCGGTTTTTCATTTTTCCTTAACATTCTGTTTATTATATTTCCGACACTACTGGTTACCTATCTCACTTGACACCAGATCGCTACCCAGACCAGGTATTTTCTTCTACAAAGTCGTTCTTGTCGACCAATCGGAAACTCTCTGTCAATCTCTGTAAGCAACACTGAACCTTATTGATGACCTACTTTCACTAACCTCCGAAAAATGTCTGTCTTTCTTTTACTTTTACTCTGTTATTTTCAAATTTTCTTATTCGTCTGCTTGCCCCTTTCCTCCACCACCAAAACTCACACTATTTGTATCCCAAAAATAACTCGGCGCGGTTCAAATTGGACTTTAATGCTGGAGCACTTTTGCGACACGTACATACACTTAAAGCGATCGAGAATCACGTTTAAGTATATTATTACATTAGTTTGCAATGTAAGAAATATTACATATTAACTTACTTATGTAAAAAAATTATAATTTTGTACATTGAATAAAATTGATTTGTAAAGGCTGAATAGGTTATGAACTATTTTTTATTTACGAAAATATGTTATTGAAAGGTCTAATTTAAAAAGGTGGATATTTAGTTCAGCAATTAAATTATAAAATATAATAATATACATATATAGAAAAAAAAATTCTGAAAATATACTAATAGGTCTATTGTTAATTTAAAATACACAACACTGAAGAGGTGAAAACCTAACCTAACACAGTTGATCATATTTACCTGTGAAAAGACAATTCGGGATGAGAAGAACTTAATTTTCCACACACTGGACTCTGATGCATAATTTTAAAACACACCGAAAAACACACAGAAATCACAAAAAACACAAATCCGACTCACAGTAACATCGAATACCGAAATTGACAAAAATTTACTACACATTTACTATAGAAAACGGTGGGACATGAATGAAAACGTGCGTAAACAATTATGCAATATTGTCATATTTCATTTATATTTTGTTAGTATGAAATAACAAAGATATAAATATATTATCAATCATGTGTTACCTTGGTACAAAGAAATCTTAGTATACTTAATTATATTTAAGTTATAATTACAGTATATTATCATACCTATTGTACTACTCAATTTGTTAATTTATGTCAAGCACAAAGATAAAAATCTGCGGAGTGCTATATAAATAAAGATATGGCAACTGATTAAACTGAATTTGAGTAAAATCAGTTCCAATCGTCCAGATGAATATGTATAATGGTAATCTATGATCGCTTCAAAATGTAAACAATTATATCTCCCTTTACTAATATATCTATGGGTATGTATGTAGGGTGCCCGGAAATTATGCATCAAGACTTCAGGAGGTGATTCCTCACAAAAAATTTGGGTCATAAAGTCCTATAACAATTTTTCGAAAACTCAATATTAACGGAGATACAGGATGTCAAAATAATTTTTTTTTAGTTTTTTTTAGATAACTTTTTTATTTGTGATTTGATTTTTTTCCAAGTCTTTCCTATGCATTACTAGTGCCCTTGTAGATTTATGTTCCAAATATGATCCAAATACTCCAGTGCCAAAGAGCCTAATCTGACCTTAATCTTTGATCTATGGCCCACAATTTTTTTGTTTTCACCGCTTTATAAATTTGAACAGCACCATGTATCCGTATCAAATATTATTTAAAAGAGTATCTCTTGTTGCGATACAATAAAACGAACCGTTTCTGAGAAAAACGACTTCAAACATTTTCATGTGTTAACACTGTTTTGAACTGATATTCACAGTTTCAACTCATCAATACAAAATTTATTCATTAACTACATTATTAAGAAACATTTTTATTTAGTCTATGCTCTTATAATAAGTTCTCGAAATGTTGTCCTTCCATTTCGACACACAAATTCATTCTTCTCAGAAAGTTGCGACGAACCCTGAAGAATATGCCCTCTTTTGCTCTTACTATTGCGAAAATGTCAATAAGGAAAAAGTCGATCGGGTTCAAGTCGCGCAATCTGGTAACCCACTCTATGAATCCACCACGTCCTATCCACCTCTCAGGGAAAATTTCATTGAGGTGCTCTCTCACCGTTAAACTGTAATGAGGCGGTACACCGTCATGCAGTCATATTGAACGTCGCTCTCCAATAGGAACGTTTACAAAACTGGCAGATCATTTTGTAGAAAGTGTAGGTAAACCTCACCACCAAGCCTTTGAGGAAAGAAATGTAGCTCAACTAAATGATCTCCCACGATACCAGCCCATATATTCACAGAAAATTTATTCTGGAACCCACGTTCCACCACTAAATGAGGATTCTCGTCACACTAATAATGTTTATTATGTAGATTTATTAAAAGAATTGAATTGATGAAATTTCTGTTGCCATCATGGAGATTTATAATTGTCCTGCAAAAATTCACTCGTGCAATCGGATCTCTAGGGAGTTGGGCTTGGATCTTTTGATAGTGGAATGGATGCAGGAGTTGTTTCTGCAAAATTTCATGGACTCAGCTTTTGGGAATATTTTCCTGCGATGCAATTAACCTGATGCTTATATCAGGATTATTATCAACCACATCCAAAGCACGAACTTCAGCCCCAGGAGTTCGATTTCGTCGTGGGCGACCGACATCAAACCGCCTCGTCTTAAATGAGCCAAACTCACATAATCTCTGATGGACAGTACTGAACAACTGCGGTCGTGGAATTCTTCTATTTGGAAATGCATCTCGATACAAACGATTTGCTCTTGATGCATTTCCCGCAGCTAAACCATAATAATAATGCATGTCGCGCAACTCCTCATTCGAATATTTATTATAATTATTATTGTTATTATTATTATTCATTTTAACAGTTTTAATCACGTTACTTATTACACACAAATGATCATAACAGAATAATTCACATAAATA
This sequence comes from Monochamus alternatus, assembly GCA_037114965.1. Classification (NCBI taxonomy): domain Eukaryota; kingdom Metazoa; phylum Arthropoda; class Insecta; order Coleoptera; family Cerambycidae; genus Monochamus; species Monochamus alternatus. Next base: position 62,995,667 of record CM073427.1, on the reverse strand, counting down.
TTATCTGTCAAAAGTAGCTAAGGCCACATTAAGTTATTGTTTTCAAAGCCTCCTTTGTAAATCTTAAAAATCAGTTTAAAGCAGCGTTAACACATGAAAATGTTTGATGTCATTTTCCTCAGAAACGGTTCTTTTATTGTATCGCAACAAGAGATACTTTTTTAAATAATTTTTGATACTCATGGTGCTGTTCAAATTTATAAACCGGTGAAAACAAAAAAGTTGTGAGCCATGGATCGAAGACTAAGATCAGGTCAGGCCCTTTGGCACTGGAATATTTGCACATAAATCTACAAGGGCACTAGTAATACATAGGAAAGACTTGGAAAATATCAAATTTCAAATAAATAAGTTATCTAAGAAAAACTAGAAAAAAAATTTTTTTTGGCACCCTGGATCTCCGTTAATGTTGAGTTTTCGAAAAATTGTTATAGGACTTCGTGACCCTAATTTCTTGTGAAGAATCACCTGCTGAAGTCTTGACGCATAATTTCCGAATACCCTGTATATAACGCTTTCGTTTGTGCACATATGTGCGAACATGCTTTGTGGAAGTTTGTTGCCGGATCCCGGTAAATGAGACTCTTGATGGCTATCAAAGAACCGCCCCATCCCATTACCTCTACCGTGACCCTCTGCTTAAAAAAGTTTGTAAATTGGCCGCTTTTCAAAAAAGTTTACCCCTTCGGCAAAACTATTATGATGCTGCCTGGTGTTTTTTGTAATTTTTGTTTTAATAAACAAATTTTTAATAAAACTTAGCAAAGGAAATACAAGTACTGTTTCAAACACAATTACAGCTCATTTATGAATGCCTTTATATAACAAAAAAATAAATGTAGTAAAAAATGTAATGTAAATGTTTTTGTAAAATTTGTTTACTTTCTAATTCAGTAAAAAAATGTTGCAAAAGCTATAAATACAGAATATATGGGTAGATATTGTGGGTGCAATTCAACGCTGGCCGGGGCTTTAGTCCGCAGAGTAGTTAGTTTCACACAATATTGTTAATACCTAAAAATAAATTAAAAATGTAGTTTTACGTCGACTGTATTTTTAATAAAAATTGATAATTCTTTTTTTTATTCAAACCTTTATAAATTTAAATAAAAACGAATCTTTTTAACTAGTGCAAAGAGGAATCTACCAGTTCTCTACTCATAGTAATTTTTTTATTTTTAACAGTGTTTTGTACAATATTTTCATCATACAAATCGCTTATCGTGTAAATAAGGGCCATTAAACTGCCAAAATTATTCGATCGTGTCGAATTGAGAAAACGGAAACCGGCCTCTGTTGAGTAGTGTGAATAGCGCTAGAAGAATGTATGTACTATTTACGGCGCTTTTCATAAATTTTTTTGCCTAACTTGCCCACCACAAGACAACCATTTATATGTCGTTTCGATGGTCCGAAGACCTTTCGCGTTACACGTACGGATTTAAAGCTTTCCGCGTGTGGCTGAAACCTTTTTTCGTTGGTAAGAAAAAAGTCAATGATCATGATTTTTACAGATGATAGTGCAATCTGAAATTAGTAAAATCAAAGGAACTTACTGTTAAATAACTTGCAGGCTAAGGAGAAATGATACGACGTGCTTGAGTTTAATGTACAGACTAACTTTATTTATTATTTAGTACCATATTTTTACATAGTTACATAGAGGGCGCTTCTGTGGCGGGAACATTTGTTTTAAATTCATTTTCAACACCCCCACTAGTTAAAAAAATACATTATTTTACAATACTTAAACTAGTCATCAACTTAAAATGTTGGGTTGTACCTAAACTTTTTGTTAGGATGTCTGCCGGAATTTCGCCTGTAGGTAAGTATTCCAATTTAATTATACCATTAGATATCATGTCTTTTATAGAATCATATTTCACATCTATGTGCTTTGATCTCTTATGGTATACTGGATTGATTGACCATTTTTGTGCACTTTGGCTGTCGTTATATAGGATCATATGATTTGAATAACCAATAAATTCTGATAATAAACGCTTTCAATAAATTGCCTCTTTAGAAGCTTCACTAATTCCTATATATTCAGCCTCTGTGCTTGACAATGCAATTGTTTTTTGTTTTGTGCTTTCCCAAGATACAACAGAGCCAGAAAGTTTGAAACAAAAACCTGTATATGATTTTGTCTATTAGATTATTTGCCCAATCGGCGTCTAGAAAACCTTGTAAATATAATTCATCCTTTTAAATTTTAGTCGGTAATTCTTTGTACTTTATAAATATCTTAGGATTCGTTTAGCACATTTCCAATGGCTTTCATTATAACGCATATTGAATTGACTAAGAAAACTCACACTATATGAAATATCAGGTTCAAAGATGAAAAAATCGTCTACATATAAGGTAATAATAGTTATATATTCTTTTTTACTTTTAAAGGAAACACATAGCTCATGTTCAGATTTTTTATACCCTGAATCTAATAAAACTGTCTCTACTCTTTTATACCACACATGTGATGATAGTTTTAATCCATATATAGCACATTTTAATTAATACTTTGTTTTCTTGGCCAGGAGATATGAAATTTTCAGGTTGTTTCATATACACTCTTTTTTCTAAATGACCGTTTAGAAAAGCTGTAACTACATCAAGATGCAAGATATTTAAATTTAATTTAATAGATAACGCAATTAGTAATCTAAAAGTAGAATGTCTCACTACAGGAGAAAAATTTTCATTAAAATCAATGCCAAATTTTTGTGAAAAACCCTTAGCTACTAACCTTGCTCTAAATATCACTTTATTTTCACTACTGACTTTTCTTTTAAATACCCACTTACACTCGATTACACTGCCACTTTCTGGAATGTCAACAAGCTCCCACGCATCGTTGTCTGCAAATGATTGCATCTCGTCAATCATTGCTTGCTCCCATTTCATTTTATCCGGTCTCGACAAGGCCTCCTCGACTGTTACTGGATCGCTTCCTAAGTCATTTGCCTTCGCACAAAAATAAGATACATAACCTTCATCAATTTTTGGCTTTGGTTGTCTTTCTGACCTTCTCACATTTTCAGGGACAAATTTTAGGTGGAATATATATTTCTTCAACGTCACTATTTTTATCGGATATCGGTTCTTCGCCTTCTTCAATTTCTGTGCTGTTATTTAATTTTTCTTCTCTTTCAAAATTCATGTCTTCAGTTCCTTCTTTTATCTTTATTTCGGTATTCACCCCCCCACTGAAACTGAGACTTTATTTTTCTCTACGTGTTCTGTGATTATAATGTCTCTACTGGTATAAATATTGTGGTTTTCTGGGCCATAGATCCTATAACCTTTAATATTATCAGAGTAGCCAACTTAGATTCCTTTCTGTGCTTTCTTGTCTCATTTCAGTCTCTTTTCTTTAGGTATATGCACCATAGTTACGCTTCCAAATATTTTTAGGTGACTTACGTCAGATTTCTTACCGGTCGAAAGTTCATATGGCGTTATATTTTCTAAACCTGTCGCTATGGATCTATTACGTAGATATGCTGCTGTGTGTATTGCTTCTGCCTACAAGTCTTTGTCCAGTTTTGCGTCAAATAATAGACATTTTGCTTTTTCAACTAATGTTTGGTTTAAACATTCACACATACCATTTTGTTCTAGTGTATAGGAGTTCCTCGTCTGATGTATTATACCGTTTGTCTGTAAATACTTTTCAAATTTGCCACTAGTGAACTCATCTCCTTTATCTGATCTAAAAATTTTAATTTTCAAATCCTTTTGATTTTCAACTTGGTGCTTGAATTATTTAAAACATTCGAATATCTCTGTTTGTGATTTTAAAAAATAAACAAAACACATCGTATAATCGTCTTCAAGGGCTGAAAAATATCTTGATCCTCCTATCGATTTATTTTTGATTGGTCCACAAACATCTCCATGTATCACCTCCAAGGGGAGTAGTAAGGATTGGAGAGAGGATAAGGATCAAGATCAGGAGGAGGAGCAGGGTCAATGAACTGAAATATGACGAAATATGATACCGGAGCAAGGTCAATGAACTGAAATATGACACCGGATACTATCTAGATGAAATATGATACCGAATGTAGATTAATGAACTGAAACATGATATCGGATGCTAGCATCAGCTGTTTTTATTTATAGACTAAGGTTAATAACTTGTAACAGACGATGACCTTGAATATGACACCGGATACTGTCCACACATCACGTGGTTTCTATTTTTAAACATGATCAACGACATCGGATGCTATCTAGACGAAACTCGACACTTTATTTCCTATAAAAATTCCACTCTGATAAAGATTATTATTTGATAAATTATTTTCTTTGAAATCGTCATATCAGCTTAAACTGCAATGTAACTTGATATCTATGTGAAGGTCACAGGTTAACGACTGTATTACATCCGGTATTGCATCATTTCTAAACACCTGCATTTGTTTTATGTCAGCAAAAACTTTATTTCATTTAAAAAATCCACACTACCAAAGATTATTATTTGATAAATTATTTCTGTCTGAAATTGCCAGGTCAGTTAAAACTGCAATGTAACCTGATACCTATGTGAAGGTCACAGGTTAACGACTGTATTACATCCGGTATTGCATCATTTCTAAACACCTGCATTTGTTCAGCAAATACTTTATTTCATAATTAGCATTACCTTTCCTTAATTTTAAATGTAGGATATAATACCATGTTAGTAATAAGTATATCATTTCTAAAAAATAAAATTCCCCTCTACCTATTTAAAGTGGTGGGGGTTACTCCATAAAATAACGTTAGAAAAAAATTTGAAACAGTCGAAAACAAGCTATGTTGTGTGAAATAATATTGAGTTATAGTGTGTAACCAAACGAAACCAGAATAATGTGGGCAGCTTATGTAAAAGAGATCGAAGTAAAAGATTTGGATAGCGGCATTTGAAATCTACGTCAGACCGTCTCAAATCTTAAGTTTGATGCTGATCATGAAGCCATTTATGGTATGGGAATTTTTTTCCAGCAAAATACTGTGAAGAATTAGTTGAGAAATATGGAAAGGCGTTAGTATTGTGTGAAGATTATTTAAACGAGCAATGCATCATAGATGATGTTGTCAATGGTTTTATTAACTTGGGAATGACAGGGATGCTTCATGACATTAAACATTTACTGCAGAGCCATTTAGCTAATAAAATTCCAGAACGCGAATGGGAACAAGAATCTGATGGCCAAGAGGAAAGCGATGTAGAAATGAGTCAGCAAGGAATCTGTATTAATATAATATTTAATAAAGTTTATTATTATAAAGTCGTTTTATTATTTCATATAAATTATATATCACTACCTAAAACAACCAGTTTGTCTATAGAAGCAATAATGAACGCTTCACAATTAATAGTTTTGCAAACAATTTTGAAAAGTTCGCTAACTATACAGCGACCTTATAACTCCAAAGAGGTGTTTATTTGTTTCGATCAAAATGGGGCACGAAATGAAAGTTGGCCCTATAATTGGAAAAGAATGAAACCTGATACAAATAATTATCAAGAAATGTTCAAATCATCCATACCTACAAACAGTACTAGCTACAAGTTGAGAATAAGAATATGTAATGACGTAATGCAAGACTCTGATTGGTTGGAGCTTTACAGTAAACCCCCCACTTCTAATAACTTTAGTCATACCATAAATAGTGAGTGTGGAAGAGAATACGGAGCAAAAGCCTTTATCATATAGTATATAGCGATTTGTTTTTCGTTGTTGCTCATTGTTACATATTTTCAAGTAATATGTCTGAAGAATTGTGGTGTGTGCAATGTATTAGTAGAGAATTGATAAAAAAACATCAAAACGGTAAGTCGTTGTATGACTTTACTGAGGAGGAGCTCACATATTTTCCACTACACTATCTAATTGAAAGGGCTCATCCCGTTGAACTTTTGCATTCATGGCCAAAGCTTCCGAAAGAATATAGAGAAAATTTCAGCCTACAAGTACAGCTACCATGTTTCATACACTACAACCGTCCAGAATGGCATACATACGTCGATGGATCTGCACCATAACAATCTAAATGTCACATGTGTAAATGGAGTCTTCAACAATATTAATTATATATAAAATATGTAAAATAAATCAATAAAAATTTTGAAATATTATTTTCTGCTTTTTTATTTTAACAAAACTATAAATAGTTCAGAATTAAGAAAAACAATGTTAGGGTACGAGACTTGAATTCACGAATCTGTTAAAGCATAGATCTTAATTTCAACACCTTAGACCACTCGGCCAACCTAACCGATGAAACAAATATAACTTTTATTATAATTTTTTATTGCATCAAATTTACAAATTTAATAAATTTAAATCAAAATCCCATTCCACTTCATCATCTTGAGCATCTAATAACTTTTCAACTTCTTGTATGAGAAGTTTTAAATTTGTATTGGTATTAAGAAGGTAACGCCCCCAAGATCTGGTCGTTATCTCATTAGGTTCAACATACCTCTTGTCATCATCTGAAGAAAGGGCAACTTTGCTCTTCAGTTCAGTGTAAATGGTGTGTAATGTAGATTTAAATATCTACATTTTGCGGAATATTTTACCACCATTTTCGACGATTTCTACATAATCCGAAAAATTTATTTCTTTTTTGAAAACACTTTTTGATATACCCTTTGCCTTCTTCGTTACATCGTCGGCTTTAACACAATATGCTTTGGCACCTGTACCATAAAAGCTCTCTATAGGCCTTCCAGCATATTCATCTTTAAATCTACCAACTGCTGACTCCGTCTTGGGTATATTATGAATATTGTCTACAGTATAGTTAGAGGTGTCAAAATATTGAATGTTGTTTTTGATGTCATTATACGGGTTGTCCGTGAAAAGTTCCAAAATTAGGGAATCTGTATTGTGTACAAAACTTTAACATCCTCTCCATATTTAGGTTTGACATAGCCATATAGAAAATCATAAATGATAGTTTTTGAGATATTCAAAATTGAGGAGCCTACATAAAGTGGTTTATCATATACTGTTTTAACTTTCTCCAGCTGTACTGTTATCAGATTTTCATCAATTATAGAGCATGTTTTGAAATGTGGTAGAGCTATTAAGGCCCTCGCACCCAATCGCTTAGTCTTGTTCTCTCAACAAGAGCAAATCTTAATATTTTGTCTCTTATCAACATTTTCCATCGTTTTTCCAAAAATTGAATTTACCATTAATTTGAAGAGGTCTTTTTCAAATTCTCCCTTACTAGAATTTCTAAGTTTAGTGTTTAAATCTATATAAGGGGCTAACCACGCTAATTGAGAAAATTCTTATGTATTTTTCTCAATTTCAGTTCATATTTTTAACACTGCTTCAGGGTTTGTAATGTATAACATAATTATGTTTATCGTACAAGTTAGGTATTAATTTTAAAATTTTGGATTTTGGTGGAACCATTTGTTCTGGACAAAAAGGTAGATCGTTGTGTTTGTCATGGAGGTTTGATGGATATTCCAAGTCTACTTCTAAAACATAGCCTTTAGCTGAACGGTCGTCAATGGTAGAACAATCAAAGTTTTCAATTTCATTGCATTCCATCCATCTGAAATCACCAGTAGGTAGGTAGTTTTTCATTGCTGCTCCTTACAAGTTGGTAGCATCCAGATACATGATATATGATGTTGGTTTTGTAGGGTCATAGTTAGGCAAAAATTTATTACTTGCCTCAGATTTCCTCATGCTACATTGAGATACACCTCCACGAATTGATTTCCGAAAGAAATGTAAAGTATCTATATCAGTAAGCAGCTCTAAGCTAATTCCAGCATAAAGCAGCATTGCATCCCAGCTCGCTGAAGGTGCTGTCAAGTAATGAGCCGGATCCAATTTGTATTGCTCCAAACACACCTTTCTAAAATTCTCGAATACATCACCTAGTAACAGGACATCTGATTTTAGATAAAGATCTGCATATTCTCCTAAAGTTTTACAATTGAAAATTGTCCATACATCTTTGGCTCTATTATAATCTTCATCAGAAAAAGCCTCATTAGTCAAATCATTATAGAATTTTTCTTTCGGAGGTAAGGTAGTTTCTTCCAACTTTTCAAAGGAGGTCACATAACTGTAAGGAAAAACCCCTTTCCGCCGGATTAATTTGAACTTCTCTTCGTCTGGAAAATATCTTTGGGTCTCAGCACACTGATAGGATTCCAAAGTTTGGCTTAATTTATCTAGGGAATTGGACAGAAATCGAAAAGAATCCACAAATTTCAATCTCAAGTATGTTTTGGATCTCCAGATTCCTCGACAAGGATAGACTTGGAAAATGTACTCTTCTTTGTTTTAAGCAATAACAGAAATGTTTTCATTCTTGGTATCTAATTTCTTAATTAAAAGCGAGGAATCATATTTCAGGTTGTAGAAGAAAACTGGTATGAATTTTGGAACTTTGTAGTTCAAGTTACAAACAGAATGCGTTGCAAAATTGAACCTTCCGGTTAAATGGGAATGATCCCATGCTTTTACATCCCAGGGCATAAATGGTTTATTGCAAATATGACAGTATGTTGCTGTATCATAAGCTATTTTCTTTTCATCAGTAAGAGGAAGCATTTCTTTGGCATGTCTTAAGTGATTGTTATATAACTCCATAGCTACTTTATCCACATTTTCAATAAATACTTCTGCAGCATTGGACCCTCGGTACATTTCAAACCTTGAGTTATCAAAATTACACCTCACATGGAAAGCAAAAGAGTATGGCACATGTTCACTTGTTTGAACTGTTGACATGGTTTGTCATCGCAAGGCTCATTATGATCGATGGGTTTTAATAAACTCTCAAAATCGGCATAGATAACGAATGGTATTGGTAGTCGTCTCTCAAAATTTTCCAATTAGGATATTTTCAGGAATGGATTCACCATACTTATTTACTTTTAGATCAATTGTTGGTATCTTTGTGCAAACATGATTACAATCATTTTCTTCATGTGCTTTCAGTTGCTGCATTGTTCTAAACGATTGCAGATACCCATCACAGATATGTACACAGCCATTTCGTCTTGATTTCTGTTTTGATACCAGTTTTGAAAAGTTGGTTATTAGACAGTAGTTATTTATTCCTGCAGTTGTATCAGATAAAAGTAATAAATTAATATGTGTAGCTTGGCAGTAAAATGCAAAGGTCCAACTATCTCAGTATTAATTTTACCGTCTCTAAATTCGGATTCAATTCCAAATACATTGACGGAAATATTATTAGGCTTTTCAAATTTAGGAATGTCCTTCAACTTCATAGGAAACTCCATACCATTAAAATTTAATAAAGTGTCGTGGGCACGAACTTGTTTTTGTTGGATCAACTTGTGGAGAAAATATGGCTGCATTAATGGACCATGCAAAACAAGCATTATCATTGTTTCTAATATTCAACACACCTCCTTTTCTTTCGAAATATGCAGGTAGTTTAATATATGAAGATGCCGAAAGCGGTTTATATTTGTTTATGTTCACATCAAGAAACGTTATTTCCTTTAATGCCCACCCGGAAAGCCTCTCCTGAAACTGGGATGCTTGAGATGTCATTTCTTCTATAAACTCTTCAAACATTGTAGTTCTGTTACTGCTGTCACAATTCTATTTTTGGTATTAAATGATTTTATTTCAGACATCTCCTTTTCAGCGATAATGTAAAATCCAAACACCTCAAAGTTTATCTTGAGAGCCTTATGTTTTTGTAAATGTTCATTAATAATGTCAAGCACTTTCTGTTTAATTTCTTCAAAAAAGTCCTTATAATCAATATGGATTTTAGGGCTTGTGAACCGAAAACTTGCTATTCTGCTGACAAAAGCACTATGCACTATATACACACCATCTCTCATAGTAGTAAGTGGTCGATCAATTTGTTTTTTATCAATGGACACTTTTTGTTTTTTGGATGGACCAGGAACTACAGGCATAGCAACACTTCTCTTCAGACATGACTTAATATGACGGTCTAAATTTCCTTTTGTAGAAAAATTGTTTTTGCAGTATTCGCACTGTTTCTTGCTTGACGAAGGCACATTTTTTTGTTGTAGAACTCGACATAATTTAATATGACGGCCTAAATTGCTTTTCTTAGAAAAGCTGTTTTTGCAGTATTCACTCGACGAAGGCACAGTTTTATGTTGAAGAACTGGGCATGACTTACTAATATGCCTTAGTAAGTTAAACTTATTGACAAAATTCTTTTCACAATGTTCGCACTTCATTGTTAAAGTTACAAATAATAATTAACTAGACATCAAGTCAATTTTATACTTTATCCCCCACCTTTTCTGATGTTAACATCTATCGAAAACACCTGGCGTCTAGACAGTATCCGGTGTTATGTTCAAGGTTATTGGGTGATTGACCCTGTAGAAATAAAAACCACCTGGTGTCTAGACAATATCCGGTGATGGGGTCTGGTTTCTGGGATTTGTTTAAATAGGTTCTGTTAATAAAACACATTAAAAATATTTTTTTTTATTTTTTATTATAAAATATTATAAAATATAATTTTCGTAAAGAAAATATACATTGGTAAGAGAATAAATAGACTTTGGTTTTATATGGTAAAAACATTGTGGTTCTTTAAATGGAACTGGTGGATGGTATTGCAGCTCATATACAGGGTTGGATGAATATTTTCTTATGTATGCCGCCTTTTCTTCTCCTTTCACGTATATTGCCTCTTCATGTGCAGTTAGATCCCGAATAATGTTTGTAAAATTGTAATATGGAATGTATCCTTCATTCCAATTTATGCAATGATGGTTATTAGTTAGCCATGTAGCTTGCTTCTCTAAGTCTGGTGATAGATGCTTTTTAGGAAATGGCGGTTTAAAAAGATAATGGGATATTTTGGAACCATTATACGCTGCCATCTCTTTAACAATAAACTTGTGTTTATCTACCTTAATTCCTTGAATGTCTATAACTAATGGCATATTTTTAAGTTTGCTAATTTTCCTGTTACACTAATTCTTAAACTGTATGTTTCAATCACTTTTCTTAAATTTCTGAGTTTTATTATATGTTTTTGCAAAGCCTTTCTGTACTTGGATTTCATGATAAACTAAACGGGTTTAATATGCCTTACGCTTTTAAATAGCTTAGACCTGTCTGACAATTTTGGTTAAGGGATTATATCGAAACAAACGGTCATATAAAATTAAACAATATGCTGCAGTGTCTGGTATATTTTTCCTTGTTTCCATTTCGAGCCGTACTACTACAGATGATGACTGTATAGCTTCCTTTTGATGTGAGCAGTTGATGTGCGCAATAGGCGCAATCGCCTTAAATTCGTCGGGATTAAATATTGGTGTATTTCCTGTTTCATAATAAGAATGTCAACATTTTGCATACATGTCATATAATGTTGCGTACTTATTGTTTTTAAAGTCAAGAAATAGATCATTGTAAGGAAGTCTTTCAGAATTTTAAAAAACTCGTAAATTTGTAAGGTTACAATTATCAAATTTACTCATATTAGATGTAATTTTGTTTTTCTTATCTGTTTGCAAAGCCACGATTATATGGCGTGGAGTTTCCAGTTTAGTAGCAGTTTTCACAGGCCAAGTATGCATGGTAGTTTCGGCAAGGGAAGGATACTCTACCAATTCCCAACTACTAAACGGCATCAATATGTCCTGATTATCATCTAAAATTTTTGTCCGCTCTAGTTGTTGAGGAATTCCAACAGATACGTGGGGAACCCACCAATAGATCTTTTATATATTAATTTTTGGTTGTTCAGTGCCGGTTTTTGCCGTTATTGCATCAACATCATTATTATTTCGAATCAGAACCAATTCCTGTTTCATGTTCAATATGACTTTTTTGTAGTCTTCAAAAAAGCCCATCAACATCTTCAGTGGAATGCATACATTAAATTTGCCTGTATTAGGTATTAAGCATACATTAGGAAACCATCCCGTATTTTGCAGTTGGACACTTTCGCTTTTATTGTAAGATAAGTACCCCTTAAGGATTGATGTTAATCCTACATTTCGAACAGAATCAATAATAACACCATTCATTTCATATCGAATTTCTCTAAAAATAAAACTGAAGGCATTATTTATCAGTTTTAATTCAGTAACAGGTTTTTCATCTTCTTTAGTAAACGCTCCCTCCAAGTACAGCATGCTCTCACATGGTAGTGTATAAGCATCAAGTTCTTGAATTCCCATTCTAATCTCATCATTGTAGTCAAACTTAGCAGTCACGGAGGGTTGGTAATTATGATACTCAAAGTCGACAATGGAATTGTCAACGAGAGGCTATTGCTTAACGTTTAGGATATCCATTATACGAGTACTTCACAATCAAGTGCCTTTAAAAATCTCTTATTTTCATGTGTTACTTTAATAACGTTTCTTCTCGAACTAGCTGAACATTGGTTCTTGGATCTTCTTTTATTACGAGGTTTTGTCCAAAGATTTTGTAAGTAATGCGGAATGTTATAGCGGACTACCATATTTTACAGTTGTTTAAGATGTAGTCTAACTGTAATAGTTTCCTTTCGAAAATTTATAAGATTTCCGTCCTGGTCAAGTATTCTTACAGTGATGTTACTAATCGTTCTGACGGTCACAGGGAAATATAATATATTTAAAGGTGACTCCACCACTTTATAACCGGATGCAACAACGGGAAAAAACTGGTGAATAATGTGGACAGGCTTTCCATTAGAATAAGAACCAACTGCTAAGTTGCAGTGTATGCATATGGCATTAACTTTGATTATTTGTACGGGGAAATCTGACTCGTTTAGTTGATTGGCTTTAAGAATCCTTTTATTAAATCCTAGAAGAGATCATATCGAGTTATCAGATGTAACATTTATATCAACATTTGTTCTAATTGTAACAGTTGAGGTATTTCGATTAGCGACAATACAAATTTGATTTGTGGATGGTATGTTTCTCTGTATATAACTATTTAGATCGGTAATCTCATAAGCACCAATAGGAATTGTTAATGTCCTATTACCATATGTGAATGTGTTGTTTGTTTCATTAATATTTGGGATAACATTGAAGGTTTCAAAATTTGTTAACCCTGTCACATATTTAGAGTCTTCATCTAGATATATAGGTGGATTGAAGTCTGAGCTTAAAATGGACGTATTCCCAGATAGTGAAAATGTCAAAGACATGTTACACGGTTTAAAGCTTTCTTTACAATAAGTAACTTTTTCGTTAGATGCACATATTATATAAAAATTTCAACGAGAGCTGTCCACAGTTTACCGCATTGCCTCGCTGATATTTGTCATGATTATAACTTATTTTGTTTAAGCTACCATCGCTATAGAAATATTTTGTCAGAGCATTCGGAGGTCTCAAGTTTCCATAACTATCAAAATATACAATGCTGCTGTCTTTCTTTACATATGCCGTCCAGTGAGTACCTGGTCCAGAGGTAATATCTAAATTGACAATACCACATTCATTTTTTCGAATTTTTGATGGTAAATTATCTTTCATAAACACTCTTCGGAAATTTGGAATATGTAGTTTTTTAGCATATTTCATCAGATCTATGTTAGTCAATGCGTGGCGAGGTAGCCTTACTGGAAGTTTTTTGTCATCAGGCACAATTCTATCTCTTTTTTGTAAGGACGCAAATACAATCCTTTTCCAATAGCGGTTCGTTCCAATGCTAAGTTATGTCGTTTTTCCTCTTCTAATTTCTGTTTGGCAGCTTTAGCATCATTCACAGCATTCACTATTCCTGCTGCTCCACCTCCTATGCTTCCCAGTGCACCTAATGCGGTATATAGGGGGATAAGAGGAAGAAATCCACCAGTTTTGGGGATTGGAATTATTCTTTTTTTTAGGGTTAGATATATTTTTGGTACTGATTGATGTCAGAGCCTGCTTTGCCATGTCAATAAGATTAACATGTGGTTTATTTCGTATTCCTTCTCGAGCTTTTTGCACTGTTTGATTAAAACTGAGAGGACCTTTCCGGAGACCCTGACCTCGTTTGTGTTTAGTTGCCCTTTTTCGTCACAACCCCATTCCTAGCTTAGTTTTAGCTTTCATGGTTGCAGTAACACCTAATGCAGCAATTTTTTCTCCAATTGTTGCGTCGGAAGCTTTAAACCGTTGATATGCCTTTTGCGCCAATTCCTTATCTGCCTCGTGTCGATGTTCTAAATCGGTATGCTGATGATACATCTTATCATGGGAAAGACAAGCTCTATCGAGAGGATTGATTCCTTGATCACCTCTGGCAAGTCTTTTTTCCAGTTTTGTGCAGGGTCCACAAAAACTTTAGCCTGGAATGTGTAGTTCGAAAGGTAGCTTATTTATTGCTGTGTTCAAAATCCCAGAACCTTTCTTTACACCTTTTCGCTTTCAATTAACTACAGATGAATTGTGTACAAACATTTATATATGTTCTGATGTGACGTCTCAGTATAACTGAATTATTTGTCAATTCTTCTTCATATAAATACTTTGCGGACGTTTCAGCTTACAGTACTTCTTCAGATTTGTTGTAAGCATGAGGATCGAAAAACAGAACATTTCACGACCTGTTGTTAATCATGATGATGTTTTAGTCGATCCATTTCAAAAACACGGCCCACTGCTTGGAGGTCTATCTAAACGAGGGCTGATAGTCGGTGCTTATGGTTGCGGGAAGACTAATGTATTAATAACTACTTGAACATCCCAATGGTTTGCGATTTGAAAATGTTTACTTGTACTCGAAATCCTTGTATCAGCCTAAATACGAATATTTAAAACAGCTTTTGGAACCTATAAAAGAGATTAGATATTTTGAGTACCAAGATGGCAATGATGTAATTCCTACAAGTGAGATAAAACCCAATTCCGTTATAATTTTTGACGATGTGGTTTGCAGCAGTCAGAGTATTATAAGAGATTATTTTTGCTTCGGGCGACATAGATACACCGATTGCTTCTATTTATGCCAAACATATTCCTCGATTCCAAAACAATTAATAAGAGACAATTCGAATTTCATAGTTTTGTGCAAACAAGACGCCACTAATTTAAAACATATTTACGATGATCACGTCAATGTGGATATATCTTTTCAGCAATTTAAGGCTATATGTAATGAGTGTTGGAAAGATAAATATGGATTCCTCGTTATCGATAAAGATTGCTCTGTAACATCTGGACGTTATAGAAAAGGATTTGACACTTTCATCATTCCTTAGACTATAAATAATCATGTGGTTACATGTGCACCTCATTAGTGTACCAACCATGAATAAAGAATTGGCAAAACAACTGGTGAAAACCAGAAAATCCGTTAGACAAAAATACCAAAGTCTAAAATCCGATCTAGCTCAATCACAGTCTCAACTGGAAAAGGGTTACAAACCTATAACGGAACCGTTGCAAAAATTATTGTCCACCATTAAAACGGATGTGGTGGTTAAACAAGAACCGACTGAAATCAAATCCGAAACACCATCTTCCACGCCTACTTCTACACCAAAAAGGTCGAACATTAATCCCTATGGTAAATATTTACCTTCACTGTCCATGACAATGCCCAGTTACTTGGAAGATACTTTCCAGCACGAACCAAGAACTGATGAGTCTAGTGAGCAAAGCAGTCGTAGTCTTATTGATGAGGAGGTCGAAAGAAGTCGAGTTTTTCTCCAAGAGCTTTCAAAAACTAAAACCTATGAAGATTATTTAGATTCATACGATCCTTTTCCAAGACAATATATTGATTTATCTGTGAGAGGTGATGAAACTGAGAATGATAGACAATATGGAGTAAAGCACGATATAGATAACGAAAAATTTAAAATTGTAGGGTCTAATTTAGAGATTGTGGGAAATGATATTAAAGTAAATGGTTTAACGTATATTGGAACACCAGGTCTTTACGAGTTACTCTTTAAAAAAGAACCTGTGGGATACAAACAATCTGATTTGGATAATTATATGGATATTTTATATCGAACCAATGCTTATCGACTACACTTTAACTCTGGAGAACAGATACAAGCATCTCAAAGTGACAAATATAGAAATATAATCAAACCCTATTTGATTAGGAAAGGAATATTAAAGACTAATATGTCTTCTAATTTACCATTCGCTAAGCCTCCCCCTCCTGCCAGACCATTACGCAGAACACAGTCATTGAAACAGTACACCAAAGAAGTTCTATTAGATTTAAGTAATAACAAAATTGATTATGTCTACTTTGACTACCCTAATGAGTTACTTGATAGATTACGTTTGCTAATAGCTTCACAAATGGCTGGAAATAATTCACATACTAACGAAATACAATCAATTTTTCAACAGTTAAGAGAATTGAAAATAATAAAGTAGAGATTATACTAAATTAAAAATCATTCAGTTGTAAACTGTTGTTTGATAAACAAACATGCCTATTGATAAATTTGGTCGACATATGTTAAGGAATAGGTCTACGTCTTATGATTCATCAACTTTAACATCTTCCCCGAAGTCATTTCCATTTTACGTTTGTGAACCTTCGTCACATCACAGTAAATGTATTATAAAAATAACTGGTTCTATGAAAAATTAAAAAATGTATTATATTTTGGAAAATCAAAAAGACGAGTACACCTTCCCCGTATCTGGAAAAATAGAACATCTAGACATTTTACCAGCAGATGTGAGATGTTTCTTAATTTTGGTAAGGCTATCAAGCCGAGTGATCTTGTTGGGTATACTATAAATAAACGAGACAAACTACACTTTATAACTGTAGCACGACAACTATCTTTGTACGCAGAAATCGTTTTGCAGTGTTCTATAGCAAAAAATGACTAGTGTAAAAGAACAAATGAAATACATAGACCAGCTAGAAGGAAATTTCGAAGAAGACGTGTTATTGTCAAGGGACTAAATGACTTGATACAGGCGGATTTATTCGAGTTAATACCATATACTAAAATAAACAGACGATATCGATACTTACTTGTAGTTATAAATGTATTTAGCAAGTTTGTATGGGTAGAACCAATTAAACGAAAAGCTGCAAAAGAAGTGGCAAATGGTATGTTGAAGATTCTCTTACAAATGAAAATTAAGCCTCAAAATTGAATATATAACAAAGAGTTCCAGGAGCTGATGAAAAAATTCAAAGTTAATCATTACAGTACTTACTCTTGTTTAAAAGCTAGTAATAGTGGAAAGAGTTAATCGTACCTTAAAAAACATATTGTGGAAAAGGTTTAGTCTACAAGGAACTTACAAATGGTTACCCATCTTACAAGATATCGTAAGCCAGTACAACAACGCTTCCCATAGCACTCATGGTCTGAAACCTTCACAAGTAAATAGTAGAAACGCAAAAACATTATTACAAACAGTTTACAGTCACATAAAAACAGTGGATCCTTCACCACCACAGTTTAATAAAGATGACCATATTAGAATATCTAAATACAGAGAAGCATTCACCAAAGGATATGTCCCTTCTTGGAGTAACGAAATATTTAAAATAAGAAAATTTAACGCTACTAATCCAACAACTTACTTATACTTTCTATAAGCTATTGTATTTTTCTATCTATACAGATTTTTTCAAATTAATTCTTTCAACTGCTAAAGTAGCATGCTGTATATCGTTTTTATATTTCTAACAGATTTTTTTTTGACTTGGTTTTTTTAAGTACAGATTTTTATTAATAAATCTATTCCTGAGGTTTCTGTATTATTTAAAGGCCTTGTATTTTATTCCGCTTTATTTGTATTTTTAAGCATTTTTTTAATTTTACAGCTAATGCTGTCGAATTCTTCAGTCGAAGTAATGTGATATTTTTTAGGAATTTTTTTTAACTTGATATTTGATGCTGTTAATTTATGGCTTATGGTTATTTAGTTCAATGGTTTTTCGTTCTAAGTTTCTAGTAAATAGTTTCTTTTTCTTTAATTTATTGTAATATAAATGTTATTTATTTTCTCGTTTAATTTTTACGATGTAGTTTACGATTTCTGTTGAAGTAAATTTTGATATAAAAGGTGCTATTTTAGCTTTTTTACTATAATAAATGATTCCAAAAGTGCTACTGCATCACATTAGTATATTATAGTTTGTACGTACATTTTTAGTTCATTGGTTTTTCGTTCTAAGTTTCTAGTAAATAGTTTTTGTCTTTTTCGTTAAAGAATTTATTGTAATAATAAATGTTATTATATTCTCGCCTAATTTTTGCAATGTAGTTTACGATTTTTGTTGAAGTGATTTTTTTATATGAAATGTTTACCTTGCTTTTAAAGACTTTTATTTACTGTAGTAAATGATTCCAAAAGTGATGCTGTATATAGTACTTTTTACTTGATCGGCTGTTGAAATAACACACTGTATCATGTGTCTGTAGTATATTATAATTTGTACTTACATTTTTTCCTCGTTCACTACACAAACACACAATCACCACACATTAATTAAATACATTAATATACAATCTTGATTATATACATAAGGTATATATACACAGGGTGATGGATAGGCCCTAGGTCTGGAATAGGTCTGAGGGCGGTTTATTAGGGGGTGTTTTGTTGGAGGAGGGGGTTCTTAGGGGGCGGTTTCTTGGAAGTGGAGGTCTGCACACCTATAATTAATACGTGTCCGGAAGTACCCTTTGATCTCGCCAACAAAGGACGGCGGTACCCTTTGATCTCGTCGACAAAGGACAAATTTTCCCACGGTCCAGGAAATTTTCCCAGGCCCAACCGACGCGCTACCTACTACCACGGAAAAACAACTCTTAGCAATTATATTTTCTCTAAAATATTGTACTGATATGTATATGATTAGTTATTGAATAAAATAAAATGTAAATAAATTGAAGTTGTTGAGCGCCAATTAAATAATGTTCAACAAATTCTCTGTGATTTTTAATGTGATTTTTGTTATTGTCAAATTTCTTTGTACTTACAGCAAGTTTAACATGGAAACTTTGTGGTCTAATTTTGTTTATTTTATATGATTTTTCTTATTTAATATTTTTAATTCAAATTTATTTTTACTATGATTTTACTCTTCAAATTGTTTTTGTAGCTACTTATTCGTTTTAAATAGGATTAGTTCAAATTTGTCTACTGTGAGTGTCTGAAATAAAAATATTCGAAGTGTTGAAATTTTATATTGTGAGACTGTCAAAAACGCTAACCAATTAGCTTTCACCAAAATGACATCTAACAAATCTACCTGCAGTTTGGAAACGTTTTACAAACAAATATCAGAAGTTTTACATATATAACGTTTCTTTTTACTCACAGGTAAATTGTTCTGTGTTAATATTATATAACAAAACTTATCTAAAACGTTACTTGTATTTTTGTAGATCCTTGTTGATGTGCTGGCCTGGTTTTCATTTGACGTTTTTTCTAGTGATGGACGAATTTCCTACGTGGTTTTGTCTGGAGAATTCTACCAGTTATATTCTACAAAATTCTGCTGTTGGGACTGCAGCACTGGTTCTGGAAACTCGAACCGAAACTTCGATGCACTGCACTTTGGTTTTATTCTCCCTTTGGCAAACTTTGCCTGATGAGATTGTTATTTTTATTTTTTAAAGCTTTTGTTTTTCACTATGAACTTTTGTTCAAAAAACACTGTGGCTTTACTTGCGTTTTGCAATTTTGCTTATTGCTGCTAATTTACACTTTTAAATCTAACTTTTTAATTTCACAATCTTGTTGTTTTGGTTACGAGATATTTAATAGTTTTACTTTGACAGATGTTGCCTGTTTGGCTTACAAAATTGAACATAGCTCATGACAGATCTGGGTCTAACTATTTATAATTTTTCTAAAAACAATTGAATATTTGACATTTCGTCATAGCAACAAAAATTTATATTTTTATTTATGCAAATGGCGTCCTTATACTTAATAAAAACTCAACTCTACATCTGTAGTCTTTTTCCTTATATTTTTCTGCATATTTTGATATGCCTTAGAGGTCATATCGTTCACTTTTTAGTTTTTTTAGCGTTTCTCACATTTATGTCCTTAATTTGAAATATTTCACTTTTTATGCTGTAAAACTATACTAGAATTTTTCTTTACACCTTTTCTAAGTCTTTGCTATCTTAATACTAGTATTTACATAGATTTTTATACGAAATTCGTAAATATAAATTTGTAACGTCAAACATTTTCATAACTATATATTTTTCAGATTTTCAACGTACAAATTGAACTAATTTATTCAAAAGGATAAACTATAGCTTGAATGGGTCCTCCTGCGAATATCTACATGAATATTACCTTTTATGAAAAAAAAAAAAATAAAAAAATGTCGAGCTGTCAAATTTTGTAAACTATTTCAGTGATTTTGTCCCACAAATTCCTACTAAAATCGAAACTATATATATGAGAAAAATTCAGCCTAAAGTCTAATTATCAGAAACAAATTTACTATATCAAATTGCCTTTTTTATTTACAAGTAAGTATTTGCCATTACGTTTCGTTCAGAATTTTGACATATCAAACTTTATATATATTTTGCATGTTTGTACATTAAAATTTCACAACAAATTAGCTTTGTACATCACTATTGTACTTATTAAGCCTTTCTAGAAAATTTCTTTATTGTGTGATATTTTGTTGACATTTGTCATCTTACCGCTACGAAATTTAAGTTCCGTGTAACTTTTATTTGTGTATACAATTTTCTTATAGTTAGGGTGATGTGTATGTACATTCCAGAACTATATATATATATATATATATATATATATATATATATATAATATAAGTGTGCGTCCCTAATGTAAAATTTCAGGAAATGGCTTCCGCTGGTCAGGTTGCGTCCATTATACGGACGTCATTTGACCTTCCCACATTTTTATCAGGAATGTGCACTAGATGACAGTTAGAGTCCAGATTATAAATAATATATTGCACGCTAACTTTCACCTTTTTTATGTGTGAATATTTTATAGTTCCGCAAAGTTCAAATTGATGGCGCTGTCCACAGTTGGTGTATATATTTAGAGAATATGTTTGACCAAGTTACAGGTCCAGTCTGCTTCATAAAATTGGCAACGTGGTAGCTATGTATTTAATAATTATTTAGATCATATTACCGTTGTACCTTGCGTCCTTTGTTTACAGGAATTTTAGTAACAGTCTCAAGTGGATAAAATATGCTTTATACAGGAGTTGCATAGGAAATTGTTTATACTACCCACAAAAATATATGTTATACATTAAAATACATCCTTTTACTTTACACAACAAGTAGTTAGTAGTAATTTACTTTACATATTAGTGCGTGAAGTAATCATCTGGAAAATCTGTGTTAATATTTAATTCAAAAATCAAAGCATCTACTAAGATTTTAGTACAACAGAACTAAAAATGTACACACACTGCAATTGTGGCTGTTTATAAGAGAAATCATTATTTATCTGTCCAAATACGTTGTACAATAATGGACAAAACAATAACAAAATATTTATTGAAAATAATAATATTCTTTTTTTTCTCTTTAGTTTTTTGGGTTTTTGCCACACTTCTGAAAAAATTAATTAATTAAATAAGCTCTTGCGCCAAACGGATCAGTCAAGGGTTATTTTTGAAACTAAGTTTGCCTAACCAAAAAATTTCACACTGGAAAAAGCAGATAAGTAAAAAAACTCTATTTTCTTTCTCAAAATAGTAGTAAAAGTATCGTCACGGATTTCCCAATCCGAATTTTACTATTGCCAGAAACACAATCCGTTAATTAATTACTTCTTTATTAACTGTACTCAGTACACTACTGAACACTAATTATAACTCAACTAAACACTTATTTAATTAATCGCTATCTAAATCACTTTGATATCTCCAACTAAACACTTCAATTCAGACTGTAATACAAGACTTATACAAGACTAACTTAATCGGCCGTTTATTTTTCATTTATAGACCCAACGAATATTCCAGGTATATTCTAGCATCTCTAGATCTATTTTCTGGCATCTCTCGAACGACTCGAATGCTTCTCGTCGTTTCTCAAATTTTCTAGTCCCGTCTCGATCCACGGCATTTTGTTTGTTTAACAGAATCGTGTAGGGGCGATCGGGCAATCTTAGTAATTCGCGGTACCACAGTCGTCGATTTGGGTGTGAGTGGGGCAAATTCCGTGACACTGCCCTCTCCTTAGGACCGATCGTCCCGATCGGATACACCTCTATATGGGGACAGACGCTCCAGATGGACAACCTTTATCTTACTCCTGGGAGTCCTCTGTATGCGGTAGACGACGTCATTGATTCTTTTAATCACAGTATAGGGGCCCTCCCAACGGTTCTGTAGTTTAGGCGATTTTCCTTTCTTCCGCGTGGGGTTGTACAGCCACACCAGGTCACCTTGTTGGAATCCGACTGTATTGGCCCGGACGTCGTATCGAGTCTTCATGTGATCGCTCTCTAGTCGCATTCGAGATCTGACTTGATCGTGTACGGCTGCTAGTCTTCGTTCTAGCTCATGGGTATAAGTGTCTGGCTCTGTGGGGTGTTCCGCAGGACGACCAAATACCAAATCTGAAGGCGAAGCTCTCTTCCAAAGATGATCCTTGCGGGAGTCTTCCCAGTAGTTTCATGGACAGCTGAGCGGTAAGCCAACAGGAAGAGTGGAATGAGCTTGTCCCAGTCTGTCTGGTTCTCGTTCACAAACATCCTCAGATTGGTTTCTAGTGTGGCGTTGAAGCGTTCCATCATACCATCTGACTGGGGATGCAGTGGGGTGGTCCTGGTTTTTCGGATTCCCATAAGCTCGCAGACCTTTCGGAACACGCCTGATTCGAAATTTCTGCCCTGATCTGAATGTAGTTCCATGGGCACACCAAATCTGCAGAACAGGTTGTTGACTAGAGCTTCTGCTACGGTCATGGTCTCTTGATTGGGAAGGGGGTATACTTCTGGCCATTTGCTGAAGTAGTCCATGGCTACTAGCAGATATCGGTTCCCACTTTGAGTTTTTGGAAATGGGCCAGCGATATCAATGGCAATCCTCTCGAACGGTGTTCCTACGTACTGGCGCATTTTGCCTCTGGAACGGGTCTTCGGTCCCTTGCTTGCTGCTCATATGTCACATTTTCGGCACCAATCTTCTACATACGTCCTACAGCTCAACCAGTAGAAACGCTCCCTAATCTTCTGTAGAGTCCTATTGATACCGAAATGTCGACCACCAGTACCTCCATGTACTTCCTGCAACACTTCTTTAACTCGGGACCTCGGGAGTAGTACTTGTTTCTTGACCTCCGTTCCGTCATTGTTCTCCCATGCTCTTTTTAGGACACCGTCTTCCAATACCAGAGAATTCCATTGAGCCCAATAGCTCTTTAATGTTGGGCTTTTACTACTGACTTCTGCCCAAGAGGGTCGGTTGTTGGCTTCTTTCCAGTCTATTAAAGGCACAGTCAGCTTGCTGGTCTTCCCGAATCGCCGCTGAACTCCATTGGTCTTCAGGTTGGGCTGCTACCACCTTACAAGGAACTGATGAGATGTTCTCTTTCCTTTCAAGACTACTACAGTGTTTGCAGTTGACAGGACAGGGTCTCCTAGAAAGGGCATCTGCATTTCCATGTTTCCTGCCAGCTCGATGTTCTACAACAAAGTGATATTCTTGCAGCCGTTCCAGCCATCTAGCCATCTGTCCTTCAGGGTTTTTAAACTGGAGCAGCCATTTAAGAGAAGCGTGATCCGTAGGGGGAATTCTTGGCCATACAGATATTTATGAAAGTGTTCTAAACTCTTGACAATGGCTAGTAATTCCTTCCGAGTCACACAATAGTTCTTTCGGCTTTTGATAGGACTTTGCTGAAGTAGCCCACTACTCGCTCTTGGCCATCTTGTACTTGAGAAAGAACTCCGCTAATTCCAATGTTGCTTACGTCCGTGTCCACTATAAATGGTTGTCCAGGTATTAGGTATGTCAAAATCGGGGTAGTGCAGAGAGCCTCTTTCAGCGTCTCAAAGGCGTGCTGGCATCTCGGAGTCCATTCAAACGGGATGCTGTCTTCTGTCAATTTATGAAAAGGCTTGGCAGTGTCTGAGAATCCTTGGACGAATCGTCGATAGTATGTGCATAGGCCGAGAAAACTTCGAACTTGATGTTTGTCTTTAGGAACCGGCCAGTTCTTTATGCACTCTGTCTTCTCCGGGTCTGTTTTCACACCATTTGGAGTAATAATGTGGCCTAGGTATCTAACCTCCTTTTGGAACAGACTGCACTTCTTCGGGTTCAACTTCAAGTTCGCTGCTTTCAACTTCTTGAACACTTAGGACACGTTCTTCAGGTGCTCCTGGAAAGAGCGTCCTAGCAGCACCACGTCGTCCAAGTAAATCAAGCAGGTCTCCCAATGCAGGCCATGAAGTACAGTTTCCATCAGTCGCTCAAAAGTGGCAGGGACATTACATAGACCAAATGGCATTACATTGAACTGCCACAATCCATTTCCGGTAGTGAACGCTGTCTTTTCCTTGTCTTCTGGGCTGATCTCGACTTGCCAATATCCACTCTTTAAATCCAAAGTGGAAAACCATTGCGCACCAGCCAAGGTGTCCAGAGTATCGTCAATTCTTGGTAGTGGGTAGCTGTCTTTCTTGGTGATGTCATTTAATTTTCTGTAGTCCACACAAAATCGGGTGGAGCCGTCTTTCTTCTTAACCACGACTACAGGAGAAGCCCAAGGACTCTGAGATGGCTCTATGGTGCCTTGGTTTTGCATCTCAATTAACATCTTGTTAACTTCGTCTCGCTTGGCTAGTGGAAGTCCTCGTGGTGGCTGCTTTATAGGAGACGATGAACCAGTATCGATTCGATGCTTCACTACATTGGTTCTCCCAAAGTCGCCTGGTTTAAGTGCAAATACATCTTCATTTTCATTTAGCAGCTCTTCGAGTTGTTCCACCTCCACCTCTGTTAATCTTTCCTTGGCCCTATCCACGATGTCCCTTAGACATTCTGGTAGACTGGTCTTATTTGGTTTCTTCTCCATTTCGTGGATTTCTTTGAGTGTTCTGATCATGGTAACAGGTTCACAGACTCCTACTTCAGTTCCCTTTGCAATTTTCTGTGGAAAGGTTTTCAGGTTTACTACCCGTACCATTGTGGTTTTCTCAGGTTTAATCAGGTGACTATAGATTTATTGAACAAATCCGGATTACTGGGTTCCACCACTCCTACACTGCAAGACATTTCCCCATCCATTACAGTGGCAACCAATGTTTCGCTCTGAGCAGGTAGTACCACATCTTCTTTAACAACGAGTCTCCGTATAGCGTTATTCTCAGTGGTGGTCGTTAGCACTACTTCCTCACCCATTATCCGTAGCGTACCAGCATTCAAATCTAAATTCACCCCCTTTGCTCGTAGTAAGTCTAGTCCGAGTATGACATTATCCGATATATCTGCTACCAGGGCTCTATGTTTGAATTTGACGTCTCCTAATTCTACTTCAAGCTCGCATTCCCCCTTGACTGGCAGATTGGCTGTTGTAAGGACATAACGTTTGGCAGGGTTCTTAATACGCCAAGCATGAATAATATCTGGCCGAACAATAGTTCTTGCCGCTCCAGTATCGATTACCATAGGGAAAGTACGACCAAAAATACTGCCTTCTACTAGCAAGGAGTCAGAGTCCTGGAGACGTGACAACGTAATTTCTTCTCATGGGGCATGGTAGGAGGACGCAACCGGCTTTTGCCTCGTCAAGCCGGCTGAACCTAGTTTTCCTGCGCAGCCTGGGAGTCGCGCTTTTGCTGATCTGTGACTGGGGCCCTACACTGTCTCTTCAGATGTCCCGTCTGCCCACAGTTCCAGCATTTAAGAAGGCGATCCCTTCGACTATCAGATTGTTCTTTCTTTGGTCTGGTAGCTGGGCTGAGTTTATCAATGACCTCCTTCAGTGTCTTAATTATGTCTCCATTTCCCATATTATCGCTGTTATCACTGATGGTCCGAACTTTAACATGTCTACCGGATGCCATCTTTGCTGCCTCGAATTCCAGTGCATGCGAGAGGGCGTCATTCAAAGTTTTAGGTCTAGCTAATCGCAGTGCCTGCTGGGTTTCACAATCTCTTAGACCATCGGTCAAAACTTGGATGGAGAGCTGGTCTAAGAATTCGGACGGGGCTATCGGATAAGCCAATCGAACCAGTCGGGCAACATCGGTCTCAAAATGTTGTAAATTCTTTCCACTCTGCTGGTGACGATTTTTCAATTGTGCCTGGTACACTTGCTGCAGGTGCTTATCCCCAAATCTCATTTCCATATGCTCTTTCAGAAGGTCATAGATACTCTGCTGCCCAGTAGGAACTCCTTGTAAGACGTCAAGAGCTTCCCCTCGTAGAGCAACTATCAGAGCAGTAGCTTTCTCACAGTCAGACCATTCGTTTGCGGCAGCTGCTGCTTCAAACTGACGCAAATAGACATTCCAGGAGACCTTGCCGTCGAATTCAGGAGGCTTCGTTTTCTGAGTTCGGATAACAGGTTCTTCTGATTTGATTACGCCTTCCTTTCTTATTTTGTCCAGTTTATGTCGAAGCTCTTCACAGGTTTCTCTAACCAAGTTTATTTCTTCGTCTATTTCCTTTTTTTGTGTTAACAGTTTCTCTTCTACTTGTGTCACTTTATGTGACTGCTCCTCTAGCTTTTCTTCTAGTGTATTCTCCAGTTTTTCTAACTTTGTCTGCATTTCTTTCGTCTGATCTCTCATTTCCTGTTGTATTGTTTGTATCTGATCTTTCATTTTACACCCTTGTTCTTCTAATTTCATTTGCATCGTCTGTCCCTGTTCTTCTTTTCTAATTTCTTCTGCATTGTTTGAGACTGATCTTCAATTTTATGCCCTTGTTCTTCAGATTTTTCTTGCATTGTCTTCGTCTGGTCTCTCATTTCCTGTTGCATTGTCTGTATCTGATCTTTCATTGTATGCCCTTGTTCTTCAAATTTTTCTTGCATAGTCTTCGTCTGGTCTTCCATTTTATTTTGCATTGTTTGCATCATTTCTAACAGTTTCACCAGTTGTGCATCCATATTGACTTGACTTCATCCATATTGACTTGACTTCTAGTTACAGGCATCCACTATATTTGGAAAGTTCTAGAATGTCCACGAATGTATTTCTAGATATCACCGTTGCCTTTCTTACAATGAAACGAGTGCAGTGATATGCCACACTTGGGTCTTTGTCTTACTTCGGTATAAAGTTCTAGAATGTTCGAAAATGTCCTTCGCAAATACCACCGTTCACTTCCTTAAGTCACGACGAGTGCGCTGATATGTCACACTTGGGTCTTTGTTTCACTCGCGTACAAAGTTCTAGAATGTTCGAGAATGTCCTTCGCAAATAGCACCGTTCACTTCCTTGAGTCACGACGAGGGCGGTGATATGTCACACTTGGGTTTTTGTCTCACTCCCGTACAAAGTTCTAGAATGTTCGAGAATGTCCTTCGCAAACAGCACCGTTCACTTCCTTAAGTTACGACGAGTGCGGTGATATGTCACACTTGGGTCTTTGTCTCACTCCCGTACAAAGTTCTAGAATGTTCGAGAATGTCCTTCGCAAATAGCACCGTTCACTTCCTTGAGTCACGACGAGTGCGGTGATATGTCACACTTGGGTCTTTGTCTCACTCCCGTACAAAGTTCTAGAATGTTCGAGAATGTCCTTCGCAAATAGCACCGTTCACTTCCTTGAGTCACGACGAGTGCGGTGATATGTCACACTTGGGTCTTTGTCTCACTCCCGTACAAAGTTCTAGAATATTCGAGAATGTCCTTCGCAAATACCACCGTTCAATTCCTCAAGTCACAACGAGTGCGGTGATATGTCACACTTGGGTCTTTATTCCACCCACGCACAGGGTTCCAGAAAGTTCTTCCAACTTCCACTTAAACCCACTCACGCACAGGGTTCCAGAAAGTTCTTCAAACTTCCAGCTAAATCCCACTTTGTGGACAGGGTTCCAGAAAGCTCTTTAAAACTTCCAGTTAAATCCACTTCCGACACCAAATTGTCACGGATTTCCCAATCCGAATTTTACTATTGCCAGAAACACAATCCGTTAATTAATTACTTCTTTATTAACTATACTCAGTACACTACTGAACACTAATTAGAACTCAACTAAACACTTATTTAATTAATCGCTATCTAAATCACTTTGATATCTCCAACTAAACACTTCAATTCAGACTGTAATACAAGACTTATACAAGACTAACTTAATCGGCCGTTTATTTTTCATTTATAGACCCAACGAATATTCCAGGTATATTCTAGCATCTCTAGATCTATTTTCTGGCATCTCTCGAACGACTCGAATGCTTCTCGTCGTTTCTCAAATTTTCTAGTCCCGTCTCGATCCACGGCATTTTGTTTGTTTGATAGAATCGTGTAGGGGCGATCGGGGCAATCTTAGTAATTCGCGATACCGCAGTCGTCGATTTGGGTATGAGTGGGGCAAATTCCGTGACAGTATTAAACGTATGTCAAGTTTGACAGTTTAAAATTTGTTTATCTGTTTCCATAGAGATGTTAAATGATTTTTATTTTATTGCACAAACCTAGAAGAAATATAGACTGCGTCGGTTCATGATATAGGTCACGTGACAGGTGCCGCGATTTCTAGGGACCTAAGGTCCAGAAAATGGATATTTTATTTGCCTTATGTTGGCGGTTGTGCAAATATGATGGCTACATTGCAATCTGAAATTAACTAACTTTTTATATATTTTTAGGTATTAATAATATTGTGTGAAACTAACTACTCAGAGGACAAAAGCCCCAACCTGCGTTGAATTACACTTACAATATATCTACCCATATATTCATTATTATTAGCTTTTGTAAAATTTTTTTACTGTTTTAGAAAGGTATTTTAAGCTAATATAAATCAAATCTCCTACAATTCCTATCAATGAAGTCATATGCATGTTCTCTGATACCAAACATCTAGGTATGTTAATGAACAATTCCACAGACAAAGCTCTATTCAATAATTATCTAAAGAACATAATCTAATTTACTCACTCTATAAATATCTAACTTCACTTTTTGGTAGTGGGAACACGACAAATTCAACCACAATAGATGAGATCTGACCTATTTCTGCATTTTTAGGATTGCTTCTTCAGGTGGCCTCCTTTATGTTGAATCAAATGTCTAACTATATCGCCGGCAATATGACACCCAAATAGCACAGCGACGTATCATGGACATCTTTAAAATGTGCGCTCTTGGATGATCGTACATCCGAAGAATGTTTGGTCTAGAGTCGATTTACATCCAGCGGATGTCTTTCCGAAGGCCGAATTCCACAAATTTGGGCGTCCCGGAAATGTCCAATATTGGACTATAAGAGAACCTGTTTGTACAAATTTGGACTTTTTATGGACATTCTATTTACGTATGAGGACATCTTATGGATATCTTAAAGACGTTTTTTCTTGTTCTAGGGACATTTCATGGATATCCATTAAACCAAAAAAGGACCAATACATATAAGGCCCCTTCAACTTTTTTTATAGTTACTCAGATATCACACAAATTAAATTTACTCATTTCATAATATAGAAAATAAAGATCAATATGGAAAAATTAGCCAAAACGCCATGTTGTATTAGTAAAATTTGCAAAAACTATAAACCAGAACTTAAAAAAAGTCAGTATTAAATATTAAAATGTTGAAGAATTTATATTTCTCTTTTGCAAATTTTTAATAAATTTGAGGTTAATTTTTGCATATTAATTTTTGTTTTGTGACGTACTTTCGAGGTTCGGTCGCAGATGCCGAACTAGTACAACCACTTTAATCAGTCCGGGTTCACTCGGTGGAGTTATGTCCAAGGTTCAGGAATATTACAAGACTCGGTAATGAAAATAAAATATTTATTTCATAAAATAAAATGTCACCCTGTAAACAAATAATACTAATAATAATTCCCCAACAAAATAAAATAGGTCCTGAAATAATAATACAAAATAGTAAATTAACAAAGAGGGCGGTAAGGAATGTACGGTGCAGACGCTGAGTGTCGCGGAAAGAGCCTGCTAAACACCCAGTGTCGAAGACCACGGAGACGACGTCGAGTACCGCGGAATAACACCTGCTAAATACTCGGAGTCGACGGAATACGGGTTAGACCTCGAGCGCCGCGGAGAGGGCCTACTAAACGCTCGGAGTCGACGGAAGACGGAATACGGGCAAGACCTCGAGCGCCGAGGAGATTACCTGCTAAATGCTCGGAGTCGGCGGGATACGGGCAAGACCTGGAGCGCCACGGAGATTACCTGCTAAACGCTCAGGATACCGAGAGGAAGGTAGGGTGCCGCGGAAGTTACCTGCTAAACACCCTGGGGTAGAGGAGGGTTGAGTGCCGCGGAAAGAGCCTGCTAAGCACTGCCGGTAAAGGCAATTTCGGCGGCTTTTATACAGAACGGCGGGTAGTGTCGTGTGCAAAAATCGCGATACGCTAAGCAATTTCAGGTACCGCGTGCGCCAAACAATTAAAGTACAGTGTGAGCAAAATAAAATAAAATAGGTTCGTTACATTCCCCCCTCTTCGTAAAAAAAAATAAACATTATTTTTTTTTTCTAGCCTAACATAACTTAACATTAACTAACAGTATAAGCTATTAACGGAAAATATATACAGAAAAATTATCACATCATGTTAGTCTGGTAATTCCTAACACGGAGGATTCCTCCTCTTGCCGTGGAACAGCCAGCCATTTCGCCCCTTCCGGGGTGATCAGACGCAGCCGATATCGCTGGTGTCCAGGAATGCCTGGCGGTCTTAGTCTCCACCTCGGAATACGAACAGGCAGTGTTCCATGAGGTGGCGTCGGTGGCTTTGCTGGCGAAGGTATCCACCGCCCAGGAGTGACTGGTATTAACGAAGCGTCTGTTTTCGTTCGATGTTCGCGACTGGTTTTTTAGTTTGGTGAGGTCGCGTTTTCGGCTAGCTATCTCAGGGCGTCGTTGGGTAGGGGATCCGCTCTCGGAGTCCTCGAGAAAAGGTTTTCTGCGACGAGTAGTAAACGGTTGGGCGCCAGGAATACTCTGGTATTCCAAATTTTTGTAGAAAAATCGCGGCTGAAGAGCGACGGACGATTTTTTAGCTGTAGCACTCGCGACACGAATTACGCTGGTAATTGTTGCGGTGTAAGCGACGGCTGTTGATTATATTTCACTCGAAGGAGTCTATGGTTTTGTTCGAAGGAACTGTAGATATTTGCCAAAGGGCACTTGGTAAAACACTGTGGAAAACACTAACTGCGGAATCTCGATGTGCACTCGACTGAGCGTGGCAGCGAACTGATCATGATCTCGAAATTCGCTCCGGTTTTTATCCTATCCCTAGGGGTGGTTATATTTATACCGAACCGCTTCGGCCAATAGGGTGGCGAGTTTCCGATTTTCGGCCAATGGGATGTGTTGTTCGATCGCAGCGATTTTGGTGGCGCCAGACTGTCGCGGAACTGTTCTGGAATGTTCTATGGGTTGTTTCTAGGCGTAATTCTTTAAGGAAAAATCGTATGTCGCTTATACTATAACACTGGTAGTGGTGTGGCCGGTAGCGAACTCACTAGAGGTGGTGGTGGTATCACCGGGCTAGGCGTGTCGGGTAGTGGGGATGCATACAACTGCAACACCTCCGGACTGTGGCCAAACAGTTCCAACAAGCGAATATTGGTTGGCGTCTTTGGCTTCATGTCTGTAACAAAAGATAACTTAATGCGCTGGTTTAAGATCTTTGATGTCTGATCTGCTCATTCTTTAGATCGAATACCACCGGTGACCATACTTTGGTGATCAGGTATGGACCAGAATATTTCGGTGCTAATTTAGCGGCAAATCCTCGTACAGCGGAGGATAAAACATGCTCTCTCTTCATGACTCGGTCACCTAAGTGGCAGGTCCATTCTCTTCGACGTAAGTCGTAGTGCTTTTTCTGTGAACTAAAAGCTCGTCCCAAATTAGGGATCTTGTTCAACCTCTTGAAATTTTCTTGTATACCAGGGGCATAAGATAATATCTTCTATGACATGAATTTCGGTATTCCTAATTTCGGGAATTGGATGTCTGGATAAAGCATCAGCCACTCGATTAAGTACTCCGGGTTTGTATCTGATCTCAAAATCGAACTGCTGAAGAGCTATTATCCATCGAGCTAAACGACCGGTCGGATGTTGTAAATTCTGTAGCCATTTTAAGGACTGGTGATCGGTCTCGACTATAAAATTATAGCCCTCCAAATATTGTCTCATTTTCTGAATTCCCCAAAATATAGCCAGGCACTCTTTCTCGGTAGTGGAGTAGTTTTTCTCCGGTGGGGTTAAGGTTCGGCTGGCATAACAAATGATGTGGTCTTGTCCTTCCAAATTTTGTATTAGAGCGGCCCCTAAGCCTTGATCGGATGCATCAGTTTGCAGTACAAAGAGTTTTGTAAAATCGGGACAAGCTAGGACTGGTGCTTCAGTGAGTTTGATTTTTAAGGAATTAAAAGCCTCTTCTTGCTTGTCGGTCCAGTTCCATTTTATTCCCTTTTTGAGAAGCTTCGTCAACGGGGCGGTAATGGCGGAGAATCCCGGTACAAATTTCCGATACCAGGAGGCAACTCCTAAAAACCTTCTCAAACCTCGCACATTGGTAGCAGTTGGAATTTCTTTTATAGCGGCTACTTTTTCGGGGTCGGTTGTGACACCATTTTCACCGACTAAATGTCCTAAGTACTTAAGAGTTCTTTGAAAAAATTTACATTTTGCTGGGTTCGGTTTAAGTCTGGCTTCTTTTAGCCTACGGAAAACTTCTTTAAGATTGGCCATATGTTCTTGATAGTCTTTTCCTAAGACTATAATGTCGTCCAGATATGCGAACGCTTTTGCATGCATGTCGGGTCCCAAGACCTTATCCAATAGCCTTTGGAAGGTAGCTGGAGCGGAATGTAGGCCAAAACGCATTACCACAAATTCGAATAATCCCTTATTCGGAACGGTGAAAGCAGTTAACGGTCGGCTTTCCGGTGATAAGGGAATTTGCCAGTATCCCTGTTTTAGATCAATACTGGAAAATAAATTCGCCTCTTTTAGTCTACTCAATATGTCATTGATCATGGGCAGCGGATATGCATCTTTTATAGAAACTTCGTTTAACTTACGAAAATCTATACAGAAGCGGCTTTTGCCATTTTTTTTTTCGTCCAAAACAATTGGGGAGCTCCACGGACTAGAAGACGGTTGTATAATCCCATCGGCAAGCATTGTTTCTATTTCGTCATCAATAATTTTCTGCATTGCAGGATTTCTAGGACGGTATCTCTGCTTTATAGGAGTCGAATCCTTTAACCGAATAACATGCTCAGCCATGTTCGTGTAGCCATCGATCTCTCTAAATGTTGTAAATTCTTTTTCTATGAAATCGACAACTTCTTTTTGCTGAAGTTCGGTTAAACATGAAGATGGAGGGGTAATCGGTTCTATGGTTAGCGTAGGATATACCCTATCTGTCTTAGGGTTTATAGTAATCTGTTTTGTTCCTATATCGATGGTGCAATTATATTCGGTGAGAAAATCCATTCCCAATACACAG
The DNA here is from genome assembly GCA_037114965.1 of Monochamus alternatus. Lineage (NCBI taxonomy): Eukaryota > Metazoa > Arthropoda > Insecta > Coleoptera > Cerambycidae > Monochamus > Monochamus alternatus. The sequence continues at coordinate 62,962,079 of CM073427.1, read as the reverse complement.
TCTACGGTCAGTGACGGCATGAGCAGAAAATTAGCGGCTACATTCGTTGACAGCAGTTGTCCTTGAATGTTATATTCCTCGGTAATGTTGACCAAAGTTCCATTGGCTAATTCTGCTTGCATTTCTTGTTTCGCTGTAGTCGGTACATTTCCCATCTGCTTGCAATATTCTGCAACCACGGGACTAATGTAGGATCTTACTGACCCTGTATCTACTAAAGCAGTAAAAGATCGGTGATAAAGGTCAATGTTTAATCGGATGCGGTTATTGAACCAGTTACTTGTATTAGTACTAGTCAACGGTATGTAATTCGGCGGTGATTCGGAGGCCTCTACTGTCGGGCGCTGGTTTGGCCTCGCTGAGTTCCAGTCCCGACGGCGTTTTCCTGTGTTGGTTGGCTCTGATTGACACACCGGCAGTGTCTAGTCTGTACTCCTTCTCGTTCACATCGAGAACAGAATAAACGGAACGGTCCTCGGCATGTAAATCTCCTATGTCCTGTAGCTCCACATCTCCAACAAATAATGTTCGCATTCTGTCTAGGTGTTGTTTGCGAATGGCTATTTGTCTGGTGGTTAGGGCGAGAATTCGGTTTGACAGTTCTACTGGATTGTGAATCTGCAATACCAGCATTTCGGATTGGTTCGGCCACTTTTCTTGGTTTATTCTCTTTTTCTCGATCTTTTTGCAGTTGTTCGTACTCGTAGGTTTGTTGTACTAAATCGGAAATTGTTTTTACTTGGGTTCTTCGGATGTATTGCCGGTATTCGGCCCGCAACCGCTTATATATGCAAGTGACTTCTCGTTCCGCAGAAAATCCCCCATGTCGTCTTATCATGCTCTGCATTTCTAAAATAAAATTGCGGGCAGTTTCGTGTCTATCTTGATATTTAGAACTTATCATTTCTTCTAAATTGTTAAGGTATTCGGCCGGATAAAAGAAGGTTTTAAAATCTTCCACAAAGTCATCACAAGTCCCCCAGTTATGTTTGTAATTCATATACCACTGGTATGCTTTTCCCTGAAGCAACCCTGGTAAAGTTTTTAGCAACTGTGCATCGGTAATCTCATATTCGTGCTGCATCTGCTCTAGTCTTTCTAGAAATGATATTGGATCTGTCTTGCCATCAAATACAATGTTCAGTTTCCGTATTTGATTTAACAGTTCGAAACCTGATGTTCTTGGTGTTTTGGGAACCGATCTGGTTGGTACGGAAGCTGCAGGTCGCTCTGCGGGTACTCCCTGACGTAGGAACCTAACTAAGCGTCGTCGCATCTCGTCTACTGTGCCACCGGTTCCTAACTTGAAACGCTCAAGCTCGGCTGTCAATGCTTCTTTATTTAGTTTGTACACCCATCCGACCCTAGGATCAATGACTTCAAGGCCAGCGGCGGCTTCTTCAGTGTCAGAAGGCATTTTGAAGTAAAACTTGCAGGACGGATTTCAAAGTTCCTCTATTTTCTAATCCTCACTTCAGATTTCGAGAATTATTCTCGGCAAACGTTTTTGACTCAAAATCTCGGTCGATAACAGTCGGATCAGGTCGGCAATAGTCGGAAACGCTTCCTCGGGTCGAATTATGTTGAAAACGATACCCCACTTGACTTCGGGTGTCTTCGGAAATGTTCGGTTAAATTCGGTTTTTTCGAGAAAATGGCGGATTCGCGGTCTAGATGTCCACAGTAATCTTTCTGGTGGGTTAAAACGATGATACTACGGTCCTTTCTCTTTTATCTCTCCTCTCACAGTTTTGGGTACTACGGTCTCGGTTCCAGTCTTGTTTTTTTTGTTTTTTTCCCTGCTCTTCCGGTCCCTGCTCTTCCGGTCCCTGCTCTTCCGGTCCCTGCTCGGGCGCCAAAATTATGTGACGTACTTTCGAGGTTCGGTCGCAGATGCCGAACTAGTACAACCACTTTAATCAGTCCGGGTTCACTCGGTGGAGAAGTTATGTCCAAGGTTCAGGAATATTACAAGACTCGGTAATGAAAATAAAATATTTATTTCATAAAATAAAATGTCACCCTGTAAACAAATAATACTAATAATAATTCCCCAAAAAAATAGGTCCTGAAATAATAATACAAAATAGTAAATTAACAAAGAGGGCGGTAAGGAATGTACGGTGCAGACGCTGAGTGTCGCGGAAAGAGCCTGCTAAACACCCAGTGTCGAAGACCACGGAGACGACGTCGAGTACCGCGGAATAACACCTGCTAAATACTCGGAGTCGACGGAATACGGGTTAGACCTCGAGCGCCGCGGAGAGGGCCTGCTAAACGCTCGGAGTCGACGGAAGACGGAATACGGGCAAGACCTCGAGCGCCGCGGAGATTACCTGCTAAACGCTCAGGATACCCAGAGGAAGGTAGGGTGCCGCGGAAGTTACCTGCTAAACACCCTGGGGTAGAGGAGGGTTGAGTGCCGCGGAAAGAGCCTGCTAAGCACTGCCGGTAAAGGCAATTTCGCCGGCTTTTATACAGAACGGCAGGTAGTGTCGTGTGCAAAAATCGCGATACGCTAAGCAATTTCAGGTACCGCGTGCGCCAAACAATTAAAGTACAGTGTGAGCAAAATAAAATAAAATAGGTTCGTTACAGTTTCTATAAAAATGAGTGAATTTAATTTGCGGGACATCTGATGTAACTATAAAGAAAAGTCAAAGTGACCCTAGATGTGCAGGTTCTTTTTCATTTCATAAACAGGTATAAAAATAAGTAGAAAAAGATATAAAAAACAAACATATACTACAAAAAATATTCAATACAACGATATATATGTAACGATGTCTCTTATGCATATCAAAAATCAAAATATATTACATAAAAAATATATTGTTGCTCCGTACAATAATACAGTAACTTGACTTTTGGGCATCCTGTAACAAAAAAATCATAGTTACTATTTTGGTTCAATTAACACTATTTACTGTACACAGATTGACTGTTGCTGTTTGTACTTTTAAACTGAAAAAATACTGAAAGGTGAATTCTATTAGCTTGTTATAAGCCAGTTGTAGGTAAAAATTGAACAATTAAAATTTGTAACTGAATATGTATTCGCCATAATAACCTTTTATTTTCAGTCATCAGTTTGATCCACGGAGTAGGCACAACTCATATTTATTAGTATGCATGTAGTTATGAATTCCCTATTCTCTGTAATTCTTCTCTCCTTTGAAGGTCTCAACCAAGTTTGAATGCTAACCTTTTTGCTTTTCTGGTAAGCATTAACTGCCACTTCTGCTGCAGCTGCAAAATATTTTAATAATAATAACTCATATACTTAAAGTAAGTTCATGTGAGACTAAATCTCGAGATTTTTGTTGAAACCTTACGACAAGTCTCAATCTTTTGTGACTAATGGAGTGTCTCAAGAGAGTAAAAAAGTTGAGACTAATCTCAGTACTGGTGACTTGTGAGATAATACATTTCAGAAACGGGTGGACTGTTGGTTAGTTGACATTTGACATTATATTCATATGCGTCTGCCGTACAATTCGCATTTTTCGCTGAATTTTGAGTTTTTCTTGTTTCAATGTCTGTAGTCAACATGTTTCACATTCCACAGAAACAGATTTTCTTTGTACAAGCTTATTATTTTTTTGTATTTTTGCCGTTCCACTGTATTGCAAATCTCGAGATACAAATAAATTTCAAATTATTCTCGAATACTAAAAGTAAACTTCGACAGACAAGAAAGAACTTGTCCATTTGAGACTCAGGCGCTCTCTGTTAACATGTCGCAGTTTTTATCAGAAATCAGTCTCAGAGATCCTTCTCGAGATCATTCTAGTCTCAAATAAACAGTTACTTTAATGACACAAAAAACACCATTTTAAAAACAGTGAGTCATATAAAAAGCAATTTTAAAATACAAGAATTCAGCTATTAAATAAATCATTGTTTTATATTTTTATTTTAACTGGCAGAGATAAGAGTTAAACATGTGCAATGCTTTTTAATGCAACAGGGTTTCTTTGAGTAAAATGTAATTAAAACATGGTATATTTTCCATGTAGATTATGTGCCTAGATTTCATGTTAGTGAAACAAATTTGTAGCAAAAAGTTGAATTTTAGTGCATATAAATAAATAAGTATTTGTACCTACTTACCTTAGTAGCTTTTAAGATCTTTATAAAAACATTCTTCACATCAAGAACACAACAGAACAAATACATCCATTAAATTGCGGAGGGCTGCGGAGAATAACGAGCATAACGATATAAATTCACAAAGAAAAAGTTAGGTTATCAGTTGAAGGTTGAAGGAGAGCATCCCGTTAATACCAACTGAACCCGCCAATTTACATTGAAGAAGGATAAAAACAGTACTGAACAAAGTCAAATACAATCACAACCTAATGTAATATAAAATATACATAAAGGTTACAATTTAGACTTTTTTCGAAAAGTAGAGTCGACCTCACAAAACTAATTTTAGGTTGATGTTCAGTTCCTTCGAAAATAGGGGGGATTGGAATTTGGATTGGTTTCCACTATTAAACAAAAATACGCTTTGTTCTGGTCCGTTTGCGTTTACTTTCATTTGTTTCTTTTTACTTTTTATGGATTTCTTTTAACTATATAAACAAATATTTTAGGTTTAAATGATTTGTAAAAATATTCCGTTAACCGTGATAGTTGATTTAATGGATAACAATTGATATCTATATATTTCATATACTAATGTTTAAAATTTTATTATACCTACCTACCAATTTTTTATATTGCTTTATGGTCTATTCACGACATTCACGTCTATTGCAGATATAAATAAAACGACTTATGGACGTACTGTATTGGACGACCATAAGTCGTACAACTTTTTACGTTCATTGTACCTCCCAAATAAGTCAATGGACGTTCGGATATTAAAAGGATATAAAACGAATATCTTCTGGACGTTTTGTGCTATATGGGCACTGGCACAGTTTATATTTTTTCTTGTTTTATTGTTACTTACTTCTTCTGGATACAACTGTAGCCAACAATGATCAATGTTTACCGAACAGTTTGACACACACTTTATCTCCGTTCAACAAAATACGTATAATACTTTTACTACTATTTTGAAACGAAAACAGAGTTTTTCGAAACGTCAAAAATACGAAAGTGTGCGATAGTGATGCGATTTTTGTTATTTTTTACTTATCTGCTTTTTTCAGTGTGAGACTTTTTGGTTAGGCAAACTTAGTTTCAAAAATAACCCTTGACTGATCCGTTTGGCGCAAGGGCTTGTTCAATTAATCTTTATTTTATCAGAAGTGCGGCAAAAACTCAATAAAACTAAAGAAAAACTAAAATTATGTCACAAATAAATAGCTTCAGAGAATATAATAATATTCTTTATTGATGTTTTATTTACAGAAATACCCATATAAAATTAAAAAGTAAGTGGTGATTGTGCTATTACATTGCTTCTATCAGAAGTTATTTTCATGAAACTACGTACGAGTATACTATTTTCTTTAATTTTATACAATAGGAGTTGCTCTATGTTGGAATTTGTAACATAAACCTTGCTGTTTTGGAACTATATAACTTACGACAGTTGTATTTTTCCAAATATACTTTTTTCTCATATTTTAAGTAGACTAACGTTTGGGCCTTACCCATAAAAATAACAAAATAGGCTATTTTCTACTATTTAAACAAATTAGTAAATCACACATCACGTTTTTTCGCGTTATGACAATTTCAAAATACAATTATAATCTTATTTAAAATGGAAAACCCTGTATATTCCCCGCTTTTGTATTCATACAATTACAATTCACATAACATTCTAGGGTCACGCTACCAACTATAGTATTAGTTACGTTATAATATATATATAACGCACGAATTTGTGAACATCATTTTGTATCAGGTAAATATTAGAAGAAGTGTTTGAAGAGAATTTGTAACTGTATGAAGTTATATTTAAACATGTCAAATATGGTTACACCAAATGTACAAATATTTTGTTTCATTTTAGAACCAGCTAAATTGGAAGATAAAGACAACGCTGATTGGGTCCCTTCTGTAAATATGGGATACATTACTACTAAAACGCAGGATGAACAAAGTTTAAAAAGGCACGATAGATCAGTTAAGTGTCAAACAAAACGTCTTAAAGTTGTAAGTATTTTTCATTTAAAAAAGTTGTAAGCCTTAGCAAATCTTTGATTTTAGGATGACATAGATGAAGCTCAAACCACAGTTTGTTATAAATGATGAACCCAGAGTAGGTCCGTCTACGGAACTCTTAAATCTCCCTGAACAAGACGAAGAACAGGAAGGTAGACAGAGTATTGCCACTCAAACAGATTTAGATATGGATCATTAGAAGAGACTTTTAGACGATCTTAATTTTGCAAATCAAAAAATATATGGTTTAGAAGAAAAAGTAAACGTTATTGTTAACGTAATTTTCGGTATTTGGTCGCATTAAAAACAATTAGTTTTTGCAATTTAGTGCAACATATAATAACTTTTAGTGTAGTATATAGTTTTAGTTTTAGTGTAGTATTTAGTTTCAGTTGCAGTTTCTTAAATATTTTGATGAAAATACAATGAATTATTCATTTGTTCATATGACGTAAGTCGTCTGAATTCTTGTCGCAAGTATACTACTTTGCTAACTACCAATATTGAATTGTACTCGACTTATTGATAACAGAATAATTTTAAAATAAATTGAATATCATTGTAATGCCAAACTAGTGATTATAATTTTTAATTAATAAAGAATTTTGTACCTTACTGTTTTATTTTTTTCCACCTGTTCTATGTATACAAATATATTTAAATTAATAATTTATAGATGTTTAACTAGTCTGGTATACGTAAAAAATAATGTCAAGAAAAACTAATCTTAAATATATAATTGCTAAATTTAATTTGTAAGAAATAAAATCAAGTTCGAGGTTATTATTGATGTATTTTGCAAGTTTCATATAATACAAAATATAGTTTTTATATATACACAAAAATATGTACTTACAAAATATATACAAAATTTAAAATACATATTTACAGTATATCGTTATTTAAAAATTACTGACAATTATCAGATAACCAGATATTTTGTGGCTACAAGTGCAATGACTACATGATATATACCATCTGGTAATAAGACAACCCATACATGTAGCGGCTTTTCTCTTATTTTTTGGGAATGTTTCACCTGAAACCATAAAAAAACAAACTTAATACACTTCATCTTGGGCATCTCAGAACATTTTGTACAAGTTAGGTATAACTTTTAGTTTAAAATGGAGCAATAGCTTACCTTTCCAACGACAACAAAATAATTTTCATTCATTCTCTTAGCCATGACATTTTGAACAAACCCAGCCTCATAATATTTGTAGGCCTTTAACTGTTGTCCAGTATAGAAGCTGTGGCTCAAAATTAAATAATTCACCGTGTCCATAATGGTCACAGTTGGCAACAAGCTTAACTTTCCAGAAAGTCTGCGTTTTCGCGTCGTAATGCGATTTCACATCTTATTGGAGAGATAAATAGTATTCAGATACAAACATACTGTCACAATAAACACTTAAAATCACCAAAAACTTGAAACAAACACCACGAAGTCGCAAGCAACACTGTAAACCTAATCGGTATTTAAACTTTGTGTGCCCCCCCGCCAATATGGCCGCTCTGTCAAAATCACGTGACCCGAAATGATCAATTTGATAATATGAGTCTCCTAGCATCTTGTGCACGTTTATACGTGTGAGGATCTGTCTTAGTAGCTGACCGTGCCGGTTGATTGGAAGAATAGCCCATTCATAAGCGGTGCCGAAGGTTATGGCTGAGATCGTCCTCGCACCCCGTGATGCTTAACTAGAATAAATAAACAATGTCGAGAACGGGATAGATGTTTAGAATTATGAATGAATAGAATATTGCCTTGGCAATAGAAATATTAATTTGAGAGTCTGTATATTAATATTGGAGTGTTATTGGAATATATATATTGAATAAAAGTGTATTTGAGTTACTCAGGTGTGTTTATATCAGAAGTGGGCTTCTTATTGTGTGTTATGCGTCGTCATAATAGTTCAAGCAGTAGTAGCAGTACTGATGGGAATCTAAGGACTTATAAGACAAAAAAAAATACCGTTTGTACACTCCAGTTACCACCACCCACTACCTCCGGTTTGACAGGTATTTCTAACATACTCAAGAATAAATATATTCCCAAATTAAGTAGTGTAGTGTTAGTTAAAGACAGTGACGTAAACGAATTTAATCCAATTGTTGATGATATTAACGAGTGGATTGAGAGAATCTACGAGCGCACCAATGTTTATCGTTGGGACTACATAAACACTTGTCATTTAGTCATAAATAAAAGGACCGGCCAAAAAAAAATGCTCTTTAATCGAAGTCAAATCAAAGGTTATTCGAATAGTAATAATAGTGCAAACGTATCCATTGACATTTGTGCAATAATTTTACGTGAAAATTTAATACTAAAATGGACCTTCTTATGACGATTGTGTTGGCTGCTAATTACCCGGTTGATGACAATGTGTCCATTGCCGTAAATCGATAAATGTTTATAAGTAAAGAACTATTACATCTGAATAAAGTGAAAATAAATTAATGATATATTTAAAATATAAAATTGGTGCAAAACGTATTTATCCGGACGTTGTGGAATGTACAGTCTACTGCAGTAATAATGGCACTTAAATCAGTTTTTGAACTATTGAAAATTCTGAGTAGAAATATCATTAGATTTCTACTGTTGTACAAGATTTTTCATATTTGTTGATTACTGTCTTAATACACGAGAATTGTGACAACTATTTTACCCGATTTAAACGATCATGGGAATGAGTGAGCAAAATATTGCATTGTTTTTTTATTACGATTATTGTACAAACAGTAGATACTTCGGATTATGAATATGTGAAATAAGAAAGGTTATTAGAAGAATAATGCTGTAAGCAATGTGAAAAAAATGCATAACAGTATATGTTGTCAATAATGATATACAGAGTGTTAATTCAATACTTGTATACATCAGTTCCTGAATTCTAATTGATGTCAGATCGTTGTACACAAATTTAAGATTATGAATATTTGAGAATTGAAAAAAAAAAGGATACCTATAGTTTGTATGGTTAAGGTGAAGTATATGAAACGCACGGATATCCTTCTTTTGCAAAACGATATGAAGATACTGGACTTGAATTAATCTTTCTGCAAGATGTGGAGCTATTTGAGAAAAATAAAAAGATGTACACGAATAGTAGGTGTAGAAATTGAAATTATGCTCACCTTGATGAGAGAAATGTACGTAGGTAGTAAGATATCGCTCAGTTGGAAAATAAGATAAGTAACTTTTTGTAGTAAGTAGTTATTTTAATCTTCAATCAGAATATTGTTTACTTGAGTGATTTTAAGCTAATGGAATTAAACTAATGAATTAATTCAAAACGTTGCAAAGCATTCTGAATGAATGAGAAGATGTATTTTTATTACTGGCAGTGAACTGGTTGTTTCAAAATACATGAATGAACATTTATTTATTTTTTTGCTGTTTGAGGACAATCTGTCAATTTAGATTGCTAAGAGGGATGATTTAAATCTAGTGAATATCAGTTTGCACAATAACTCTTTAATTTCGTTACTATTTTTTTTGTGTAGAAGATAAAAGTAAATCACATATTTGATAAATGTTTCCGTATCTATATGTAATTGTTCTATTAAACAGATAACCTCCTGTATATTAAAAAGTTGATAACATCCACAAATGACGATGATGTTTCTGTAAATATATAGTGACGAATAAGAGTTGTATAGAAAACTTTGGTCAAAGCGAATTCTTTGAATTCTAAGCTGGTATTTTGAGCTGATGTTTTGGTTTGAGCAGTACAAACTGTTTATTAAAACCTTCCACATTTTTCATTCATACGTACCTATTTTGGGAATGTTATCATAATAATATTATAGTGTTAAATGTTTAACTAACAACAACTGAAATTATGTTTTAAAGTTATTACACAAATGTTTAAACTATTGCTAAATTATCACTGAAGGCAGGTGATGCTAGTAGAAAGTTTGATAGCCCATCATATTGATATTTGACAAATGAGAGGTTAAGGAGTTGCATATGTTCATAATAAATTATGAAGGGTTGAAACAAAGTACCTACATCAGTAGAAAAAGTACTCGGTACCGAGCTAGTTAGTATGGAAAATTAAATGCAGTTGAATTACTCTCTCGAACATTGTTGTTTAAACGAAATAATGGGACATGTATTAACTTACTGATTTATGATTTAGGAAAATTGATAAGATGAACACTGGAAATAATTGATATCTGAAAAATTATACTTAATGATTATTAAGTAATAGTAGTAGTTTAGATCTGTTTGGAGATTTAAAAAAACTGTATTGTAAAAACTAAATGTGTAGGTACACAATATCCAGTTGAAAAAGAAAATAGTCTTATTGAATTGGATAGCGTCTGTTGCCTGCTGGTCAGACATTGCCGTTTGTTGGAGACATTGATCGTTTGTTGTTTACAGATATGCATTTGGTTTGCTGGTTAGATATTGGATGTCTAAGAAGTCGTATAGGTGACCATATGGTAATTTTCATCCATTCTAGTGATATCCAGGGAATCTGTGGTGCATATAAAAGCTCTAAGTCAAAATCATGTTAATAATCGAGGAATTTATGCTATCTTTTTAAACGATAATTTATTGTTAGCAGCTCAAGAAGCCAATCAGAATGTTAGTATTTGTGAGAGAATGCTTCAATTTTGAGAACGAGGCGTTAATCAACTATTTGTAAGCTTGGGGAGATTATTGGGGGTTGAGAAGGGTTTAATCTGATGGTCAGCTGATACCATAAAGACGTAATGGTAATTTGTTTACTTATTACGTGGGCGGTCTAACATATGTGTAACTATAGCAATATATAAATACCTAAAATGAATATCCCACATCGGCCGTGGTCGGGGCAGGTCAGGACTCGAGCATTTTGGATGGTGAGGTGAGATGATTCGTAATTTATAGGCGGCCATAAAATAAATCTGTAAATGATTTAAAACATACCTGAGCACCCTACCTTCTAATTATAAAATGTGTATAAATGACTACTGAAGGTACTACTGTATGTAACCTTTAATCGTAAAAGTAACTGTGACCATTTAACTCTGAGCATATACAGGGTGTGATATATCTACTGCACATTCAATAAGCCATTATAATTCAGTCTATTATCACACTATTATACATATTGAATATTTAACTAGGTCTAGCATTATCGTACTGTTCTTGGCACCCATCGGGAGTGCCAACACCAGGAGTGCAATGGGTGTTAGGGGCAAACACGCAAAACACCCTCCCAGTGTGCTCAACACACGGTCTTGTGGCTTCGACTAGCAGGAGGGGCGCTGCGGGTACAAAGGGCAAACTCACGATGTACCACCTCACGGGGCTAATCCAACACCAAAATAACTTTGACATAACATAGCCGGAGGGGCGCTGCGGGTACAAAGGGCAAACTCACGATGTACCACCTCACGGGCTAATCCAACAGTAGATATTGTCGTCATAACATAACCTCACGAACTAACTCACCAGGTGTTAACAGATGCAAAGGGCAAACTCACGATGCATCCCACCAAAATACATAACACGCCACAAGACACACAAAATATTATCCATGGATCTCTACACCTGTCAGTACTGACGAGCAAAACAGTAAAGTGCCTCAAATGCATAGATAACTTATTCACATCAAATGTCATTAAAACTAGTAACTAATCAATCAATTGCGCAGCTTGAGCACTTCAATTCATAATATCAAATCATCAACAGTTACTAACATAAAATGGCTCTTTTATTTAAGCAATGCTTGCAGCTATCTCAAATGACATTGTACTTATTGGATGTACCTCGTATATAGTTTTATTGGTCTATGCAACAGGACACTAATAACTCATTAACAACAATATATATCAAAACTAACTGTGATTGAGGTATTTACTAATTAATCAGGATTCTCTATTGCAGGTATCAATCAACTATGATCAAAATATAATTACTGTAATAATATTTAAGATTTACTCAATATGAAATGGGTCTGATATTCGTCATAAAAGCAGGTATGCTCAGTTACAAATAAGCTACTACTACCAGATATCATACCCGGTAAAACTCACAAACATGTGAATATCAAATTAACTATGTAAGATAAGAATGCTCAGTGAGAAATAAGACTCACAAACATGTGAATATCAAATTAACTATGTAAGATAGGAATGCTCAGTGAGAAATAAGACTTACAAATACCTCAATATCAATTTAAATCTATTAGATAGGGATACTCAGTGAGAAATAAAACTCACCCAATAATATCAAGTACAGATTTGTCACAGACACTTTCTACACACACGACAAGTCAAATGAAATCCTTGTTTCATGCATTACCCGAAAAAACGGGCTGCCTAAAAGTTTACCTAAATAGGTCGGTACCAGATGGCCACTTGAGTTAAATAATATCACAGGCCTAACTTGGGTAAATATGCAACATTTCTATTTTAACACATAAAATATAAAATGAGACCTTAATACAAGGTGTTACAAAAACTAATAGCTTACATATTTAATGAGTACGACTTACAAAATAACATGATAATCGAACCGTGCTTTCTAAGAACTGTAGGTGACAAATCCTTAGGTTTAACCACAATTATATGAATCATTTCTTGCTCGACAAAACTTACGAACCAATAGTTGGTAGATTCAGATTTTCCAATATGAAAGAGTAATATAAAAATATGTTCATTAATTGACATTGACATCTCCACCCCATTTGAGCCCTACGTGTAAAAGTTAACAGGGCAATATTTGATTCTTGTGACTGATGTTGTGGATAATCTCAATACAATTTCCTAATTCTTTGGAGTTCGCTAACGCATAGGTGATCAGCGACAAAAAGATATGTATGTACATGTATGTATACATGTATGTATACAGGGTGAATCAGTCTATATTGGCACATTTTAATTCTGTGAGAATTGCTTATGAAAGAGGCCAGGTTGAGAAATATAGTAAAGCTACCCTATAGATGTATTATCTACGATGAATGAGACTGACTGAGATTGAATATTTAATTAGGTATCAATAACACGACCAAATAGGACAATATCGTCCTATCCGAGGTGTCATTTGGACATTGCTCTGGTCCAAGTAATATTGGTATTGTTATGAACTATAATGATCAGGGTGCTTTTACTGTGACAGTATTACGAAACAAAATTACAGATAAAATAAAGGTTGTGCAGGTACAGAGAAACATAAGTGTGATGCTCATCGAGCCGATCATGTGATCTATTCTGAGGGTCATTTAGTACTAGTTAAAATTGCATCCATTGTTATAAAACAGAACAGAGTTCGTGCCTAAATTGAAAGGACTTTTCAAAATCTCAAAGCTTCTCGAAAATGACCGGTACAAAGTAAGGGGAATATTTGGTTCACAAAGATCTAGGGTACCCTATACTGTAGTCTATGCTATAGAGCATATGGATAAGTGGATTATTCCACCAGAGTTATAAGAGAGTCCAACGTTGTAGTAAGGTAAAACTTGTCGGACATGGCCGTCGGGGCAGTGGCAACCCCCTGGGCATTTATCTAGTAGTTTTGGTCAGAATTGTACAATATTATGATCCGAAGGTGTTTTGTCTCTTAATGAACTGTCGAGATTATAACATTTTCCTGGGTTAGTGTTGACCATCGGAAATCTTTTGTCTCTGGGTTACCGTCGAGACCAAAATGTTCCTAGGTCTTGTTCCACCATCGGAAATCTTTTGTCTCTGGGTTAAAGACCGTCGAGACCAAAATGTTCCTGGGTGCTGTTTCATCGGCGGAAATGTTTATCTCTGGGTTAAAAACCAACAAGACTAACATGTTCCTGGGTACTGTGACACCGTCGGGAATGTTTCTGTTGAGATAACTCTCCTGGGTAACTTATTTAGTCCTTGGGTTGGTAACTGTCGAGATTTGAATTTCCTTGAATTAATGTTTACTGTCGGGACTGCTGATCCCTGAGCCAAGCTGCTGTCGGGATAACGGTTTCCCTGAGTAGAAATATTCTTAGTGGGATTTGGCTATCCCAATTTATCCTTTAAAGGGTAAGTCACTGCGTTTGTTACAGGACGAACTTCAGCCAGTCAGGATGGCCGAATGTGAGGATCTGTCTTAGCAGCTGACGGTGCCGGCTGATTGGAAGAATAGCCCATTCATAAGCGGCGTCGAAGGTTATGGCTGAGATCGTCCTCGCACCCCGTGATGCTTAACTAGAATAAATAAACAATGTCGAGAACGGTATAGATGTTTAGAATGTAGATTTTCAGTTTAGCCTTGGCAATAGAAATAATAATTTCAAAGTCTTTATATTAATATTGGAATATTATTGGAATATATATATATATATATATATATATATATATATATATATATATATATATATTGAATAAAAGTGTGTTTGAGTTACTCAGGTGTGTTTATATACGTATCTTCATCTTTCACTCTTTATTTTATTATAAAGAAATTTCACACAATCAATTTGTCAAATCGGTAATTAGAAATGTGGGAACCCAAAACTTTTACTGAATAACATGTTTATTAGTCTTTCACCTAGTTCTGTAAAACTTTTTCTGAGTGAACAAAATTTTCTTCATATAATACTTTAATTATTTATGTCAATAAGAAATGGAACTTTTATTGTATAATGACCATTTTCATTCAAAAATGATAAAACTAGAAAATGTTTCTTGTGAAGCGGATACTAGCCGTTAATAATATTTTTTCAAATAGTTTATTTGTTTCATAAATTATGTATATAGTGTGACCCACTTGAAACCGGGACACTCTCATTAAAAATGTATTAATAAATTTCACCAAACTTTTTTTTTATATTGTAGAGCGTGAGAAACTGTAACTTTACTTAATTTTAGTTAATTTTTTGGGGGCGAAAATTCTAAAAATAACATTAGGCATTTTTTAAAGAAAAAATTGGGTACACCACTGCAATAATCATATCTGAAATGAGTTTGTACAAAATTTCATAAAAAATATTGATAATTAGTATTTCCTTGAGTAACTTAAAATCATATTATAGCAAATTTTCTTCGTTGAGTAAGTGACCCATGGAATAAAATATCAAAATAAGTAAAAACAAATTGATTTATAATATTAGTGCTCTCAAAGTAGAGCTGGCGTGACAGAATACTGTAATAACGTTAACATACGAAGAAGGTATTATAAATGCATTGAAATAAATGGCGGATTAGTGGAAGCAACAACAATTTAGTTATACTTTCTTTTCTTTTCTGATAATGTGGTCTAATGTTGTTATCAATAAAAAATAGTTGTTTTCACTTATTTTGACGTTTTATTTCACGGGTCACTTGATCAACGCAAGAAATTTGTTATAAATAATATGATTTTCAATTTACCCATAGAATTACTAATCATCAATATTTTTTATGAAATTTTGTACAAACCCATTTCAGATAATGCTTTATTCAAATTTTTCATAAAAAATCACTAATATTATTTTTTGAATTTTCACCCCCAAAGATTTATTTTTTATGGAAGTGTCCTGGTTTCAAGTGGATCACACTGTAGATACAGTTCGCCTTAACATTGAATTTTAAAGTTTTTTTTTTCAGAATTTCTAATGAAATTTTCTCTTATATGGTACACATTTTCCACTTGACACTGTATAAAATTAATACCGATATTAATGATGTTGGTAGGTATATATGTGTTGACATAATTGAGATGTATTGTAATAACTACCATTACGAATGTTATCTTTTGAACACTATCGTTTTTATTTGCAGATGAAATAAATTATACGCGAAATTAGTATTGATCTAATCGCACATACATACTTATATTAGAAAGCAAATTAAACCGATTTACTTATTGTGAGGGTCTATCTTAGCAGCTGACCGTGCCGGCCGATTGGAAGAATAACCCATTCATAAACGGCGCCGAATGTTATGGCTGAGATCGTCCTCGCACCCCGTGATGCTTAACTAGAATAAATAAACAATGTCGAGAACGGGTTAGATTTTTAGAATGTAGTTTAGTTTCAGTTTAGCCTTGGCAATAGAAATAATCATTTGAGAGTCTTTATATAGATATTGGAATATTATTTAAATATATATATATTGAATAAAAGTGTATTTAAGTTATTCAGGTGTGTTTATATCAGAAGTGGGATCCTTATTGTGTGTTTTGTGTTGTGTTTGTGACAAACAAAATAACAGAACAAGATGGGCAAGCGAAAACATAGGCGTCGTGATAGCAGTTCAAGCAGCTCAAGCAGTAATAGCAGTACTGATAGAAGAGTAAGGACTTATAAGGCGAAGAGAAAAAATTACCGGTCGTACACTCCAGAGTTGCCACCCTCCGCTAGCTCAGGTTTGACAGATATCTTTAACATACTTAAGCATGCATATAGGCCAAAATTAAGCATGTCAGTTAAGGACAGTGACAAACGAATTTAATCCAGTTGTTGATAATGTTAACGAGTGGATTGAGAGAGTCGACGAGCGTGTCAATGTTTATCGTTGGGACGACATAAACACTTGTCATTTAGTTATTAATAAATTAAAAGGACCGGCCGAAAAATGGTACAGGAGCTTAGCGACACTTCCTAAAACTTGGGCAGAGTGGAAAATAATATTAGCAAATACATTTCCGCCAACTCGGGATTTGCATTTATTAATGACAGAAATGTTAGCTCTTCAACCGAAGTCAAATCAAAGTTTATACGAATACTGCTATGAAAAATTAGCTTTAATTAAAAAGATGCATTTAAATTTATCCGGAGTAGACGAAGTAAATTTAATAATTGGTGGTCTTGAAAATAGTAACGCAAAATTCGCTGTGAAAGCAGCTAATATAGACGACCCATCAAAGTTAGCAGTCTATTTAAAAGCGTTTGAACCACCTGTGACTGATTTGAAAATAAACAAACATAAGCCTGTTTCGGCAACTAATGTGAAAACGCAAGTGGAACTTGTAGAACGTAATAGGAATAAATTGCGACATATAACAAAATGTTATAACTGTAATCGTCCAGGACATAAACAATATGATTGTGACAACACAATTGTACAGGGCGGTACAAAATTATATTGTAATTACTGCAGACAAAAAGGACACACCATTGACACTTGTTTTAAGAAAAATAAGAAACATCAGGGCCATTCTACAAGTCATAATCAAAAGTAAAATAACAAACAAGTATTTTTGGTATCTACAAGTGAAACTAAAAAATAAATTTTACAAGTCTGTCTTAATTAATGGTGTTAAAGCGCAGTGTTTCGTTGACTTTGGTAGCGAATGTTCACTTACTACCTTTTACTTTGCGCAAAAACTGAATCTAAAACTTTGTAAATTACCTAAAGTTCTAACACTCACTGTTTTTGGTGGATATGAAATTGAAGTTACTACTAAAACAACGTGTTGTGTTACCATTGACTCTGTAAAAATGACTGTAGATGTTTTGGTGCTTGAAAAGTGCATACCGGGCGTAGACTTAGTAATCGGTCAAAATTTTACTGAGAACATTCGCATAAAATATGCTCGTATTGGTACTGAATTGCGCTTTAGCAATACCATAGGCGTGAATGTGGTTCAAGCGCAGCCCAAAGTTATAGTTAAAATCGGAACTGAAAATGAAGATATTAAGCGTCAACTTAGAGATATAATAAAAAAATATTCTGCTTGTTTTCCGTCGGATAATATGAAATTGGGAACTATTTCTGGAGTGGAAATGACAGTAAAACTTAATAATGAACAACCTGTGGTACAACGACCCTACAGATTAGCAGAAGCTGAAAAAGACGTATTACGAGGGTTAGTCAATAATTTATTAGAAGCTGGCATTATTCGACCTTCGCAGTCACCGTTTGCCAGTCCGGTTATTATGGTAAAGAAAAAGACCGGTCAACAGAGATTATGTGTGGATTATCGCCTTGTTAAACAAACTCTTAAGGAGAGTTATCCACTACCCCTAATTGAGGACTTAATAGATA
Organism: Monochamus alternatus; assembly: GCA_037114965.1. NCBI lineage: Eukaryota > Metazoa > Arthropoda > Insecta > Coleoptera > Cerambycidae > Monochamus > Monochamus alternatus. The sequence continues at coordinate 62,944,010 of CM073427.1, read as the reverse complement.
GATTAGCTGGTCACAAATATTTTACCACCTTAGATTGTCGTTCAGGATACCATCAGATAAAAATGTCAGAGGAGTCAATTCCAATTACAGCGTTTATCACGCCCGATGGTAAATTCGAATATTCCCTTTGGATTAAAGAATGCCCCATATGTATTCGAAAAGGCTATCGATTATGTACTGGGTGATCTACGTTACACCAAGGTATTGGTATACTTGGATGACATCTTAATTCCATCGAAAACATTGGAAGAAGGACTAGAAACGTTAGAAATTGTTCTACAGCGGCTTCAAAATCATGGTGTATGTCTAAATATGGAAAAGTGCTATTTTCTTCAAGATGAAATTGAATATTTGAGGTATATTATTAAAGCAGGTCAAATTAGTCCAAATCCTGCAAAGGTAACCGCAATTAAAGAATTCCCAGTCTCAAAAGATGTTCATCAAGTTCGACAGTTTTTAGGAGTAGTTGGACATTTTAGAAAATTTGTACCACGTTTTGCTCATCTAAGTAGACCACTGACCGTACTCTTAAAGAAAAATACAACATGGTCATGGTCTTCACCTCAGCAAGACGCATTTGAAAAATTTAAAGAATTGATGGTCAAAAAGCCAATTCTTACTCTGTATGACAATAAAAGAGAGGCAATTCTTTATACTGATGCAAGTCATATAGGTCTTGCTGGAATGTTAACGCAGATTCACGACAGAAAAGAGAAAGTAGTTGGATATTACAGTAGAACTACATCTCCTACTGAACAGAGGTATCATTCTTTTGAATTGGAAACTCTTGCAATTGTTCAGTCAATCAAAAGATTTAGACATTATTTAGTTGGGATTAATTTTAAAATAATCACTGATTGTGCAGCAGTTAAAAATGCAGTATCCAAAAGAGATTTAAATAAGAGAATTGGGAGGTGGATTCTTGATTTGCAAGAATATGATTTCGAAATTCTCCATCGTCCAGGCAATCGAATGACTCATGTAGTTGCACTAAGTCGAAATCCTGCCATTGACAACACTCGAGGTGTTTATGCAACCTTTCTGTCTGAGGATGATTGGATATTGGTTGCTCAAGAAGCCGACCCAGACATCAGTAGTATCAAAACAATTCTTCAGTCAGGAGAACGTCACATTAATAAAGACATATTTAGTCAATACGACTTAAGAAAGGGAAGAGTTTATCGTAGGACTTTAGTCAATACGACTTAAGAAAGGGAAGAGTTTATCGTAGGACTGAACACGGTAATCGAGCGGTACTTCCCAAGTCCTGTAAATCGCAAATTTTAAGATTTAACCATGATGACATTGGTCATTTCTCGTTTGAAAAAACTTATGAGCGAGTAGCCAATAAGTTTTGGTTTTCGAAAATGAGAAGATTTACTAAGAAATATGTCCAAGCCTGCATAAACTGTATGTTCTATAAATCACCGTCAGGGAAGCGACACAGCTATCTTCATCCCATCACCCAGGAAAATCTTTTGTCCCTGTGTTAAAGACCGTCGAGACCAAAATTTTTCCTGGGTGCTTATTCACCGTCGGAAATCTTTTGTCTCTGTGTTAGAGACCGTCGAGACCAAAATTTTCCTGGGTGCTGTTTCACCGTCGGAAATCTTTTGTCTCTGTGTTAAAGACCGTCGAGACCAAAATTTTCCTGGGTGCTGTTTCACCGTCGGAAATCTTTTGTCTCTGTGTTAAAGACCGTCGAGACCAAAATTTTCCTGGGTGCTTTTTCACCGTCGGAAATCTTTTGTCTCTGTGTTAAAGACCGTCGAGACCAAAATTTTCCTGGGTGCTGTTTCACCGTCGGAAATCTTTTGTCTCTATGTTAAAGACCGTCGAGACCAAAATTTTCCTAGGTGCTGTTTCACCGTCGGAAATCTTTTGTCTCTGTGTTAAAGACCGTCGAGACCAAAATTTTCCTGGGTGCTTTTTCACCGTCGGAAATCTTTTGTCTCTGTGTTAAAGACCGTCGAGACCAAAATTTTCCTGGGTGCTGTTTCACCGTCGGAAATCTTTTGTCTCTGTGTTAAAGACCGTCGAGACCAAAATTTTCCTGGGTGCTGTTTCACCGTCGGAAATCTTTTGTCTCTGCGTTAAAGACCGTCGAGACCAAAATTTTCCTGGGTGCTGTTTCACCGTCGGAAATCTTTTGTCTCTGTGTTAAAGACCGTCGAGACCAAAATTTTCCTGGGTGCTGTTTCACCGTCGGAAATCTTTTGTCTCTGTGTTAAAGACCGTCGAGATCAAAATTTTCCTGGGTGCTTTTTCACCGTCGGAAATCTTTTGTCTCTGTGTTAAAGACCGTCGAGACCAAAATTTTCCTGGGTGCTGTTTCACCGTCGGAAATCTTTTGTCTCTGTGTTAAAGACCGTCGAGACCAAAATTTTCCTGGGTGCTGTTTCACCGTCGGAAATCTTTTGTCTCTGTGTTAAAGACCGTCGAGACCAAAATTTTCCTGGGTGCTGGTTCACCGTCGGAAATCTTTTGTCTCTGTGTTTAAGACCGTCGAGACAAAAATTTTCCTGGGTGCTATTACCGTCGGAAATGTTTTTGTTGAGATGACATTCTCCTGGGTAAATCATTCAGTCTCTGAGTTGGTAACTGTCGAGATTTGAATTTTCTTGAATTCATTTTTACTATCGGAATAACGGTTTCCCTGAGTAGAAACCTTCTTGGTGGAATTTGCCTATCCTAATTTATCCTTTAAAAGGGTAAGTCACTGCGTTTGTTACAGGACGAACTTCAGCCAGTCAGGATGGCCGAGTGTGAGGGTCTATCTTAGCAGCTGACCGTGCCGGCTGATTGGAAGAATAACCCATTCATAAACGGCGCCGAATGTTATGGCTGAGATCGTCCTCGCACCCCGTGATGCTTAACTAGAATAAATAAACAATGTCGCGAACGGGTTAGATTTTTAGAATGTAGTTTAGTTTCAGTTTAGCCTTGGCAATAGAAATATTCATTTGAGAGTCTTTATATTGATATTGGAATATTATTGGAATATATATATTGAATAAAAGTGTATTTAAGTTATTCAGGTGTGTTTATATTATCGATAAGTTTATTGATAATTGTCTATTATTAATTATGTAGGTACTTTACATATTGTTATTAAAAAAGTTTAGTATAATGACGTCAAAGTCGTCCGTATTTATTCACAAGAATTGCAACGTTTCAAAACCATCTTTATCGTACTAATTGATGGTGATCTGTTGCACATGTTTGTGATAATATTGTTTATGTTTATAAAACGTGCTCAGTTCGTAAAGATCGGCGTATACATTTTTGCGAGTATGTCCATTTTACTTCCGTTTCTTATATGGTACTAGCGTGGTCCTGTATGGAATTTTCAATCACGCACCTTAAGGTCGCCGTATTTCTCGCCGTAAAATGACCAAATTTGTGGTGTTTTTTAAGTACTGAAACTCGCAAAAATAAAACACGTATAGCAAAAGTAATATTAAAAATAAAATTATTGATGTTTTGTTTATACACTTTTGCTATTTAAACTCTCCTCAAATAATAACTTTTAAAATGCATTCGTATGACACATTATTTCGCTATTCTAACCCCACATTTATTTTCACATACTTATAAACAAAAGTGAACAATCTTATATCCAGAACTATGTAAACAATGTTTACATATATAGTTCAATTAAAAAAAACACGTATTTTGAAAGATTTCAGTACCTAAAAGTTTGTTGAATAGATTGCTTTCTGACGTTATATATGGATTTTACTCCGGTAGGTACCTTTGAATATTCGCAGGTGGCATGGGATAACATTCTTATTATCTTGTTATTTGCTAAACTCTATATTATGCAGTTCTTAAATGTCTAAAATTACTTGTATTTGTAGAAAACACTATTTCAAAAATACGGCGCCCTTAAGAATTGTTCACGAGGCACGAAGTAAAGGTATATTAACTGTTCAAATTTGACTTACAGCATCACAAAATAAAATGTTGGAATATTTCGATACAAATTTTTATTTTAGAGCAGCAATTAACAACACAACGTTACTTACAATAAAAAATATATACGTTTATAGCCACGGCTTCTTGTCTACAGAATAATACATCTTGTAAATAACGTTTAGAAGATTTAAATTTCCAAAATAATTAAAACCGTGAGGAAGTTGTTATGTTCATCATTCGTTCTAGAATATTGTAAGTACATATCTTGATGCCTGGAAAATAAGTGGCTATATTATTTATTTCTCCTACACCCTAGAGCCCCAAAATGTTACCAGTTAAGTTAATGTTTTTAACGAAACTCTACTAATACAATTTGTAAAATTAAATATTATCTGCTAACCAAATTTTGACTATAAATTATATATTTTTTTTATTGTAAATAACGTTCTCTCTCCATAACTTAACTGCCCTTAAATATACATTATTAATTTTACTGAAAAGCTGTTTGATTACCTGCTGTTATTGAAAATAACCTGCTGTTGAAAAATATATAGTTATAAAAATGTTTGACGTTAGAAATTTATATTTACGAATTTCGGGTAAAAATTTATGTAAATACTAGTATTAAGATAGCAAAGACTTAGAAAAGGTGTAAAGAAAAAATCTAGTGTAGTTTTACAGCATAAAAAGTGAAATATTTCAAATTAAGGACATACATGTGAGTAACGGTAAAAAACTAAAAACTGAACGATATGACCTCTAAGGCATATCAAAATATGCAGAAAAATATAAGGAAAACGACTACAGTTGTAGAGTTGAGTTTTTATTAAGTATAAAGACGCCATTTGCATAAATAAAATTATAAATTTTTGTTGCTATGACGAAAGTGTCAAATATTCAATTGTTTTTAGAAAAATTATAAATAGTTAGACCCAGATCTGTCCTGAGCTATGTTCAATTTTGTAAGCCAAACAGGCAACATCTGTCAAAGTAAAACAATTGAATATCTCGTAACCAAAACAACAAGATTGTGAAATTAAAAAGTTAGATTTAAGTGTAAATGAGCAGCAATAAGCAAAATTGTAGGCACGTAAAGCCACAGTGTTTTTTGAACAAAAGTTCATAGTGAAAAACAAAAGCTTTAAAAAATAAAAATAACATAATCTCATTAGGCAAAGTTTGCCAAAGGGGGAATAAACCAAAGTGCAGTGCATCGAAATTTCGGTACGAGTATCCAGAACCAGTGCTGCAGTCCCAACAGTAGAATTTTGTAGAATACAACTGGTAGAATTCTCCAGACAAAACCACGTAGGAAATTCGTCCATCGCTGGGAAAAACGTCAAATGAAAACCAGACCAGCACATCAACAAGGATATACAAAAATACAAGTAACGTTTTAGATAAGTTTTGTTATATAATATTAAAACAGAACAATTTACCTGTGAGTAAAAAGGAACGTTATATATGTAAAACTTCTGATATTTGTTTGTAAAATGTTTCCAAACTGCAGGTAGATCTGTTAGATGTCATTTTGGTGAAAGCTAATTGGTTAGCGTTTTTGACAGTCTCACAATATAAAATTTCAACAGTTCCTATATTTTTATTTCAAACACTCACAGTAGACAAATCTGAACTAATCCTATTTATAATGAATAAGTATCTACAAAAACAATTTGAAGAGTAAACTCATAGTAAAATTAAATTTGAATTAAAAATATTAAATTAGAAAAACCAGATATAATAAAAAATTGGACCACAAATTTTCCCTGGTAAACTTGGTAACTGAGTGTGGGAGTATATAGCCGGAGTTAAAGAGAAAAAAGAAAGTAAGTACAAAGAAATTTCACAATAACAAACATCACATTAAAAATCACAGAGAATTTTTTGAACATTATTTAATTGGCGCTCAACAATTTCAATTTATTTACATTTTGATTTATTTAATAACTAATCATATACATATCAGTACATATTTATTTGGCGCCCAACGTGGGGCAAACGGGGCAGCCAATCATTCGAAATGCATTGAAATAAAATGTAGAAAATTGGATGGTATGGTTTGGTCGAAGAAGAATTTGACACCATCGACGAGTTTGAAACCATATTTTTGGACTATTTTTGGGGCGACACTGCTCAAGGAAAAGTTATAGAAAATCTATACACTGGTCGATACGACGAAAATCGGGGAATGACCAGAGAATAATACGCAATGCGAAAAATAAATATGGCAAAATATCTGGAACCTAGGATGGAGGAAAAGGATATAATAAAATACGTGAGATGTTATAGCAATAAATGAAATATGTACAGTTCAGAGGTTATTGCAATATCTTAAGCGAGTGGATGAAATAAAGCCACATAAGCGAAGATTTTTCACAAGAAACAGTAATGTTAGACAAGAACCAAACAGGAGGGATTTTTAAAGTAATTCAGATGGCGGAAATGGCGTTCTTATACTTAATAAAAACTCAACTCTACAACTGTAGTCTTTTTCCTTATATTTTTCTGCATATTTTGATATGCCTTAGAGGTCATATCGTTCATTTTTTAATTTTTTTACCGTTTCTCACATTTATGTCCCTAATTTGAAATATTTCAATTTTTATGCTGTAAAACTATACTTGAATTGTTCTTTACACCTTTTCTATGTCTTTGATATCTTAATATTATTATTATTATTATTTACATAGATTTTTACCCGAAATTCGTAAATACAGTATGCGCCAAAAGTATGGAATAAATTCAATAAAAACGAAACAATTATTTTTTGGGAAAAATCCTCGAACACGTCGATTTTTAATTTAAAAAATTCATATTTTAGCGTAAAATGCGATTTTCAAATGTCATTTGTTTTCGAGTAATGACGTCATCGATTTTTTTATAAATGGCAATACCATTTTTTTTTCTTGATTCTGAAAGATCGTTTAATTCTCTATCAGACAGTACTAAAATTTTGCCCTCTTACATAGGAAAGTTTTCGAGTAAATGACGATTGAATGTTAGAAAACGTAAATCAATTAAAATAAAGCAAAAACGTTATCAAGTTTAGTTTTTCGAATTCCATAGTTCTTTTATGGATCACGTAGGTGAAAATCTTTGCAAAGTGTCATTGTCACACCGACTTTCTAATAAGTATTGTAAGCGACATAGAAATTATTATTCAATTTAAAGTATTAGGAACATTTAACTGTTACTCAAAGAATTGAAATTTTAATTCTTATCGGATGCGGGAATATGACTAGAACTCAGCAGGAAGTTTGCGATTTATTTAATGAAACATATCTAGATCCCCCTATCAGCCAATCAACAGTCAGTAAGGTAGAGTCTAAATTTAGAGAAACTGGCAATGTTGTAGATATTCCAAAACCTGGACGTCCAAGCATTAATGAAAATCAGAAACAGAACATTTTGATAAGTATGGTGGATAATCCTCATAATTCTTCACGATTGGTTGCATTAAACAATGACACTAGTCAGAGCACAGTGCTACGTATCTTGAGGAAGGAAAAATATCATCCCTACAAAATTCGACTTGTGCAGGAACTCAATGAAGATGATCCCGATCGCCGCTTACACTTTTGCGAAATTCAAATAGATTTATGTCAAGGAAATAGAAATTTACACCGGCAAATACTTTTTTCAGATGAGGCCACATTTTGTCTGAATGGTACAGTAAACCGTCAAACTTGCAGATATTGGAGTCAGATGTGCCATCCTCATTGGATGGCAGAGGCACATACCCAACATCCTCAGAAATTAAATGTGTGGGCTGGAATAGTTGACGACAGAATAGTAGGGCCTTTCTTCTTTGAAGGAACCCTTACAGGACAAAGATATTGAGAGTTTCTAGAAAATGACCTTGTTCCAGCCCTTGCAGTAATTTTTCCTAACGATAATGACCCTGACATTCCTGACGATACCATATGGTTTCAGCAAGACGGTGCACCTCCGCACTATGCGCGTCCTGTACGAAATTTTTTGGACAACTGTTTTCCTGGGAGGTGGATCGGCAGACGCGGACCGATAGATTGGCATGCAAGATCGCCAGATCTTACACCTCTTGACTATTTTTATGGGGATACTTAAGTCATCATCATCATCATCATCATCATCATCATCATCAATCATCAATCATCAATCATCAATCATCAATCATCAATCATCAATCATCAATCATCAATCATCAATCATCAATCATCAATCATCAATCATCAATCATCAATCATCAATCATCAATCATCAATCATCAATCATCAATCATCAATCATCAATCATCAATCATCAATCATCAATCATCAATCATCAATCATCAATCATCAATCATCAATCATCAATCATCAATCATCAATCATCAATCATCAATCATCAATCATCAATCATCAATCATCAATCATCAATCATCATCATCATCATCATCATCATCATCATCATCATCATCAATCATCAATCATCAATCATCAATTATCATCATCATCATCACCAGTCATCATCAGTCAGCATCACCATCACCATCACCATCACCATCAGTCATCACCACTCATCATCAGTCATCATCAGTCATCATCAGTCATAATCAGTCATCATCAGTCATCATCAGTCATCATTAGTCATCATCAGTCATCATGAGTCATCATCAGTCATCATCAGTCATCATCATCATTCATCAATTATCCAGAATTAAGAATATACGAGATGGTGGTATAATTATCAGTTGTGACGACACTGAAGATAGCAGCCAGTTCAAAGATTTAGCAGTAGAGAAGTTAAATAATGATTATACTATAAAGAAACTCCCACCTCTTAATCCTCGATTTAAAATTGTTAGCATATCTGAAAACCTAACTGAAGATGTTTTAGTGAATTATATTAGGTCACAAAATAGAAACATTGTTACTAATTCATGTGTTCTTAAACTAATTTCATTTTCTCCTTTAAAGAAAAATACTAAACTGTTTCAAGCTGTAATACAAACTGATGTTGTTTGTTACAATAAGGTTCTTGAACAAGGTAAATTGTTTGTAGGTTACGATTATTGTAATGTGTTTGATGCTTTTGGGTTGCTTAGATGTTTTAAGTGTTGTGGTTATCGTCACATCTCAAAACAATGTAAGTCCAAAATTTCTATTTGTCCTGTATGTGCTCAAAATCATAGCCTTGGTGATTGTCCTAAAACAGGTATTTTTCACTGTATCAACTGTCATAATTTTAATAAACATAACAAGGATTCGGTTAATGTCAATCATGCTGCTTGGGACAGAGACTGTTACGTTTATAAACTTTATTTTGAGAGATTCAGAAATAGTATTATTTTCTCTCAATAGCAATCACCTCCTGTACGTACTGCCTATGCTGATCCCACATTAGATCGCCATATTAATCTAGTATGTCATTATCAGAATGTCCGAGGTCTGCGTACAAAAACTTGTGATTTACTTTTTGGTTCTTTCTTTTTTATTTCTAGGTATTATATTGTTGCACTTACCGAAACATGGCTTAATGACAGTATTTATGACTCGGAATTATTACACTACTTATTACAATATATTTCGTTCTGATACAGATTTTGCTGCAACTCACACACTGAGAGGTGAAGGAGTTTTATTAGCTCTAAATAAAAAACTGAATGCGACAAATTTTGATTTTAAACTCCACCATAATGCATTTAATGATCTATTCGCTATTGATATAGTAGCTGTTAAATTAAATATAAAAAGTTCCGCGTTTTATATATTTGTTATATATATTCCTCCGTTCTCAAGGAGTGATGATTATGAAAAACTTTTTGATTATTTTGAATCTTTAAATGTACTGTATGACTAGAGTACTAATTATAGGTGATTTCAACATACTATAACTAGTCAAAATTTTATTTTTTATATACATATATTTTATTAACAAATTTTAACAATTTTTTCAATTTTAAGCAATATAACAATGTTCTAAATTTTAATAATCGACTTCTAGATTTGGTATTATCTAATGAGAACTGTAACGTTGTAAGCTCATCTGATGTATTGGTACCAGTAGATCAGCATCATCCAGCTCTAGTAATTGAAACAGTTTTTATCGTCACCAAAAAATATGAATTTTCCCTTTAAATCTCTAGGTGGTTATAATTTTAGAAAAGCTAATTTTCCTGCCCTCTATCAAGAATTTACATCTATTGACTGGTCACCACTTCTCACGTACAATGATGTTAATGCTGCAGTTTCTAAATTTTATAACATGCTTGACTCATTTGTTAAATATGTCCCGAAAAAAGGGATGCAGCCCGTACTCGATATCCACCTTGGTTTGATTTTAACATAATATCACTTGTGAAGCAGAAAACAAAAGCGTGGAAAAATATCGTGTAACCCAAGCATTGGATGATTTAGAAAACTTTAAGCATCTTAGAGCTACTACTAAACTAAATATTAGAATTGCTTATAATAATTATATTAACAATACTGATACCTCAATTAAGTCTGACCCTTCAAAAATTTTGGGAATTTATTAATGCTAAGAAAGGTCACTCCTCCATCCCATCTCTTATGACTTACAACACTAATGAAACTCATGATCCCCACGATATTGTTAATAATTTTGCAAATTTTTTTTCCACTGCTTATATCGATCCTAGTCCATTTACAATTGCAAATAATACCATTAATAATAACTCTATTATGGTGAATTCAATTGATAATAATGACATTCTGGCGGCTATTAAAGAGATAAAGGCAAATATGACTATGGGTCCTGATCTCATTCCGGCGTTTTTAATTAAAGATTGTGGTAGTGCTCTGTGTGAGCCATTATGTATAATTTTTAACCTTATTTTAAAAACTTCTACTTTTCCAGATGTATGGAAGGTTTCCAGAATATGTCCGGTGTTTAGAAAAGGTAATTTGAATGATATAGCCAATTATCGCCCCATCGCAATACTCTGCAATTTTTGAAAATGTTGTTTACTTTTATTTATCAAATTATGTAAATAATATTATTGTACCGGATCAACATGGCTTTTGTGAAGGACGGTCTACTGTTACGAATCTTTGTTGCAAAACTGAATTTATTATTGATGCCTTAGATCGCACTAGTCAAGTAGACGTTGTCTATACAGACTTCTCAAAAGCATTCGACCGTCTAGATCATGGTTTATTATTGAGATTGGTCTAAGTACTAATCTTATTGCCTTATTTTATTCATACTTAACGAATAGATCACATGTATGTTGTGCAATACCGTGGTTATCAGTCCGATAAATATTCGCAGAAGTCAGGTGTCCCACAGGGATCTACTCTTGGCTCCTTATTGTTTATTTTGTTTATTAACGATATTACTGCCGGCCTGGATGTAAACGTTTTAATTTATGCTGATGATGTTAAAATCCTTTCTAATATAGAGTCATACACCGACTCTAATAAATTGCAGCAAAATCTAAATCTTGTTAATTTGTGGTGTGTTACTAATAAATTATTTTTAAATGTTGCCAAGTGCAATGTAATATCATATTGTCGCAGGTCTCGTATGCTGCTTTATGACTACAAATTGGACAATATTACGTTAAATAGGCCTGAAACTATATGCGATCTCGGTGTCACTTTTGATTCAAGACTATCCTTTGTACCTCATATTCAGAAAACTATTAGTAGTGCCTATAAAACTCTTGGATTCATATTGAGGAATATGAAAGAATTTAAAAATGTGAGTACTCTTAAACTTCTTTATACTACGTTTATCAGATCTAAACTGGAGTATTCATCTAATGTATGGAATCCTATATATGCAGTACATAACACGTCAATTGAAAGGACGCAAAGGCGATTCTTTAAATCTGCAGTTTTTTCTTTGGATGGTGTATATCCATTGAGAGGCACACCTTACAATTATTTCTTGGAGAGGTTTAGTATGAGTAGTTTAGAAAACAGGAGGAGTATGACAGCTGTACTGTTTCTATTTAAAATTCTCCACAATAAGGTTAAATGTCCGTCTCTATTGTCTTTGCTAGATTTTCGTGTGCCTAATTAATAACAGAAATAATGGACTATTATACATTAAGAGCTATAGAACCAACATATATAAGCAATCTCCAATATACCACATTATAAATAGTCATTCACTAATAGATGGTCATTTAGATATGTTTGTCTGTACAATTGCAGACATAAAAAAAATTTTAGCTTCTGAATTTATGTTTGTTATTTGCTTTTAATGTGTACAGTTTGTTTATTATACATAGTAGATGTTTGTAATGTGCCCTATACACACGATTTTAATTATTTTGCATTCTTCATTAACTTTTATTTTTACACAAAATTTTATATATTTATTTGTACATTCTTAGGAGTATTATTAGTTTGTTATGTTTATGTTAAGAAATGTTTGTAATGTGCCCTATATACACGAATTTAATTATTTTGCATTCTTCATTAGCTTTTATTTTTACACAAAATTTTATACATTTATTTGTACATTCTTAGGAGTATTTTAGTTTGTTATGTTTATGTTAATTAACTCAGTTATATTACCTTTTCACTATTATTTTTATTGTATTCTTGTGAAACTTATCCTGTTAATGGGTTCTATCCCGTTGTATATTTTAAATAAATAAATAAATAAATAAATAAATAATGATAATGATAATGATAATGATAATGATAATGATAATGATAATGATAATGATAATGATAATGATAATGATAATGATAATGATAATGATAATGATAATGATAATGATAATGATAATGATAATGATAATGATAATGATAATGATAATGATAATGATAATGATAATTCATTCACTATCACTATCACTATCACTGTCACTGTCACTGCACTGTCACTGTCAATGTCAATGTCACTGTCACTATGATTATGATTATGATTATGATTATGATTATGATTATGATTATGATTATGATTATGATTATGATTATGATTATGATTATGATTATGATTATGATTATGATTATGATTATGATTATGATTATGATTATGATTATGATTATGATTATGATTATGATTATGATTATGATTATGATTATGATTATGATTATGATTATGATTATGATTATGATTATGATTATGATTATGATCCTGATCCTGATCCTGATCCTGATCCTGATCCTGATCCTGATCCTGATCCTGATCCAGATCCTGATCCTGATCCTGATCCTGATCCTGATCCTGATCCTGATCCTGATCCTAATCCTGATCGTGACCGTGACGGTGACTGTGACGGATGGGGGTGATTGCAGATGGTCAATTAATTCTAGCAGATGCGAAGTCTCGTATTGACAATGGTGACTCTTGTTGTTGAACCAAACTGATTGTTGCTCCACTGTAGTACTGTGTAGTCATTTTGGCGATGACATGGTCGACAGGTGGTTGACTAACATGGACTTTGCTGTCACTCTTATGGATGAACCATTGTATCTGTGAGCTTGCATCTATTGCTAAGACCATTGCTGTAATTAGTATCTGATGGTGCCTCCTTGGGAATAAGATGTCATGCCTCATACAGCTGTGGTTCCAGAGTGCCTACGGAGTGGTATGCTTCGGCGGGAGTGGTGTGGTCCATTCGGTTTTCTTTATATTTTTATACATGGAAAACATAATAATAATAATATTAAATAGTAATAAAAATAAGCATAACATATCAGAATCTTAAAAAAAATAATTTAATCTAATCCCTCATTTTAACTTTAGTAACAATTGTGTCAATCAATAGAGGGTTATGATACACAAATCACAATTGTTACTCTATTATTCTATTTCCTTTAAAAAATTACTAAAATGAGGCTTTATAATTGAGCCTCCATGTATATGCATATACATCTATTCCTTAGAGTCAATTGAAGGAATATTCATTCAATATCAGGCCAGACATTGAATTAAATAAACCAGCAAAAAACGTGTACTGAAAAATGTTTGTTTTGGTTATGGCCATGTAAAATAACAGCAATATGTCTGTAAATTTATTTTGTGTTAGAGAAAAAAAATAACTAAGCTGTCCTTGAACTAAATGTATCTTTAAAATATGTCATTACTGCACATTATGAAGTGTGCAGCTGTTACTGTCACCGGGCGTCAGTGTTGATATATTTGTATCCATTTCTAATATATATTGGTTTTTCATATGTCGCTGTGTTGATACTGTTGAAGCGTCATTCGTTGTGCATTCTGACGTGATTCTTCTTTCTTTTCTTCTTTTGGAATCACAGAATTGTTTAAAATATCTAATGGCAATGTACACAATGAATAACAATGCTGCGGAACAAATGGAAGAGAAAAGTATATTGTGTTCCAGGGGTGTATTTTCTTCCCCGCTGGCTGACCCTAGTACAACTGTAACTAATGGGAGGTTACGTCTATTAAAAATTATATAACCTAACAGTGCCGACATAATTGTTTTCCATATTAAAAATATTGTACCAAAACTATCTGAATACGATAGTTTGCCATAATTATCAATATTATCAATGATTTCTCGAATATTATCGTTATTAGATGTTAATTTAGGTGGGGCACTGTGACTGACCAATTTTTGTTTAAGTATTCCGTAAAATTTTTAAATTTTGGTAAGTTGTCTTGATACTTAGGGTTAGGTACGAATGATTTTAAGTTTGACCATGCCGCTGGTATCATATGAGTAAATATTGCTTCATTAGGTAGTGCTTCTCCAAAAGGCCCCTGCAGAGACCTCCAGTTGAGCCATAATATAATAAATGTACATCAATAAAGACAAAATGATGAACCTGTTAACACAAAAATGGGATTAATATGCATATTAATTATTATTTGAATCACCCTATAAGAATCTATAATTAAGTTATTCGGGAATGATTAAGTTTTATACATCTTAACATGTTTATACTTTATTAATTTTTATCCTAAGTATTCTATCTTATACTACCATTTTTACTTAATATTTCTATCTATATTTGTGGAGACCTCGTGAGTCCAAGGATCATTATACGGTAAGATGCGACTTATGTGAACAATTTTCCTCTTCGCATTTTTAGTTGCCCCTTTTTGGATTTCGTAATTCACATCACTTATTTTCTTAACTACATAATATGGACCAAACCAACGTAATAATAATTTCTCCGACTTTTCTTATAGGGGTGAACACTTTAACTTGATCCCCTTCCTTAAAGGTCAAATGGCGATGCCGTCAATCGTACCGTACCTTGTCTTCACTTTGTCTCTTATAAATATTTTCCACAGCTTCTTACGGCGAGAGCTTTTTCCCTAATTTGACGCGCATCTACTGAATTGCCAGGTTCCATTAAATTAGCTTCAGTTGGTAGGACAAGATCTCTTCCGTATACTAACATAAATGGGCAGTATTTTGTCGTATCTTGACGATATGTATTATAGGCAAAGGTTACATGTGGTAGGTACTCGTCCCAATCTGTTTGTTTAGTATTAGTGTACATAGCTAGCATGTCCGCAAGAGTTTTATTTAGTCTTTCAGTTACTCCATTGCAAGCTGGGTGATAGGCTGTTGTAAACTGACTAGCAGTTCCCATATATCGTAACAGTTCTCTCACCAGTTCTGATTTGAAAGTTTGACCTCTGTCACTAAGTTCCTAGGAGCACCGTGACGTGTAATAATTTTTTCCAAAATAAATTTTGCGACTGGTCCTGCCTTTCCTGATGAAAGAGCTTCTGTTTCCGCCTGCCGAGTTGCATAGTCCGTTGTTACGACTATAACAGTTTTGCCATTCCTGCTCCTCCTAAACGGTTCTAATATATCAATCCCTACTTTATCAAAAGGAGTACCTACTTGAATAGGTTGTAATAAACCTGCGGGTTTCTTATTTGGTTGTCCCTTCCTGGCCTGACAATCTTTACATCCTTTGACAAATTTTTCTACATCTTTTTATAGATTAGGCCAATAGTATCTGGTTTTTATTTTGTGTAGATTTTTCGCGATACCTAAGTGTCCAGACAATGGTTCTGTATGGTGCGAAAATAGAATTTCCGCTATCAGTGACTTAGGTATGACCAGTAACATATCACGGCCATCAGGATGTGGATTTATTTTATATAATACATCATCCTTTATTCTAAAATTGTTTGCCCTTTTTGCTACGCCTATGGGAATCGACGAATTAGATGCGTCCGATACAGCATCTATGAGTTGTCTCAACTCCGTGTCCAATCTTTGCTCTTTTGCTAAATTTGAAGGTATGACTAGGAATGTCGGTATGTCCTCTATATCGAGAACATTTTCTTCTACTTTTAGAGCTGGATTGCGCGACAAGCAATCTGCGTCCTTATGAGCTACTCCATTTTTGTGTACTATCGTATAATCATATTCCGACCGTTTCAACGACCATCTCGCTGATGCCCTGTGGGATGTTTTATTGTTTTTAGAAAACATAGTGCATGATGGTCTGTTACTATTTTTACAGGTCTACCATATATTAGGTGCATCAAGTAACTTAGTGACCATATGCAACCCTAACCTTCCAATGTTGTTGCAGAGTAGTTTTTCTCTGCTTTCGAAAGACTCCTGCTAAAGTACGCTATAGGATGTAGTTGTTGGTCTTCTCCTTCTTGTAACAATACAGCACCAATTCCTACATAACTTGCATCTACTCTTAATTCACATCTTTATTGGGGTTGAAATGTTGAAGTACAGGTGCCGATGTTAATTTATCTTTCAAATTTTCAAACGCATTTCTTTGCTTTTCTCCCCATAAAAACCCTATATTTTTCTTAGTTGCCTTATGAAGAGGTTGAGCTATAACAGAAAAATTTTCTATAAATTTTCGGTAATAGTTACATAGGCCAATGAAACTTTGAACTTGTTTTATAGATTTAGGCTCTGAGAAGTTTCTTATTGCCATAAGTTTTTTTCGTCGGGTTTAATACCCTTGCTACTAACTATATGCCCCAAAATTTGTACTCGTGTTTTTGCATACACGCACTTACTTGGTTTCAGGGTTAAACCTGCCTCTCGCAATCTTAGAAAGACTTTAGTTAGTTTTTCTAGATGTTCTTCGAGATTTCTTGAAAAGACTACAATAGCATCCAGATATATTAGTATGTCTTTCCATTTCATCTCCCTAAACACTCTGTCTGCCAATTCTTGAAACGTGGCTGGTGCATTGCACAATCCAAAACTAAGCACGTTAAATTCGTACAGGCCATGTCCTTGTACTATAAATGCCGTATATTGTTTTGAATCCTCCTTTATTTTAACCTGCCAGTACCCACTAAACATGTCTAAAGTTGTAAAATATTTAGCATCACCCAGATATGTTAAAATGTCGTCCATATTTGGTATAGGATAAACAGATTTTTTCGTTACATTATTCAGTTTCCTATAGTCAACACACAATCGTGTTTCCCCCGATTTTTTCTTTACTAGTACTACAGGACTAGACCAGGGGGAATGACAAGGACGAATTAAATTATTTTGTAACATTTCCATCTGTATACCTATTATCTCACGTTCTTTCTGTGATACTCTATATGGGCGGATTTTAATTGATTCTGCACCGCCTACATCTATTTTATGTTCCACCAGATTCGTTAATCCCATCTGTTTTGTAGATTTTGAAAAAATGTCTGAAAATTCTTCTAATAAATTACTTAATTTTTGTTTAAAAAGGTTATTCTCCAAGTGCTCTAAGTCGTGATCTTCGAGTGTAACTAATTCTTCCGAAACTTCTGAGTACAGGGTTATGGAAGGTAATTCTTCTTCACATTTTCTGGGTTGTAGAAATCCCAATGTTGAATTTTTTAATAATTTCACCGAATTATGGCCTATATTTTTAAGTTTTATTGTAGCAGTTTGATTACACCAATTTGGTTCATTCAAACTTACAAGGGCCCGAGGTATAAAAAATTCTTCTTTTTCCCTAAAATACCAATTTTCTATATTGTCTTCACCCACATATTCTCCTAGCGTTAAATTTATATTATATTCCCTTTTTGGACGCAATATACAGTCTTCTTGTACCATTACCTTTACTGGTTTCTCTACCGAGGGTAATAACTTTAGTTGATTTTCTACACTGTCCTTAATCCTAATGCTTTCCAAATCATTAGTGTGTATAAGATGCGTTTCACTCCCTGCTGTCTCTACCAATGGGAGATTGCATACGATAATATCTATTTCCGTATCGCTAAATACGCAATATAACATATTTTTCACAGTTTGCCAAGATAGTCTAAACCACACCCTATTCGAGGACTAGCCAGTTTACTTTGATATACATGCAAACATTTCCACAAAGTTTTATAAGTGGGTTTTTGCCAATAAAATCTTTTTGTTATTAAATGATACATTTTTTGGCCCATGTGTGTAACTGTAGCTACGCCTCCTAAATGTATCTTTTGTTTATATAAATGATTCATAGGAAAATTGCAGAGCGATTCCTCGTGCCATTTTCACATCCTTTGATATACAATGAGCTAGTGCATAATCTTTGGATATATCAAAAATATTTGAGATCTTTTCCTCTATTTTTACTTTTGTAATTTCATTTTCATAGTTTATTTTCGAATTATTAAACTTCCGAAAACTTCCATCTTCCCGCGATTTTAATTTCAGCTCTTTTGCTTCTGCTATTTTAATTCTTGAGGGGGTTATTTTTCTTTGGGTTTACGTTTATTATTGTGTTGATTTATATTGAATAGGTCCTTCCCTATAGTTTTCTTAATAACTTCATGGTAAGCCCGTTTATAATTAAACTGCTGATTGTACAAGTTGTTAACCAGACTGAAGATATGCTACCAATTTTTAGATTAAAAGTAGCCTTTCCAATTGTAGGAATCTTTTTCCCTCCTGCTACTAATAAATATTTCTTCGGGGTATTTATTGTTGAATAATTCTTCAATAATTCCGCTGCTATAACATTTTCTTCCGCCCCGGTATCTAGCAGCGCCTTAGTGTTTGCATTGTTGACAGAAACAGTGACCATTAGAATTCTGGAAGGCATAGCATAGCTCCTATTTACGAGGACGACCTCGGAGCTTAATTTTGTCGTCTTTGTACGTTTGGGTACTGATTACCTCGCTGTTCCCTACTTGTCCCTGCAAAATGTCCTATTTTGTTACAAATGTAACACTTTGGTCTACCATCGTTGTGTCTTGTATTAGGTACAAAGTTATTTGGCGGGTGACTAGGTGGGGGATTGTATCGTGGCCTGTATGTCATTTGTTGCTGTCCGTTATTTCGGGATTGGTTATTGCGAAAATTATTATTGTAGTAGTTTGATTGTCCATTATGCCTGAAATTGTTATTTGCTAATCGATTAGAATAATGATTGTTCGTATTTGTTTTATAGTCAAAATTTTGCTTGTTTGTTTGTCCCTGCCAAGAATTATATTGTCTATTTTGTACGGGATTATGGAAAAATCTAGGATAGGAAGGACGACAGTGACATCCTTGACAATTGGTATTGGACACTAAAGGAGGATTGTTGGATGGTGGTAACGTTGGTTCTTTATTTTCAGTAGCAATGTCATCAAGTTTATTCATTATTTTTGTCAATTTGTTCCAGTTCATATTGTCATCTATAAGTAAGCGGTAATTTTGATAAAAATTTGGGTGTAGTCCGTTTTCAAAATATTTTAGAAAATGGTTGATGTCAAAGGTTGTGTCATATTCCCCAAAAAGTGCTTGTAAATCATAGTAATATGATGTTAAAGTCTCCGTCAGTAATTGTTTCCTCGTATATAGCCGTTTTTCTACCAATCGCTTTACATTTTCTCCCTCAAATTCCCCTAAGAAGTCCTGTTTTATTTCTTTCCATGATTTTTGGCCATTTGCTGGGATATTCTTGTACGGCTCGAACCACAAATCGGCGGCACCCTCCAGAAACCACTGAAGGTAAGATATTCTTAAACAATCATCCCAACCGTTAGCCGTTGCATTTCTCTCGTAGCTCTTTATAAATGTAGTTACATTTTTTGAGCTGGGGTTCAATGTAGGTGGGCATAGAAATTTCGGTGTTGCAGGATGTTGTTCTATGGTACCGTTTTCTCTAATTTCGTACAAATCTTCGTACAGTGAAAGAGTCGGGGTCAGTTTTCTTTATCTGGGACTTAGGATTATCTGCTCTTCCTCGTCCTCTGTTGCAGTATCCAGCTCTTCCTCGATAGCTTCCTTATTTACAGGAACTATTTTCTGTGCCGTTTGGTCTGCTATCTCTATCACTGAACCACATGACGGCGACCTCGAGATCCTAGGTGATCTCGCAAAAGGGTCCGCTGTATGAAACTGCTCTGTGCTCCGGTATGCGGGTTGAAAAGTAGTTTTATTTTCTTTTACAGCAACCTTTAAAGCTGTCGTAGTAGCTCTTGTGACGACCTTGTTAGGGCTAGTCACCTTAGACATACTTATTACCCATTGTCGTCACGTAAACAGTGAGTTTTTTATTTTTATATATTATTATTATTATATATGTGAAAAAGAAAATATTGGTAATTAAAAATGAGCAGGTTATAATAAATCAAAATCGTCCCCAAATAACTGTTTCAACTTTAAAATTAATTTTCTGCTATACCCCAGACTTGCAGCAGTGTCTACCTCTGGAAAACAAAATTTTTCACCTTTCTCAGCCCGCGGAGTAAGCGGTAACCCTGCTTCATTCGTTCTAATAGTGATAGGGTTTGCTATATCTAGTAATTTCAGTTCCCTATGTAATTGACGTTCTTGTTTACCACGCTTAATTTGTGGCATTTCCACACAAATAACTAAAAGGGTAAATATGTTGTAGGATTAATTTGCATCTCCACCTAACCAGTGACACTAGCACAGGTAAACATACAAATTATTTAATTAACTAAGAATCTACAATTTTTCCAGTCTGTTACCACAGGCAATGAAAAAATTTATAGACCTTAGTGTACGTTAAGCAATACACATGTTCGATTAACCAGTATCCACTAGCACAACCTGACATATGTATCTTTGCAAAGAATTTTAGTTCCTTTTCCCAGCCTGTTACCACAGGCAATGGCAAAAGTTATAAAAATCCTTGTTCAGCTAGGATAGGAATATAATATCCTAACTTAATAATTAAAAATAAAATTCTGGAAAAGAGAAAAAAAATTATATATATATATGTAAAATAAATTTGTTTGAGTTAATTTTGAAGAATTAACTCAGGGAACGAAGCAGGGCGCCTCCACTAAATGTCACGTCCACCTTTAAAACGAAAAATACTTATGGATGGGGAAAAAAAGTAATTACTTATCGTGGGGCAAACTCGCTTTGCCTCTGAGGCACAGAGAAGAAAACGCCATCAACAAATAAGTCATCTATTATTCAAAAAAAACATTCAGTTATTACACTCACTTCGGGGGCGCCATGGTAGGAGCTTCTGTCAATCAGCAGTTGTAGGTGGCCATGAACTGGCTGGATTTGGCCCAGTTTCAATAGTATTTATACACATTCGGAAAATGCTGACTCCGTCAGAATTATACTATCTATTGAAACTATAGGAACAGCCAGCAAGTCTATCGCTTGGTTCTTAGAGAGAGCAAGAAGGATAGACATAGTTTGGTTTGATAGTAACCTTGCAACTGGACACTTTTAATTGTTTTGAATTTCACTTGTGTAACACTGACACATTATCAATTGTAAATATGTTTATACTTTTGATTCAATAAAATAAGTTGATATTCGTATGTATGCCAAAAAGGTTTTTAATTTAAAATAGTTAAAATATGTGTCCAGCTGTAAACCATCTCTCTAAGATCTTTGTTTCTTTATGCAATATGATGATGAAAGGCTCAGTATGGTTAGGATGTAAAGATTTTCTATGATGTGGCTGCTTTTTGAATACATTTTGGTTAAAAATTTATCGCTTAAGTATTGTCTTCTCAAGGCAAATGGTGGTTCAGAACTTTCTGTTTCAATCACGTTTATTGGAGTGGTTTTCAATAGACCTAAGCATAGCCGTAGACAATTATTTGTAACTACTTCCATTTTTTTCTAATGCGTTTCTGATGCAGAACCACGTAAGACAAGATTTCTGTCGATTATAATGCCCAGATATTTTACAGTATTTTTGTGTGGAAACTGATAATGTCCTAAGTTTGTCCATGGTTCTTCTTAGATCATGTGCACAATTATTGAATAATTTGCCTTGAAAATATATGCATATCATCCGCGAATTGTATCAGCTTTACGTCCTTTTCTAGAGTGATTTCTAAATCCATGGTGTATATTATGAAAAACAGTGGGTTAAGAATACTTCCTTAAGGGAGGAATTCCGTGAGGGCAGATGTGATTCATTTATCTTTATATAAATTTTCCTATTTATAAACATGTTTAAGAGGTGTAATACTATTTTTTATATATTGTTAGGTATTAATAATATTGTGTGAAACTAACTATGTGGACAAAAGCCCCAACCAGTGTTGAATTACACCCACAATATCTACCTATATATTCTTTATTATTAGCTTTTGTAACATTTTTTACTGTATTAGAAAGGTATTTTAAGCTAATATAAATCAATATAAGTCATATGTATGTTCTCTTATACCAAACATCTAGGTATGCTAATGAACAATTCCACAGACAAAGCTCTATTCAATAATTATTTAAAGAAATTAATCTATCTAAATTTACTAACCTGCTTTAATGAAAACTATAAATATCTAATTTCACTTTTGACAGTGGGAACTCGAAAATTCAACCACAATAGATGA
Organism: Monochamus alternatus; assembly: GCA_037114965.1. Classification (NCBI taxonomy): domain Eukaryota; kingdom Metazoa; phylum Arthropoda; class Insecta; order Coleoptera; family Cerambycidae; genus Monochamus; species Monochamus alternatus. Next base: position 62,921,426 of record CM073427.1, on the reverse strand, counting down.
GATCTGACCTATTTCTGCATTTTTACGATTTCTTCTTCAGGTTGCCTTCTTTAAGTTGAGTCAAATATCTAACTATACAAATTATTATATAAATTAAAATTATTTGAAATTAAATATCGACAATGACAAAAGTGAAATGAAGTGAAGTGTCAATGAATTAAATATGACAATACCTACTTAAATAATGTTTACCCTTTATGTAATTTTTTTTATATATTTTTAGATATTAATAATATTGTGTGAAACTAACTACTCTGTGGACAAAAGCCCCAACCAGCGTTGAATTACACCCACAATATCTACCCATATATTCTTAGGTACTACGGGTGTCTTATCTTGTGTTTCGTCTTCTTTATCTAATATATGTTCTTCCCTTTCATTTTTCTTGCCCGGCTAGCTCAGTCGGTAGAGCATGAGACTCTTAATCTCAGGGTCGTGGGTTTGAGCCCCACGTTGGGCGCCATGTCGTCCTCCGTTCGCCTCTGAACCATCTTCTAAGGTACCGCCCCCAGGTACTATAGCCTCTACTTCTACGACGACTTCTTCAGAATGTTCTCCGTCAGCGCGACTCAAGTTTAGTAAGTCTTTTGACGCTACTTCCAAGCCTTTCTGTTGGCTTAGAGGTTGTCCATGAGGAAAAACTTCCTCCATGAAGGTGGTGGAGTCTAGGGAAAGAGGCCATTCTTCGCCCTCGCCCTCACCTTCCCGTTGAGGAATTTTGCGACGTCTCAGTTTTCTTGAAGTCATGATTACAATTTATATGTTCAGAAAGAAAACACCTTGTATATAATTTAGTCTTTAGTTATATAGTTTTTATAAGGATTTACTTTAAGTTAAGTTTAGATAGTCCCACTTTAATATATAAAAGGTTTCACCTAATACTTATTATGGTTACACTTTATATGTTTAGCAAAAAAAAGCACCCTGTATCTAAGTTCAGTCTTTTAGTTAAATGTTCTTGTATTATCTTTGTCTCTATTTAATTTTGCAACTAATCACTGTTCGCGTGCACTAATTGTCAATAGTTTTTTATGCAACAAAGCTAAGTGAGCTGTATCACTAACATGTCTAATTACACTATAGTTTCTTTCTTTTTCAGCGTGCCACCAGAGAATAGAGCTTTACACTTACCTGTGTAAGTCTACAGGTCTGCTAGGCTTCCCACACTCCTGGAGCATCGTCTCGCCGCCAATGGAACACTGGACTATTTTTAGGTAAGTATTTAGGTAACAATAGTTTTTACTTTTTAAGTTTTTTTTCTTTTTTCTCACTTTTATGTATAAGATAGTTTTGAGAGTTCATCTGCACTCATAATGTAATTGTCTTTTCTTTCTTTTTAGCACTAACCTTTCTTTTTAGTAATGACACACCAAAAATATGTAAAAACACGATGCATTACTAATAGTTAATCGTCCATTACACTTTTCACTCAACTTTATACACTTTTCTAATGATTCAATTATAATGAACCACAAACCACAGTTTTTTCTAAATTTACTAATATGTAGAATTTCGCTCTCAAGCTAAAATCGTACTACTGTCGCGATTTTTAGCTGTGTTATAGTTGTTGCTCCTCCAGATTTCCCAAGCGAAATGAACCTCGCAGCCGAGCGCGCCCGAGTTTTGCTGCTCGCTAGGGGTATATCAAACGAGCGGACCAACCAGCGCGCACCATCACCATTCCCGCCCCCTTAGCTCGAGCAGGACGAGCGAGTGGTTCGTGTGTAAACGGATAAGCCCCACTTTGGTCCTTATGTAAACGGATAAGGGCCTTCTCTCTCGGTTTTTTCTGCGGTTTTCGCGGTTCTTTCCGTTTATCACCGGCTACTCAGGCTCAGGGCGCGATGGCGGTGGCATGATCGCCACCACAATGCAGGGAGCATAGGGGCGATCTCTGTTGTAGGCGCGAGCAGGGGCGTCGCGTCGGGGGTCGTCTCGTCTAGGGGCGTCGCGTCGGGGAGCGTTGCGGTATTCGGGGTCGCGATGTGGCTCTGGTTCGCGTCTTGAGGAGGATCTTGGGCGATCGTAGGTTTGTCGCTGGCGAATTTGCAAAACGTTTGCCTCGACACGAGCGGCGGTTTTGATCAGTTGATCAAATCGGGTGAGGAGATCGATCGGAATTCGGGAGCCGATTTCTGGATCGAGGAGATTTGCGATGGTTTGCATCTGCTCTCGTTCGGGCACATTCTCGTTTAGCCGATCGAACAGGTTTCTTTTAATCGCGATGAATGGCTCTACTCGCTCACCGGGCTTTTGGAATTCGCTATACAGCTTAGTTTTAGCTGCGGAGCGAGCGGCAACTGAATCGTATTTGGCTAAGAACAGCGTTTGGAATTCCTCGTACCCTAGGTGGATTGAATAATAGGGTTCGAACCACTTCTGGGCTTTTCCGCTTAAACGTTCGACGGCGATTCCAAGTTTTTCCTCTTCGTCGGTGATGCGATGTTTTTCGAAATACGCGCGCAGTTTGTCGAGGAACAGGAACGGATCCTCGTTTAGATTGCCTTGAAATTTGGCGAGGCATTTCGACCTAGGACGCGTTACTTGGCTGAGGGCCTGCACTAGACTAGCCAGAATCTGGTTAGTCGCTTCAACGCTGGATGCGGCAGCGGCTGGGGTTTCGACGGCTTGTCCAGGCACTGGATTTCGCGGACGACGCGGTAGAGGCGTTTCTGATTCTTCCTCTAGGCTGGCGTTTGCGAGACGGTTCATTGCTGCTTGGATTTCGGCGTCTGCTTGCGCACTAAGATCCATTATTCGAGAACGTTCCATTTTTGTTGTCGGAGCACTCGGTTGGGATGGTCGCGGTTGACTTTATGACTTTCCGCGGATTTTCTCGCGGCTCGCGGATTTTTTTCGCGGATCGCGGATTTCTTCGTGGATTTGCACTTTTTTGGTCACTGATCACTTCCCACTTCAAGCCCCACGTCACTGGGCGACATGTAAACGGATAAGCCCCACTTTGGTCCTTATGTAAACGGATAAGGGCCTTCTCTCTCGGTTTTTTCTGCGGTTTTCGCGGTTCTTTCCGTTTATCACCGGCTACTCAGGCTCAGGGCGCGATGGCGGTTCGGGGCTCTGTCCAGAGACCCAAAGTAGGAAGATTGCTCGATGGTTTTGATATTTCTTGCACTGTAGCGAAGAAGAAGGGCGCCAGGAATTTTTTAGACTCGGTGAAAATTCCAAACCGGATGGTAAATGGTTTTATAATTGCGAAAAACTACGTCTAGGCGACGAGGTGGATGCCTGGGCTTGGCGTTGGCAGCGATAGGCGCGTAGGAATATCGGCATAGGAATATGGCGTGGGTCGCCGCGGTGGACTACAATATGGCTGACCACGCTTTGGTCTCGTTGGCGTAATATACGAATATCTTTGTTTGTTTAACGAAGCACTTAGGTAGATTGATGCACAAGATTTCACAAGCGAGTAGGCGGCTGGTCGCGAATACTGCTTGGCTTGTCGAAATTATTAGCGACGGCTAATAATTTATTTGGTTCGGTGAATGTTATTAGCGACGGCTAATGAACACTGTTGCACTGATAACGATGGCTCGACGGAGCTGGATATATGTTACTGAAGATTTGCCAAAGGGCGCACTGATACACAATAAAACTCTAGACGTTCACACGACGAAGGTCTGGCACGACTGAGCTGTCTGGCACGACTGAGCTGATGATGCTAGAAACGCCCCGGTTTTATCCCCTTACCTGGGGTGTCTATATTTATACGGAAGGGTACCGGCCAATGGGGTTGCGAGTTTCCGATTTCTGGCCAATAGGGATGCGTCTCTAGTTGGTGCAATTTAGGCTGGCGCCAGGCTGTCGGCTGGCTGTTCTGGAATGTTCGTAGGTGAATTTTGCGCGTCGGTGAGGTTTTGCGAACATTTTTAAGCGTATTTTCGATGCAGGCATCCACATCTATGACACGTGGAACCCTCGTGGTACGTCGTCAGTTCGGCTTCCATCGGTATTGCCTTGAGCAAAGCGATATCCAGTACGTCCGGTCTAGCTGCGCCTTGCTGGAAGGTTGGCTCATCGGATCCGTACGCAAGCACGTCTTCGTGGTTCCGCAAGAAATGCAGAAGCACCCTGCCTCGTGCTGAGGTGGTCGTGCTGTTCCACTCCGGCGATTTTGCATTAAAGTCGCCGATGGCAACCGTATGCGGCCATGCCCCCATGACCGCCTCCAGGTCGTCGTCCAAGAGCGGGAGAGATGCTGGCTGGTAACAGGACACCACGGCGATATCTCCATGGCGGGTGCTCACAGAGACTGCCACGGCTTCCATGTTCACCAGCTGTGGAACCTGCAACATATGATGTTCCATACCTCTTTAACTAGCAGGACGACTCCTTCTCGTCTGGCCGGCCGGTCCCTCCGATACACCACGTATCTGAGCATTCTGGCGGCCTGTGCGTCCCTCAGCTTGGTCTCTTGAATGGTAGCCACGTCCACGTCTAGGCGCGGCTAGAGCTCAAGCAGGTCGTTCTTCCTACACTGGAACCCGTCGACGTTCCAGGAGGCGACTCTTAGGGACTGCACTAGTCGAGGGCCTGCTATTACTTCTGCAACAGAACGCGAAACTCTTCGCCGTCGTCACCTTTGGGGGCTGAGGGCACTTAGCTGCTGGCTTTGCCACTCCCGCCGTTGCCTTCTTTCCCGCGGTCTTCTTGAGGGCCTGGGGGCAGCCCCTATAACTCGCCGGGTGAGGGCCGCCACAGTTTGCGCACTCGGCCGGTGCTTCCCTCAACTCTCTCCCTCAACTGGCGATTCTCCTCCTGGAGCCGTTTCAGTGTATCCTCCTGAAAATGGATAATTCGCCCAGCGTCTGATAGCGGGCTATCACTCCGGCTGTCGTCGGAGCTGCCCTCGCTGGGGGCCGGCGATGGCGATCGAGATCGCATCTTGTCGTCCTCCTCGACGGAATAACCTATAACAGAAATATCTAGATCCTCTATGCCTAGGCTGGGAGAATTTAGACGATTAGGATGAATTTCTTTTCCTTTAGTTTTAAAAAAGACTAGAAATTTACCCTTGTCTTGGGAAAGACAGTTGTTTTGTGGGACCTTCATTTCACTGTGCACAACACACACCTGTTTGCACTACTTGCCACAAACTCGTACACTAGCAGGGTAGCACCTGCTCGCGTCGCTGCTCGGGGACTGATCTATTGGTCGGTATTGGGAACAGGATTCTCAGGAAGTTCCCCCACCGGGGAGTAATGGCGCTACTGAACATCTGCAACGCCAGCCTGAGACTGCGCAGATTTCCTAAGAGATGGAAGAAGGCCGACGTCATACTCATCCCTAAACCAGGTAAGAACTTAACGTTCCCCTCTAGTTACAGGCCCATCAGTCTCCTGCCCATGATGAGCAAAATAGTTGAGAGAGTGATCCTGGCCAGACTGTACGAAACCACGGACGAACTGCGCATCCTCTCGGACGAGCAGTTTGCGTACCTCTGTGGCTACTCGACGGAGCAGCAGATTCTCAGGTTAGTAGAACTTGTTTCCGCAGGTTTCAACACCAGAGATTCTACCGGAGCAGTCTTCTTGGACGTCGCCAAGGTCTTTAACAGGGTCTGGCACGATGTCTTCTTCTGTCGGCCTAGTCAAGCTGGTGGCGTCCTTCCTAAGTGGCAGAGAGCTGCGTGCGAAGGTGGACGGGGCCCTGTCCACCTATCGTCCCATGGAAGCCGGCGTCCCCCAAGGCACCGTGCTATCTCCGTACCTTTTCAATATCTTCACAGCGAACCTACCCAGAACAGAGAACACTTCCGTGTGCCTCTACGCCGATGACACCGCCATCTTAGCCCGATCCTTAAACCCGGAAATGGCGACAAGGCGACTCCAGAGAGCGCTAGGCAGACTGGAGGACTGGTGTAACCGCTGGAAGGTGGCGATCAACGCGGAGAAAAGCCAAGGTATGATGTTCTCTCGTAGGTACAGAGCGCAGCCGAGAGGCCGCGTGACGTTCAACGACGAGAACATCCAGTGAACGATGAAGCCAGACATCAAGGGGTGACCCTAAATAGAAAGCTGTCCTGGAAGCCACACGTAGACGAAGTGGTTCGCAAAGGCAAGTTCGTGAGGGCGAAACTCTATCCGTTACTCCATAGGGATAGCCGACTGAGCCTTAGCAACAAGGTAAGGTTAATCAAGTCTGTCTTGCAGCCACAGTTGACGTATGCCGGAGCAGTAGGAAGACGCACCTGAAAAGAGTGCAGGCCGTCGAGAATATCGCCCTGCCCCTACCTGGTCGGAGGCGTTCGCGCCGCGACCAAAACATGACTACCCCCGGGGATAATTTCGCCTTACCATCGCATGCTGGGTTCTGCGGTGGCGGACTCTTTAGTTCCCTTGCTACTTGTGGGACATGAATGTACCAAAACAGCAAAACTTTGCCCAACGAGGGGGGTCAATCCTTCGATCCTCAGGCAACTGAGGAACCTATGGAGGTTGCCAATCCAACTCCAATAAGCCTGGAACAGGAACGGAGGCTGCTAGAGACTCCAACTCCTCCAAGTCATTGGAGAGCCTAACCCTTAAGAGAAGGCACATGAGCTGCTAAAAAGCGACTACATCGCCTACTGGTAAGCGGGATTCCCTATGAAACCGCCTACAGTATGGCCATTGCGCCGCAAACGTCTGTTCTGCAGCAGGAGAGAGGGGCACAAATATCCTCCTCCAACGCTGTGGGTGCAGGCAAATGCCTACGTTCTGATGGCAGCAGCCAGGACCAGAGGGCAAAAAAGCCCCGGTCAGGCGAGACTGCCAAAATTTCCTTTAGGGCCGTTATGGAGGGTGTTAGGGTGGGATTTATACACCCTGACCATCCAGAGGTGTCCCTAACGGATGATCAGCTGGGTGCTCTGCAGGGGTCGACAATGACTGATGTGGAGGATATCCCGGAAGATGGACCTCAGGTGAGATTCCTGGGCTGTGCTTATCGGTCCGGATGGCTTCTCATCACCTGCGCCGACGGAGCTAGCGTTACGTGGCTGGAGGAGGTGACAACGCACCTTCAGCCGTGGGACGGGGCTCGTCTGAAGGCAGTGCAGGGTGAGGACCTAAGCCACATATTTATGTAGCATTCATTCCAGATGATGGCTCAAATCGACTATCATCTGAGAAGGTACTATTGAGGCTAAGGAAAATGAACCATGACCTCAATACTCGGGAGTGGAAAGTTCTCCACCGAGAAGAAACTGGCCCAGGCCAGACCTGGACTTTCTCTGTTGATGAGAAGGCCAAAGTTGCTCTCGAAGGGCTGAATAATCGGCCCTTCTTTGCCTTTGGGCAGGTGATATTCCGCCCAAGGAACAGAGGAGAGAGGACAAACCCTCCCTCGGCTGAACAAGAGAGGAACAAACCTCCCAAAGATTCAGGTGAGGCCAAGGGTGCTGGACACGCCAACTCCTCGGGAAGAGGAGGCCACGCTTCCTCCTCGGTGAGGGGAGGTAAAGAGGGGAGAGGGGGAAGAGAAGAATATCGCCTCCCCTGAAGAAATGGGGAAGGAGAGAGTCTGCTCCCCAAGAAGCTAGGGTGGGGAAGGAAGACGCCCCATCAACCTGGGGCGGGAGGGGTAAAAATATCCCCAACAAGGCGCCCCTACGGAAGAGCGGAACAAAGTAACCGCCTTCCGTAATCAAAGATTAAAAAAAAAGAAACATAATAATACTTCCCTTATGGTGTCTAACAGTATAAGATGCCTTCAGGCCAATATACAACATGCCACGGCAGCAACATATGTTCTTGGGAGAAGATTCCAGAAAGACCGGCTTGATATTGCGTTTATTCAAGAACCCTGGACCAGTAACTCAGGACGGGTGACCGGCCTGGGAAATCTTTCTGGTAAAGCAATAGCTCTGGAATCCGAAATACAATCCAGAGCTTGTATACTTATCAGGAACAACATTAACTACTTTGTTCTTTCAGGTTACTGCAGCCCAGACTTGGTAGCCATCCAGATATCAACCATGGTGGGAGGCGGTAGGACGAACATAATTGCCTGCTCAGCCTACCTACCGGGTGATGTGGACAACACACAACTGCCTCCAGCTGGTCTGCGCGATCTAATCGCATACAGTAAGAGGCACAACTGCCATTTGGTCATTGGATGTGACGCAAACTCCCATCACACAGCTTGGGGAAGCACCAATTATTAGGTGAGATATTATTTGATTATATCTTAGAGGAAGGCCTAATTGTGAATAACATTGGCACCAAACCAACCTTTATTACTAGAAATAGGAAAGAGGTACTAGACTTAACAATCAGTTCGGTTTTTCTGAGTAATAAAATTGTTAATTAGAATGTTTCCTCTGAATCATCATGTTCAGATCACGCACATATTCTATTTAATATAGAAACTCACACTAGGTCTGTGGTAACATATAGGGACCCGAAAAGTACAGACTGAAGAGGATATAAACAGTCACTTCAGGAGCACTTTCGGGCTCCAATTACCGCAATAAAGAATCGTGAAGAAATAGAGGTAGCCACGGAGCAAATCCGAAGTGCACTCATCACAGAATATCACGAAAACTGTCCGCTGAAAACAAAAAAAGATAATAGAGGCACATCTTGGTGGACTAGGAAATTAAGTGAAATGAGAAAAGAAGGCGCCTCTTTAATCGGGCTAAGGCTTCAGGTTGTTGGGACCAATATAGATCCGCTTTAACGGACTATAACAAAGAAATTAGAAGGGCAAAAAGGGAATCTTGGAGGAGGTTCTGTGAGAGTATTTCAGATTTACCTAGCAGTTCCAGAATCCACAAGATTCTATCTAGGGAACCTGTGAAGGAACTTGGGTCGATAAAATGACTCGACGGAACCTTTACGAATAGGTATTGGGACGGTTTGGCATGGGAAAATTTCTTGGACCGTGGGAAAATTTGTCGGCGAGATCAACCGCCGCCGAACAGGTGTTAATTACAGGTGTGGCTCCGCCCCTCCCTAACCTAACAGAAAAAACATGCGCAGTAGCGACCTAACCTATCAGAAAAAACATGCGCAGTAGGGACCTACTCTAAGAGAAAAAACATGCGCCTAACTTAAATTCAAATCTGTTTCTGCGCAAGTTCCAAATCTCGGTAAATTCAAATCTGCGCATGCTCTATTGTATTGGAGAATACAGCATTATTTGTGGACAATTTATTTAAATGAAAAAAAACTTTACCCTGTGTGCGATTTGAACCTAACAGAAAAAACATGCGCAGTAGCGACCTAAATTCAAACTGATGGGATATTTAAAATTAGGCGGGAAATTCAAACTAAGGAAAGAGGATCTAACCTAACAGAAAAAACATGCACAGTAGGGACCTAAACTATCAGAAAAAACATGCGCAGTAGGTTACAGAAAAAAAACCGCGCAGTAACGATCTAACCTAACTGAAAAAGCATGCAGCATTTCGTAAGTGCCCTTCTGGCTTTTAGCAGTTTACAGCATTTACTACTGTTTGAAATATTATGATATTAAATATAAATATTTAAGATTATACAGGTGATATTAAATATGGAATGGAAAAAAAAAACTGGTAGCGCTGGGAATCGAACCACGGACCTCTAGAGTGCAAAGCGTGTACGTTATGGGTAGACCATCAGGTGACGATGGGGTTGTGCTGGAACGGGAGTGGTGGTGAGATTAGGCGGGGAACTAGTTGTGACAGGAGTGACGGTAAATAAATAGTTCCAAACGCGGATAAGCGCTTATCAGTGCAGCGTTGCAAGTGGAGCGCGCTACTCCGTTAGAGTGAATTATTATTAAAACACAACCAGTAGTAAAATGGGAAATCCTACTACAGGGAAAATTTTACGCAAATAGTATTTCTAATTTCTACCAACAGCAAAAATACTACTGTAGTGGAAATTTTAATGTAATAACATTTATAATTTCTATCACCATCAAAAATGCTACTATAGTGAAGATTTTAATGTAATAAAATTTATAATTTCTACCATCATCAAAAATGTTACTATAGTAAATATTTTAATGTAATAATATTTCTAATTTCTATCATCATCAAAAACGCTACTATAGTGAAGATTTTAATGTAATAATATTTCTAATTTCTACCAACAGCAAACAGTGGAAATTTTAACAACACTATAGTTTTTTAAATTTTTAAAGAACCTCCAATAAAACAGGTACAGGTTCGAATCAGTAAAAACAGGTCCCAACCAGTAAAAACAGGTGGCTGGTAGTAAAAAAACAGGTAGCTGGTAGTAAAATACCGGTAGCTTACAGTAAAAACATGTAGCTGGCAGTTAAAACAGGTAGCTGGCAGTTAAAACAGGTAGCTGGCAGTAAAAAAAAAACAGGTAGCTGACAGTAAAAACAGATAGCTAGCAGTAAAAAACAGGTAGCTGGCAGTAAAATACAGATAGCTGTCAGTAAAAAACAGGTACCAACCAGTAAAAAACAGGTAGCTAGCAGTAAAATACAGGTAGCTTACAGTAAAAACATGTAACTGGCAGGAAAAAACAGGTAGCTGGCAGTAAAAAACAGGTAGCTGGCAGTAAAATACAGGTAACTGGCAGAAAAAAACAGGTAACTGACAGTAAAAAAAACAGGTAGCTGGCAGTAAAATACAGGTAGCTGGCAGTAAAAAACAGGTAGCTAGCAGTAAAAAACAGGTAGCTAGCAGTAAGAAACACGTAGCTGGCAGTAAAAAAACAGGTAGCTGGCAGTAAAAGCAGGTAGCCGACAGTAAAAAACAGATAGCTGGTAGAAAAAAACAGGTACAGATTCTATAAAAACAATGTTGTGCTACGAGCACTGAATGCTAATAATGAGCAGTTAGCAGAACTTATGATGTATGTAATGAACAAATCCCCTTTCTAAATCTACCATTACTGTCAGCAGTGAGCTATTAAAATTTATATCGTTATCAATGTGAACTTATAATATCTAAGCCTTCTTACCTATACACGAATTATAATTATACTCTGGAATGTGACGATAGTTGACTGCTTCTTGAGCTCGGTCTGCTGCTTCTTAGTCGGCTGGTAGTATGGTAGAACCTGAAGAAGAGGCACGAAGGAGAAAAAAAACTTAGTATGTGTACTATATTCTTAATAAAATGTCTGAGGATACAGACAGAAAAAGAAACCATAGTTGTACAAATGACATATTGTAGCTTTGTATTCAATTATTCCTACATGATGGTTGAAACAGATGTCTTGTGGTTTAGATCCCGCACACACAAGTTGAACTTACAACAAACTGAATTAGCAATATCGAGGAAATGCTGAAGAACACCATTCAAGAGAAGTTTGGTAAGACGTTACAGATACATAACACAACTTTTGCAGATACAGACAAAACAAAAATAAAATATCTGAGGATACAGACAAAAAAGAAAATACTGTGACATTAAACTGTAACGAAATGTTGCTCCATTCAGCTTGGCTGATGCTAATAGACTTGACTGCTTAGCTCCTCTGCTATTCTGTAAATAGTTTAAAATACACGTACTCCTAGAATGGGTCGTTTCTGATATAAGCATCGAATACGATGAACTGACCAAGTCAAACTACATAGATATAGATTTAAATTATACTCTGAAGTATGGTGAAATATATCCGAGGACAGAAAAGGAACTACTAACTGTGGCATCGAAATGTTGCTCCATTCAGCTTGATCGCCAATGATAAGATGTAACCCAACCTTTTACTGGTTGATTAAACTACTACTACTACAGTATGAGATAACATAGGGTTGAAATAATGTTGTAAAGTGTAAATAAGTGTAGGATTTTTTAGGAAATATCTTTATGTAAGATATTTCGACAAGGATATAGAGAGAATAAACGTCAAATTAGATGATGTAGTCCTAGAATCGATCAATTCTGATAATAAAGCCACACACTATCACATCTGTGAACAGCCTTTTGCCCCAGAACATGTTAAAGTACGTAACCATAACCATTTAATACCTGAAAATAATTATAGGGGTGCCGCACACAGCTCATGTAACATTAACTACAAGGATGAGGTAATTATACCTGTTGTCTTTCACAGTTTGAGCGGATATGATGCACATTTTATCCTGGAGAATATCGCGAATGACATGTCATTGTCGGGTCGCGTTGACGTATTACCCATAACCAAAGAAAAATACATTTCATTCACTAAAAATCTCGATCACACTTTAATAAAATTCAGGTTCATCGACTCTTTCAGATTAATGGCGTCTGCGTTAGACACGTTGTCCTCATACTTGACAGTTTCCAAATTTAAAAACAGAGTTTCAGGGATTAGACGATAGCCAGCTTAATTTGCTAACGAAAAAGGGTGTATATCCATATGATTTCATGGATGCATTTGAGAAATTCAATGTCGAATCCCTGCCCGATCAACAGCATTTTTATAATAGGTTAGAAGACCGGGATATTTCGAATAAACAATATGCACACACGCAGACGGTTTGGCAATCATTCAAAATTCAAAATTTGGTGCGAATACACGAACTTTTGAACAATTCCGCAGCAGTTGTCATACAATTTAAGGACTCGACTCAGTACTATACACCGCCCGGCTATACGTGGGACTGTATGCTCTTTAAGACTAGACAGACTTTGGAATTGCTTACAGATATTGATATGCTCATGTTTGTAGGGGGCTTGAGTCAGTGCTGTAAACGTAAAAGCGTAGCTAAGGCAAAGTAGTAGCTTTTATCTACAAGAACAGAAAAGGAACTACTAACTGTGGCATTGAAATGTTGCTCCATTCAGCTTGATCGCCAATGATAAGACGTAACCCAATCTTTTACTGGAGTTGATTAAACTACTACAGTATGAGATAACACAGGGTTGAAATAATGAATGTTTATTCAAATTAGATAACGTGGTCCTAGAATTGATAATCCCTGATATAAACAGGATAGGGAAATCGAATTTGATGAACTGATTTTCACCAATTTGTATATGAATAAAGGTAAGGAATTTCTCGAGATGGAGGTAGTCATCCTCACACCAAAAACTTATGAAAGAAAATAAGAGTGGTATAAAATTAATTGATAAATTGAAGTAAACACTATGTGTTACCTACTTAATAGGTTTGTATAAGAGTGAATATATTCGACGAATGCAGCATGCTTATATATCAAATTGTTGCAACTTACACAGTAATATGAATTCCGTTGAACTGTACGAACTGATTTTCACCAGTTTGTATATGAATAAAGGTAAAGAATTTCTCGAGATGGAGGTAGATTCCGAAATACGTCATCCTCATACCATATAAACGTGGCTAAGACTTGTAAAAGGACGAACCAATTTGCACTAGAACCTTTCACAGAACCAAATTGATGTTCTTATTATAACGATGAGAAAACTTTTGTGACGGATATACAGAGTAAACCGATAGATATGTATGAACGTAAACTTATGAAAGATAATAAGAATGGTACATATACCTGTCTCCTATACATAGTCAGCCCAGATGCCTCCCACTAGCACTACAGCTGCTGTTCATCGTGAACTACCTGAAAATCCAAAACAGAATTAGAAGGATATTTAAAATATTTTACAAAACACTAACCCTTATCCGAAATGTGTGTGTGAAGAATGCCGATTTAGATCCCTCTCACATAACAATAAATTATCCACACGCATGCCTCCTTCGATTATGAAGATATGGATAGCCCTTATGCGATATGCAAACGGATGATCCTATTGTATTAAATGATACAGCATTTAAGTAGCAAAAAAAATGTACATTAGTTTATTACATGTTATATGTTCATTTAGCCAATAACATATTTGAAATATTTATTACACCACTTTTAGATTTAAGTTCTAAAAGTTAAGTTAACCTATTTTATAATGAAATATGTTATTGCTCAGCAAGGACCAACGGGAAGGTATGAACATATCCTTGCCGGGATGGGATGGGACAGGTTAAATTAATAAGGGTAAAAATGTTAAAAATTTGATAAGTCAGATGAAATCTGTGCAGTCAATATCTGGAGGTTCACGCAAGCTGTCAATTATTCTTGTCTGGATCTTTTAAAACCGTAGGGTGCGGAGGTGTGGTCCTCCAAGAATCGCCTTTTGGTGGAGAGAGGTTTATACAGTTTATCTTGTTCTACTGTTACCACCTCGTGCTCCTTTGTCCTCAAGATATTCTTGGAGGTTACACACAGAGGAGCCGTAGAGGTATCAAGTACCATATCCTTTATGGTATCAAAATTTACAAGCTGCGATGCGGCATGGGTGAGAGAAATTCCCTTCACCTTGCATACCACCTTCTCCTCGTTATCATTTGTGGGGAACACTTTATAGGCGTAGTTTTTCGGTCCACCTGAGACAAACTCTGTGATGTAACTGTCCATGCCGTAGATCTCTAGTTCATTTGTCATTTCGCCAATAAACTCGCCTGTTGGTACGTTATACTCGTTGTCTCTGGCTACATAGATAACAGAGTCCGTATCGTAGTACAGCACCTTGTTACCCAGCTGTTCCAAGTAACTGTACAATTTAAGCCGAGCCTGGGTTGTTACGTAGGCGGCTATCACAACGTTAACTGTTGTGAGAGGATCATAACCGTCCTCCTTGTGCTCCCAATTGACGATGAGAGTATCCTCGTTGATGGGGAGTGCCGAATTTACGTAGATGCCTGGGTTAGCGAGCATACCAAAAAATTCCGCAGGTTCTCTCACGATCTTGGTTTTGGGCTGATTTTCTCTCTGGCCTAGTTTCCCCCAGAACGAATTTAATATCAGCTTAGCCAAAGATCTTAAACCGGGGTTTTCAATTATTTCGGAAAATTCCAATTGAACATCCTCCTTCTGCAAGAATTCTTTGATATATCTCGCTTTCTCTTCCTTGGTGGTACAGTGTGAAGGCCATCCGCTTGCTTCCTGTTTAACTTTAATGAACTTGTTCATCATTTCGGTGAATAACCCTGTTACGTTTTTGGTTTTATCGGTCTGAAGCACGTCGTAGCTCCAAATATCGTAGATTTCCAGCATCCGGTACCCCATTTCGAGAGCTTTTCTCACCTCGTCCACTACCCATGTCCCCGTCAAGGCTCTCTGTTCATCATTGTGATCGCACTCACTCTGGCTCTGGTTCATTTGCTCACCACACGTGCGACAGAGAACGAACATTAACTTGTCGTTCATCTTGGCCGGTAACACAGAGTGGTAGAGGTCTTGAGGCGGTAGGATCTTACATTTTATAACTCCGTTGATGTCGGTCAAATCCAAAGCGTTGCAGTCATCACCGGCGTACACTTTGGGGTGTCCAATGGGAAACTTTCCGTACTTGCAGACCCAGGGGTAAAGGGAGCAAACGTCAACATATTTGATTTTTTTCCCCTGGCTGACACTTGTAGTACTCTACGGTGTTACCAGTGCGTCCACCGTAAAATGCCTCCCTAGGTTGAAGCGGTGTGAGAGTTACCAGCGGGTGGGTCTCCGTGAACGAGCGCTGTTCTTTATTTTGCTGAAGATGCTTTCTAAATTCGCACTCCCACATCTCAACGACGTCATAACCCAATTGTTGTAATCTTTCGGTCCTGGCTGTTGTGGCTTCCATTCGGGTATTTAACGTCATCGACGGGTCGTCCTGCAGGGGTTCGTTACAATTGCACTGATAACAGACAGTGCAACCGTGGAAGTAACACCCTTGAAACTCAAACACTTGTTTGGTTTCAGGGGCGTAACCATCGACTTTGACCCCTGCAACTCGTGCTTCTTGCTGTTTGGCAGCGTGAGTAATGCTGAGACCCTTCGTGTGCTCTTCCCACACCAACCACTGGATGGCTATCTTACTCTGGATATCCCTCCATCTATAACCGCCTTTAGGTATAATGCCTATGGTGTTGGGTTTAAAAAAGTTCCGTCTAAACACCTTATTGCAGGCCGAAGCTATGGTACAGGCCTCGGTGAAAGGGCAGACGTTACCGATGTCGAGGAGCTGCTGACGAAATTTGAGACAGGCAGCAGTTAGGATCTCCACATCTGATGTACAGTACTCCACTAGATCCCGCTGCATGTCAAACACGTCGTTCTTATGTTCCTCGTGCCACTCGAGAAATCGGGCTCTGTCTTCAGTCTTCATGTTATCGGGGTCGTAGTATTCAAGGGCCGGTAGGGGACCCACATATTGGGCGTTGGCTACGGTATTAAAAAGGTGGGAAAGTAACCTTTTTTAAACCTGTCTCCGAGTCCGAACGCCTTCGGCAACTTGGACAATGCCATGGGGAAGTAATTGAGCGAATCCAAAAATTTTACATTCTCAACTACCATAGATATTATTTTTGTCCCGCGCATAATTAGATCGGGCTTCATGTCGGTATTAACCAATATATGGTTTAAGCAGAACTGGTGGTCAAAGACCTGCCCGTTGTGGGCTATAACCACCACCTGTTTGAATTTTTTTCTGACCTCCAATACGTATTGTATAAAACTAGTTATAACGTTTTCCTTGTATACAATCAACCTGTATCCGCATTTTTGACAAAAGTGTAAGTTATTTTCATGTATACACTTATCACATCTGTTGGCTAAGACACATAGATTGGGTTCATGAAGGAAAGAGCCATCTCCCGCTTCGTCTCCTGTCGTGTCTCTAGGTCGTAGAACACGAAGAGTACGTCGTCGTTCTCGGTTTTCCGTTATTTGGCTGCATATAACACAGACGGTCTGAGAGAACGTGGGTTTTGCAGATCTTGCAAAAAACTTCCCCACAGATATGGGTTCTACCCCTTTTCGCAACCTTGAAGCAGTCGGTGCAGCGGTATATTTGTTCACAGATATTGGTCAGGTGGTTATCGTAACACTGTTGCCACCTGAAGCTACGATGGCAGTCGGCACATGTAACAGAAACATCCCTGGGGCATGTGGGTGCTTGTTGACATGCAGGACATATTCCTCCGCACCTGTGTATACCCTGTGTATTATATGGTATCATACAGGTCTCGCAGTAGTACTTGCAACAGAAGGCCGCCGTCAACGATGTTATCACATTATAGTGTCCTTCGTGATAGAGTAAACTTAGTGCTGGCCCGTCTACGGCTCCCTTAAATATAACGTCGCGACCTTTAGTCCCATACTGGTATACCACGATATTGTAATTCTTCAAATACGTTTGGAATTGCCGAAGTTCGGGTATGCCGGCCCCTTCTTCAGGTATCGATACACCTCCATTGTGGCAGAGTTCTCTAGCTCTCTGTGTTTGGATTTTTCCAGTGTTCTGTCGCAGTTTTTTATAATTTGAGTCTTTATCCACATTTGCCTGTGAAACAACGAGAGCACGAGGCAAACACAAGTTGTCCTTATTGGTTATTTTCACGTTACCTTTACGAGCCCCGCATTCTTCATCAAAAGTATTGTATTTCCCTCTACCCGCAGGCATCCTCACTGCCGTCACCCCCAGACAGAACGTTTCAGTATTCAGGCCCGCAGAGTTGGACTGGTAAACGCTGGAGATGACACTCCACACGTCTTCGTAGGTCACCTCCCCGGCTGGCCTAAAGCGAACCCACGCATCGCCACGTTTGAACTCCTTCGAGCAGAAGGAGAACGCCACCTGGTCGTTGGGGTTCAGGCCTTCCGTCCCCGTAGCAATGATTTGCGTGATGGCATCTTTAATCCAGCTAACTGGTTCGGCACCAACAGAAGGTGTTTTAATTTTAAATTCCAAGCTGCGACTGTGGAGATTGAAGCGACGAACCTTCTTCACTGTATCTCGAATAATAAAAAACTTTTCCATTTTTCAGAAAAAAAAGCGTTACACGTCTTGAAGATCAACACAAAAACTGACACACTGTCGTAATTTACCCCTAGTCGTTTATTTTCCGCTAACTAGTGTCGGTGAGATGGAAAAAAAGAAGTCACGTGACGAAAAAAAGGCCTCTTGTGTTCAGTAATTTATGTGTGTGTTTTACATAGGAAGTAATGTTAATGTCATATAATTGTATCTGAATTGTAACTGAAGACACAAGATCGCGTACGAAAAGGCCCCCTGCATTCGGTTATTTGTTCGTGTTTGCCATAAGAATCAATGTAATTTTGACGATTTCAGGGGGGTGTAACACATTTCATCATTAAAATACATGCAAATTAAGGCACAACGTGATTAACAGGTTGAGTCACTTGCAATTTTCCAGTTTTTCAAATGTATCTGATTAAAGAGTGTTTGTAATGTAATAGGATAAAATTATCGAATTTAATTGTTTTACAGCACCCGCGCACGAAAAGGCCCCCTGCGTTCGGTTATTTGTTCGTGTTTGCCATAAGAAACAATGTAATTTTGACGATTTCAGAGGGTGTAACACATTTCGTCATTAAAATACATTCAAATTAAGGCACAACGTGATTGAGTCACTCGCAATTTTTCAGTTTAAAATGTGTGTGATTAAAGAAAAAGTGTTCGTAATGTAATAGGACAAAATTATCAAATTTAAATAATTAACAAAAAATTAATATATAAGTAAAAAAAATCTGTCATTAGTCCTGCATTAATGAGACATCACTGTTGTACTAAAAATTTTGATAATGATTAAGACCGAATAAGAGTAAATGCCTTCTTCCAATGTATGGGCCGGCAAATCATTGACCGCGAATAAAAAAGAAAATTGTCAATGACATTCACTCTTATAATTTTTTCCAATGTATTCAATTAAAGGTGTCTCATTAATAGGATATATTTAAATTTAATTAACTAGTAACAAGTAAACAAGTCAAAAAGGTTAGTTTGATTTTTGTAGAGCATTCGTCGTCGCCTCTCTCGGTCGCAATGTGCAGCCTATTTTTGAAACCATGACTAACCTAACCCAGCTTTATGGCAACCTAAACGAGACAGTCAACGTATCGATAGCCCGGAGGCCTTTACTCGTCCACGGTTTCGGATTAAAGTTTTTCGCGTGTGTGTGACTGAAAACCTCTCTCTCTCTCTCGTTGGCAGGGAACAATCCAATGATTATCTCTTTGAGATTATCGTTAAAGATTTTCACTACACGACACGGTGTCTATCAAGCTGCCGTATTTTACCATGTATTGATAAAGACACAAACGACGCGACCTGTAATGCAGAAATTTAAGCAACTTACCCAGCACCTCTCTCTCTCTCTCTCTGTTCTTAATTTTCACCAATAGGCTACTACAAAAAAAAATATTTTTGTTTTACATTCCCTTTGTTATAGTAAAATCGGAATCAATAAAACGTTTTTTGCCCACCCTGTATATCAAAGCATTATTTTTTCAACTCTATTATGTTTTTTAATTGCAAATATTCCTAGACCGTAAATAAATAAAATACAGGGTGTTCCATTTTTAAAAACTTTGAATTATATCTAAAAAAAGGAGTAAATTGCGAAATCTACATAAAAACCGAATAAAAATAAAAAAATATTAACAAGGATCAGCATCATAAAAAAAATTAAACGAATCGAGACACCGAAATGTAGTTTTCTTAAAAATCAAAACCTTAGATACTTTTTTCTATATCTACAGGAAATACGAAAAACCCCCTCCAAAAGCCCTCTGGTGCAAACTTAAACCAAGTTCGAGATTATCTAATCTAATCAGAAGAAGTTCTAATTGAGCAAAACTTTATAATTTAAGTTTATTATTTACCTAAAATTTTTTAGGTATATACCCTGTATATCAAAGTAGTAGTTTTTAACTACATTATAGTTTTAACAGATTCTCTATTACAAAATGAGTTTCATAGCTTGTTAATTTAAACATATTATTTACTCAAAATTTTTCTATGAGCTTATTGCCTTCCCTGATTAAAAATCATATAGTATTAAAATCAAACTTAACCAAGTTCGAGATTATCTAATCTAATCAGAAGAAGTTCTAATTGAGCAAAAACTT
This sequence comes from Monochamus alternatus, assembly GCA_037114965.1. Taxonomy (NCBI): domain Eukaryota; kingdom Metazoa; phylum Arthropoda; class Insecta; order Coleoptera; family Cerambycidae; genus Monochamus; species Monochamus alternatus. The sequence continues at coordinate 62,901,596 of CM073427.1, read as the reverse complement.
TATAATTTAAGTCTATTATCTACCTTCAATTTGTAAGGTATATGCCCTGTATATCAAAGTAGTATTTTCAACGAATTCTCTATTATAAAAATTTCTAGACAGTTTTTGCCCACCCTGTATATCAAAGTAGTAGTTTTTTTTTAATTGTATTTTAACAAATTTTCTATTACAAAATGAGTTTCATAGCTTAAGTTAATTTAAACATATTATTTCCCACAAAATTTTTCTATAAGCTTATTTCCTCCATGCTTTAAAAATATTGTATTAAAATATTTGAGCTTTCTTAATAATAATAATAATAATAATAATAATAATAATAATAATAATAATAATAATAATAATAATAATAATAATAATAATAATGTGTCTTTATTTTTCTTGCAAACATAAATAATTAACAATATTATCATATCGAGGAGGCGACGTTCAACCAGGTTGCTCTTCCACGTAACCCCCTATACAGAACTATACATAGGTGTTAAAAATGTGAGTTGCATTATATGTAAACGATCTTTTAAATTGGGAAGTATTATGTCTAGGAACGTTGTAGGGCAATTATGTATATCAGCTCCTCTAATTAACTTCTCGAACAAGTATATAGGGCATTTTTTTTTTCATTTACTTTGTGCATGAGACATGCCATATGTAGTTTATAGCGCTCCTGCAGAGTAAACCATTTACTTTGTTGAATCTTCTCAGAGATATGATCAAATTTACGAAGGTTGTAAGAATATCTTAAGCAATTATTTTGGATTTTTTTTTGCACTTTCTTGATATTTTTTAAGTAATGCTGGCCAATATACTACATCACAATATGCTAGGGCAGATAAAATTAAAGAGTCACATAATTTAAGTTTCACATCACTTGACATATAGTCTCTATGCATATATAATAACTTTAATTTATAATAAGACTTTTTAACAAGCATGTTGACATGATCTGTAAACTTTAATTCTACATCTAACAGTACTCCAAGATTTTTACAATTTTTGCTAAAAGGTAAGATTTGGTTATTTATTAAAATATTAAAATCACGATTCTCCATAAGCCTCTCTTTATGTTTTCCAAACAACAATACCTCAGTCTTATTTTTATTTAAGATAAGCCTATGTGCATTTGACACGTGCATAATTTGTTCTAAATCTTGATTAACTTTTTCAGCAGCTATATTATACTCATGTTGAGAAAATTTTAGGTAAATTTGCGTGTCATCTGCGTATTGGTGTATACAACTAAATTTAAGATATCTGTGAAAATCAGCAGTATATATTGAAAATAACAGAGGACCTAGAACACTACCTTGTGGAACACCCATTTTATTAATTGCCAAGTTTGAAGCATTTCCATTTAGCAGTCGTCTATTTAACAGATAGCAATGTAGAAAAGTTACCGCCAAATTACCAAAACCAAAATATTTGAGCTTCTTGCACAAAATCTCGTGATCCAGGGTATCAAAAGCTTTGCTATAATCTAACAAAATTAAAACGGTGTTTTCATTTTTATCATTAGCCCTAAATATGTCATCTGTTACATGTAATAAAGCAGTTGTTGTGCTATGGCCAACGCGAAAACCAGATTGCGTTGCAGGTAAGATCTTCTGTTTATCCAGAAATTCATTTATTTGTTCTGCAATAATAAACACGTTTGATGTTATGCATCTGTTAATGATAAATGTTAGATATTCACTTAAATGCGGAAGAACTAAGGTTATCATTTTTAGATCTATGTTATCAGCTCCCTTCGCATTTGACTTAATGGTTCGAAAAATAGTTAGGGGGGGAGCACTTAGTGTGAATCCGCTTAGTGTTCATCAGTATGCCTATCAGACCGGGAAATCGACAGAACTTGCACTACATAACCTTGTCGGGAAAATCACCCAATCCTTTCAGGAGAAGGGTATTGCGGTGGCTGCATCCCTAGACATTGAAGGAGCATTTAACAATGCACTACCAGAGTCCCTCTATACAGCAGCAGCTGCTAGGGGAATCGAATCTACCATATGTGGCTGGATACGAGCAATGCTGGCGAACAGGACCGTAACGACAACCCTGCAGGGGGAGGAGGTCAGGTTTAGGGCTGCAAGGGGCTGTCCGCAGTGTGGGGTTCTCTCTCCCCTGCTATGGTCACTCCTTGTGGATGACCTGCTCGCCATACTCTCTGCATGGGAGGTCGAGGTCCAGGCATATGCTGATGATCTGGTCATACTGGTAAGAGGCATAAATGAAGATATCTATCCTTCAGGAAGTTTTAGTGGGGTACTTGACTGGTGTGAGAGGGAGGAGATGTCTGTGAATCCCCACAAAACAGTGAGTGTTTGAAGAAACGCAAACTGGTCGACTTAAGACCCCCCATTTTACGGGGAGAGACAATACCATTTGCAGAGGAAGCAAAATATCTGGGAGTTGTTCTAGATAAAACGCTCAACTGGAACTCTCATATGGATAAAGTCATCCACAAGGCCTTATGGACGTGTCGACGAATTTGTGGAAAGTCCTGGGGCGTAGGTCCTAAACAACTATACTGGCTGTACGTGATGGTTATCAGACCCATGATCACATACGGCTCAATAGTTTGGTGGTCCAAAGGTCTTCAAAGGATAGCCAAAATAAAACTCTCAGGTTTGCAGAGACAAGTTAGTCTGGCGATAACTGGTGCAATCAGTACCACACCGTCAGCTGCTCTGGAAGTCCTCCTGGACTTACCACCCCTCCATATACTTTTGGAGAGAGAAGCCAGGTGGGCAGTATACAGACTAAAGCAAGCGCCTATTTGCATGCCGAAGGCTATCATAATAGAGCGTAGTGGAGTGCTGAAGGACATAGAAGGCCACAGCACTCTCTCGATGGTCTGGGATGTTATGCCTACAAAAATTAACTATAAACTGCCTTTCGAGATCCTCTTTCCTCGGAGGGAGGAGTGGGAGTGAGGTGAAACTGGCCTCCTGAAGGCGGATAGTTGCTGGTGGCTCTAAGACCCCAGAGGGGGTTGGAGCTGGAGTGTATAGTTGCAACCCAAACACCAGGCTATCCGTAAGCCTGGGTAAATATGCGACTATATTTCAGGCTGAAATTCATGCCATCGAACTGTGTGTGTGGAAGCTGGAAAAGCTTAGACTCAAACGCAGGTCGATAAAAATCTTCTCTGATAGCCAAGCAGCTTTAAAAGCACTTGGATCCTACCGGTGTAACTCAAGAACGGTATGGAACTGTCAAAAGGCTCTGGAGCGATTAGGTACAAGCAACAGAGTAACCCTGGTTTGGACACCTGATCATGCGGGTATCCAGGGAAACGAGGCAGCGGACTCGTTAGCAAGGCGGGGTGCCTCTTCCAGCTTTATAGGTCCGGAACCGGCTCTTGGCTTAGCTTCGGCTACTGCCAAAGCAGTCATCGCGACCTGGGCGGAGGAAAAGATAAGGGAGTACTGGCGAGATCTGCCAAGATTAGCTCATTCGAAGGCGTTCATAGGGGGCTAAAAGAGATTGCTAAAAATTTGCTAGAGTTAAATAGGCTTGACCTAAAAACTCTGGTTGGCTTATATACTGGGCACTGCCGGTTAAGTAGTCACATGCACAAGTTGGGGCTGGCTGAGGAGGCCAAGTGCCGATTGTGTTTAGAAAGTGACGAATCGGCAGAACATATTTTATGTCACTGTCCGGCTGGAGAACGGACCAGATTTTCTATATTTGGCAAAGTGCATCTCTTGCCAGAAGATCTGGATAAAATCTCACCCAACAAGGTTATTGGCTTCATAAAGAGGCTAAACCTGTTGGGTGAAGTATAATAAGTATGTGAGCCACAATAGACCACAGGGTCGCAGTGGAGGGCTAGTTTTTGGCCCACTCACGTAGAACTAGAACTAGAACTAGAACCTCCGGGGGTTAACGAGTCGGCGAGGAAAGAAGAGAAGACAGAAGAACGCCAGAAGATAAGCCCTTGCCGACGGGGCGTGCCAGGACAGGAGGAGGTTCCTCGAACCGCCGGCATCGGCCGCAATTGCAGTCGAGGCTGACCGGAGAAGGGAACCCACCTCTACGAGGCATCCAGGTCTACAGCGATGAAGTGGGTAAAGAGAGATAGTCCCTCTCGACCCCGCTCATCAGAGGTCATTTATCCAGCCAAGGATATTGGCGCGCCGTCTGGATCAGTCGTTTCCTATGCTCCATCGAGTGAACATCGAGTGTCTAGTAGTGTGCCCTTTGGCAAAAGTGTTTCATCAGCTCCTTTGAGTATTCAAGCAAGTGTCATCCGTCGCTACACTTAGTGGACTATAGTGCATCAAACAAATTCCAGAAACTTTCTTAAAAACATTCCATCAGTGCAACGATACCAACCGACTCTTACCTAAACAGACAATTTCGCTTTGCCAGTGCACCGAACATCTGTCGTCGCATCTTCAGCCGCGATTTTTCTATCTTTCGGAATACTACGTGTATTCCTGGCGCCCAACCACCTCGAACCAAATCCAGAATATTCTCGAAGCCTTGTCTCTGGACTCCAAGCATGGATCCCGAACCACAGCACCCCTGAGATTAAATGAACACAACCAACAAACCCGCCAGCAAAACCGAAAGCGAGAGCGTTTGCAGCTGCTCAGTTTTATCTATTCCTAACGCTAGAGACCACGCCCTAAACACCGTCTAGGCAAATAGATGCGCAGAACCATTCCCTATGTTTAAAAAAACTAGTTGCAAGGATTTGTCGAGGCTCATTTTATGAAATTACGCTCGAGAGCACTTCTCGGCGACAATTGTAGCAAGTAAAACGTACTTTCCATCTCAGACTCCACAATATTGGAATGTGGAACCGAAGGTGAGCTGTGTGGGTCACTGTCCCAATCTAAAATAAAAATAAAATTATAAAATCGATGCCATTGTAGCAAGTATAATATACTTTCCGTCTCGGAGACCACATTATTGGAATGTGAAGGTGTTTCTTTTGAAATGAAGAAGATAACTTTTATTTAAAGTAAATAAAATATTTTGTATTTAAGAATATATATCAAAACAATTAAATTAATAAAAAATATGAGAATTTCGGGAAACAGCTGGCTAATACTCCGATCAGCATTGAATTACACTCGAAAAACCTATAGCAAGCAGCCAAGTCTGTCGTCAGATATGCCTTAGTTGCGACAATCGACGACGAACCCGTCTACTTAATCAAGCAACTACATTCGTCTATCGTAGACATTAGAAGACTATGAGTGTGTGCGATATAAGTGTAATTTCTATAAAATATACAGGGTGAGTCCGAAAGAATAGTTCAACACCAATTTTATTCTGAAATTTCTCAATAATTTCACAAATACGCTAATATTTATTGACATGAAAATTACCTACAAACAAAAGAACTATCAATATCAAAGCCTGAAAGAAAATCACAACAAAATACATTGAAACTTTTAAATGCAAATACCTCAGAAACCCATAAAGTTAGGTGACCTAAACAAGAGTACATTTTTATGCGGAATTGAATGTTCTTTTAGATTTTTAACTTTTTTTAAGCATAGCTTAACAGATAAAAATATTTACTTAAATAATACGGTGAAACTAGCACCCTCTAGGAGTAATGTGAAAATAAACTTAAAATTCATAATTCTCACACCAAAACACATTAACCACCCTGTATTTCTTAAACCAGCGCCATTCGTAAAATGTACCTTGTATCTGTGTGTTAATACACACTAAATTATTATTCAGGTATTCACATATGTTTATGAAAATAAATTAATATTAAAATTTACTTTGTGCCCAACTTAGTTCAGTTTTATCAAAATTTAAATATATATTAAAACTTACTTTCTTCGATTCTGAGCTGCCTCCGACATTTGACTAGGTAGTTTCCCATACGCGAACTTTTCACTAAGTGCGTATGCACATATGGACATTTTATCGCTGTCCATCTTGAATACATAATGATTATCATTTCACGCGAGTTTATATAATGCAGAAACTAATTTTTTGATTTCCACTCTATTGCAAACATTATACATTTTACAATGCGGTAGTGCATCGACGCTACATTTCAAGGTAACTTGCACCGCATCCTGCTCGAGTACATCGAGAAGATAACCCTGTAGAGGTCAGAAACCAGTTCTAGTACATGGTAATGCAGTTTATTGAGCCATTTAAACAAGGAAATAGGTACTGGATTACCACTACCAGTTTCATTTTAACTGCTGGAATAAATAGTACAACTTTACTGTAGAATTTAATTTATATTTGCTCTACACTACGTTAAAATGTCTGGAAGTAAAGGGTTACAGAGAATCAGTAGTGACAACGAATTAGCAAATAACGCATGGGTGACGTCATGCGATGGTAAAGTGGATTGCACTTTTACCAGTCTCCGGGCGAAGGAAGCGATGGATGAGGAGAGCCTCATCATCCTAGATGGCAGTTTTTCTGCCGTGAGGCCTATAGTCCAAGGACCTTCCACTTTACCTTCACCACCGCTGAAGAAAAGAAAATCATCGTCACACGCCTCCGTTGTCGAGGGGCCTTCATCACCATCTACAACAAAAAACCGTGTTGGAAGCCCTACGATGGAACGCGGCGTCGCTGACGATGAGCCTTCATTTTGCGGGGCCATTACATCAACTCCAAGGCGAGAAGAAGGATTGGACGGTGTTTTTGTGTCCCTAAGGACGAATGTGACACATCAACACCGCCAACTGGAAGAATTCAAAAATGCCTGGTACAACTATTTCAAATAGTGCGTTAAAAGAAAAGAAACAGAATTTACTAATGAAATAAAATTTAGGCGGACAGTAGCTGCCCATAATTTAGAAAAAATTAATAATTATCGGAGAGTGCTGTTTGAAATCGCTGAGGGGTTGGCAGCAGATATAATAGAAATGAATGCGTCCTTGCTTTGCGTAGACGGTTTTGCGAATGTGCTGCCAGAGAAGCTGGTCAAGTTTCGAGGTAAGATCAAATTTAAGTATCAGTGATTTATTTATTTTTAATTGTATTAAAAGTGAAATTAAACTATATAAATTTAAAATTGATATTTTGATGTTGATTTGGTAATAATTGCTTTTGTATATACACAAATGTATATACACTCACAGACAAAAATATTGCATATTTTAAATCTTTTTTTATATTTATATTTTTCCTTTAACACAGTAGGCGTTTTTTATTAAAAAAATGGCTTACACTCGAGTGTTTTACGTATATTCAAATTTTTTACTGATAAAATGTAGCTTTTATAGCTGAATGAGCAATAATGTTACAAATTACAAACATTGTATGGTCTGCCTTGACGAATAACAATGTCTGCTCTGTTGTTTGTTGTTATCAAAATGACATTTCGAGTTCTTTATTTGTTGAGTCTGATTGCTCTCGTTACTGGGATGCCACATTCAAACCAATTAATATCTGTTCAAATTGTTACTTTGGCCAATGAGGGTTGCAGACAAAATGAAGATTGCGTATCCATCAATCCACTGTTTCTCGTATAGTAAAGCGATACAGTGAGACTGGAGAATACAAAAGGCGACCCGGTCAAGGACGTAACAGGTGTACAACACCAAGAGATGACCAATATTTGAGACTACAATTTTTGCGAAATCGCACACTTACAGCTCCGCATCTTAAAAATGAATTACTAATTACAAGACAAGTCAATGTACGTGTCAAAACGGTAATAAGAAGACTTAAGGAGTTTGGTTTAACCCCAAAACGCCCTGCCAAAGTGCCTAGACTTCTCCTACGCCATAAAACTAGACGATTACAATTCACAAGAGCCCATGTTAACTGGAATGAACATCTTTTTATAGATGAAACCAGAATACAATTATGGAAGCCAGATGGACGTGGGCGAGTATACAGAAGGTCTGGTGAACGTTTTGCAGAATGTAATCTAGTACAGAATGTTAGCTTTGGAAGCGGTTCCATTATGCTATGGGAAGGCATTAGTTGGGAGAGTCGCACGGAGCTCATTGAGGTGAATTTAAGAATTAATGCTGACTGGTATATTCACAACATACTTGAAGAGTATGTTTTACCTTATGCTGGCTTCATTGGATACGATAACTTTCTGCTAATGCATGATAATGTCCGTGCACATGCCTCTAGAATAGTGGTTCAGTATCTTGAGGATGTCGGAACTGATGCATTAGAGTGGCCACCAATGAGTCCTGATGTAAATCCCATAGAACATATATGGGACATCCTAAAGCGACGTATACGAGCATGAAATCCAATTACTAACTCAATTGCAGAATTAAGAATTGCTGCACAGGAAGAATGGCATCGAATTCCGCAAGAAACCATTAAAGACCTTCTGCGGAGCATGCCTAGGAGGATGCAGGTTATCGCTAGAGCTAGAGGAGGAAGTACTAAGTACTAAATTGTTTATTATGTTGCCTTAAAGTCGTTATTTTGTCGTCATTATGTGACGTACTTTCGAGGTTCGGTCGCAGATGCCGAACTAGTACAACCACTTTAATCAGTCCGGGTTCACTCGGTGGTATTACAAGACTCGGTAATGAAAATAAAATATTTATTTCATAAAATAAAATGTCACCCTGTAAACAAATAATACTAATAATAATTCCCCAACAAAATAAAATAGGTCCTGAAATAATAATACAAAATAGTAAATTAACAAAGAGGGCGGTAAGGTATGTACGGTGCAGACGCTGAGTGTCGCGGAAAGAGCCTGCTAAACACCCAGTGTCGAAGACCACGGAGACGACGTCGAGTACCGCGGAATAACACCTGCTAAATACTCGGAGTCGACGGAATACGGGTTAGACCTCGAGCGCCGCGGAGAGGGCCTGCTAAACGCTCGGAGTCGACGGAAGACGGAATACGGGCAAGACCTCGAGCGCCGCGGAGATTACCTGCTAAACGCTCGGAGTCGGCGGGATACGGGTAAGACCTGGAGTGCCGCGGAGATTACCTGCTAAACGCTCAGGATACCCAGAGGAAGGTAGGGTGCCGCGGAAGTTACCTGCTAAACACCCTGGGGTAGAGGAGGGTTGAGTGCCGCGGAAAGAGCCTGCTAAGCACTGCCGGTAAAGGCAATTTCGCCGGCTTTTATACAGAACGGCGGTAAAGTACAGTGTGAGCAAAATAAAATAAAATAGGTTCGTTACAGTCATTGTTGCTCTTTTTTATTAAATGTTCTACCAAAAAACAGGATATTTTATTAATGCCTCTATAAATCTGTTGCAAAGCTTCATTATGTAATTTATTTGACGATTAATATACGTAATGGATACTAATCTAGATAAATTTGTAATATAACAATAATGACTATTTCCGCTGTCATCAGTGATAAGTAAAAGATTTACGTGAACATTTTAACGAAATTTGGTAAAATAGTATGGTCCTACAATTTCGTGTTTAGTACGACCGTTTTTAAATTGATTACTTATACCAAACACATTAATGGAAATATTGTTTAATGCTTCAAACTTAGAAATATCTTTAAGTTTAATAGGGACTTCCAAACCTTCAAAATTTAATGCTGCGGAGTAATGTGGATATGACGAAATTTTACTTGAATTTAAAGATATAGGAAATAAAGCAGCATTCACAGCCCATGCAAAACACTTGTCGTCTTTATTAACTATATTTACCACAGCTCTCTTGAGTTCAATTTCCTTAGGAAGTTTGATGCATTTGAAGAGACTATTATATTTGTTGATATTGACTTCGAGGAATAAAATTTGTTGAAGGCTCTACCCGAAGTTTTTTCAAGGAATTGAGCCAATTTTTCCATTATGTGCTTTATAAAACTTCATAATCTTTCGATAAATCAGAAGAAATATTATAATCTGATTTTCTGTGTTGAAAGACTTGAGATCAGACATATCTTAACCAGGTATAATATATGAAGAAAACAATTTGAAATTCACTTTCAGGGCACACCATTTTGTAAGATGTTCAGATATAACTGCAACTACTTTTGGGTAAATTTCCAACAATTCCGAAGGATCAATGTGATGGTGTTGACTCGAAAAACGGTAACTGGCTATTCTAAACTTCATAGGGTTATTTAATAGCTCAACACCCTTATCCACGGACCACATAACAATTTTGTGTGAGTTACGTCTCATATGCCCTGCATAACTTTGTTTCGGTACACGTTCATCACAAACTGTGCATTCAATTGAACATTTTTTATCGCTAACAGGATCACCTTCTGTATGACTTATTTTAATTTTCTTAGTAGGGTTTTCATTATTGCGATATAAACAACTTTCTCTAAGATGACGGTCCAAATTATATTTAGAAGAGAACTTCTTGTTACACGCTGGACAATACATTTTAGAATGATGATTACCCTTTGACTTAAGAGATTATAAATAATTCTGAGCATTTATGAACTGCAGTTTTTTATATGGGATAGAAGTTTTGATATCTGGTTTAACCAGTTTAATGAGTAGAAGAACCGGTTCAAAATTTAAACTTGTTTAACTAGTTTTATAATTAGAATAACCAGTTAAACATTTTTATTTCTGAAATAGTAGTTTCATTATTAGATTAACCGGTTAAACATTTTAACCACCATCCAGAACCACATTTTCACTTTCTTTATTAAAAAATAACAATATATATATATATATATATATATATATATATATATATATATATATATATATATATAACAAATTTATACTATTTCGCTTTAATTTATCCAAGAATTATGCTTTTTATCCATCCCTAACCATTTTACGAATAGTTTATTCTCACTTTTTCTAAGAACTTTTTCAATTAAACATCACGGGCGTAGTTTTTTGAAGTTCTTCTGCATAAAAGTCTCCTTGAATTTCTTGATTGTTTTGATCTTTTAACAGGTAGGTTGTTGGATTAGTTCTATTAACTTTTCTTATTATAACCACCTCGTAGTTCCAATTTGGCGTGTATGAGTAGGTATAGGTACGGTTGGGCGACCCTCCTCCACTTTCCTTTTAGGCCCCGCCCCTCGCGCCTCTCGACCAATCAGATTGCAGCATTATGGCGGGAAATTCAAACTGATTTGAAATTTGACAGTAGCGGCCTAACCTAAGTTCAAACTGGCGTGATATTTAAAATTGGGCGGGGAAATTCAAACTGATTTGAAATTTGACAGTAGCGACCTAACCTAAGTTCAAACTGGTGGGATATTTAAAATTAGGCGGGAAATTCAAACTAAGAAAAAAGGATCTAACAACAGAAAAAACATGCGCAGTAGGTTACATAAAAAACGTGCGCAGTACGTTACAGAAAAAACATGCGCAGATCTGCAGCGGTAGCGTTATAGTGACGTCACACACACATACAGTTTTTTGCTAATAACTAAAATTTTAAAACTGATTTGATTGGTTCCTCTTCAAGACCTATCACGTGACGTTGTTATTTAAATGAAAAAAAACTTTACTCAGTGTGCGATTTGAACCCGGGACCTCTCGCATGCAAAGCAAACGCGTTACCACGAGACCGCTATGACTATTAACAAAAGCTTACAGTAACTGCGTAATATATGAATCAGAGAGCGCTTGAAGGCGTCCCCCGCCAAGCAGTCTGAGCCATAACAGTGATATTAAATAGAAATATTTAATATTTTACAGATGATATTAAATACCTAACCTAACCTAAGTTCAAATTGGCGGGATATTTAAAATTGGGCGGGGAAATTCAACCTGATTTGAAATTTGACAGTAGCGCCCTAACCTAAGTTCAAACTGGCGGGATATTTAAAATTAGGTGGGAAATTCAAAAGTGACAGAAGTGGCGGGATATTTAAAATTAGGCGGGAAATTCCAACTGATTTGAAATTTGACAGTAGCGACCTAACCTAAGTTCAAACTGGTGGGATATTTCAAATTAGGCGGGAAATTCAAACTAAGAAAAAAGGATCTAACTTAACAGAAAAAACATGAGCAGTAGGGGGCCTAACCTATCAGAAAAAACATGGGCAGTAACGACCTAACCTAACAGAAATAACATGCGCAGTAGGTTACAGAAAAAACATGCGCAGTAGGTTACATAAAAAACATGCGCAGTACATTACAGAAAAAAACATGCACAGTAGACTAAAGTTCTGCAGCGGTAGCGTTATAGTGACGTCACACACACATACAGTTTTTTGCTAATAACTAAAATTTGAAAACTGATTTGATTGGTTCCTCTTCAAGACCTATCACGTGACGTTGTTATTTAAATGAAAAAAAAACTTTACTCAGTGTGCGATTTGAACCCGGGACCTCTCGCATGCAAAGCAAACGCGTTACCACGAGACCGCTATGACTATTAACAAAAGCTTACAGTAACTGCGTAATATATGAATCAGAGAGCGCTTGAAGGCGTCCCCTGCCAAGCAGTCTGACCTATAACAATGATATTAAATATTTAAAATTTTACAGGTGATATTAAATAATTAGAAATATGTATGAAATAAAAAAACTGGTAGCGCTGGGAATCGAACCACGGGCCTTTGTGACAGAAGTGGCGGCAAATTCAAAGTGGCAGCAGTGGCGGGAAATTCAAACTGATTTGAAATTTGACAGTAGCGACCTATTTAAAATTGGGCGGGAAATTCAAACTAGCGGGATATTTAAAATTAGGCGGGAAAATTCAAAGTGGCAGCAGTGGCGGAAAATTCAAATTAACGAGAGTGGCGGTAAATTCAAACTGGTGAGATTTAAAATTAGGCGGGACATTCAAATTGGTAGAAGTGGCGGTAAATTCAAACTGTTTTAAAATTAGGCGGGAAATTCAAATTGGTAGAATATTAAAATTAGGCGGTAAATTCAAATTGGTAGAAGTGGTGATAAATTCAAACTGATTTAAAATTAGGCGGGAAATTCAAAAGTGACAGAAGTGGCGGGTTATTTAAAATTAGGCGGGAAATTCTGACATAAATGTGACATAAACGTGACATAAATGTGACATAAACGTGACATAAATGTGACATAAACGTGACATAAATGTGACATAAACGTGACATAAATGTGACATAAACGTGACAGAAACGTGACGTAACCGTAACATAAACGTGACATAAATGTGACGTAAACGTGGCATAAACGTGACATAAACGTGACATAAATGTGATGTGTAGAGGAAAAAAAAAGGCAATACTCTTAACATTACATTTTATTATATATATCGGACAAAACATTAGTTTTATAAAAGTAAAGATATTCACGTAGAGCATTACTTAATATACTATCATTAGACACATCACAAAAGCTATTAATAATTTCTTCAAAATTGAAACTAATTTTATGGGAATTTATCGAATCACTTATAATAGCTAAAACATGATAATAGTAAGCACAAAATTCCAATGAATTTAACAGCAGATATTCTTTAATTAACACAGACAGCAACAGTTACTTGGAATCACTTTTATCAAAGTAAGAACTAGGGACATGTTTTGATCCATCAGCACCCTTAAAATAATCCTTAGTTTCACATGTGAAACATTTTCTGTTTGGTAGATCGCAATCTCCACCACATTTGATGCACTTATACTTTACCGGAACAGGCATATTGCAATTAATAACACTTCCGCTCAGGACGATTCTAATTTGATAATAATTGAAATAACTGAGCGTCACCTACTTTTATAACAGCCCATACACTAAACATTGTGGTCTGTAAAAACAGGTATCTGGCAGTAAAATTAGCTAATTTAAAATAATGTTTATTTAAAAGAAATAATTGAAGTGCGAACGCGAAAACAGGAAACCGTTAGAAAATAATTAGCTCTGGTAGGAAACTGATAACTGATAGAATTGAAAGAAATGAAACACGAAATCGAGATTTTTTTTCTTTTTATTGATAAGATTATACAGTTAGATTGCTATAGTAGCATCAAGATTTCCATGACATAAAGTACAGAATTTTATAAACTTTCCACAAATCCAACAGACTTCCACATGGCCACAAGGTAGGAAAATTACGTTTCGCTTGTGTCTTTGACATATTTTGCAAGTTTTAGCTTCAACCGGTCCCCAGCATTCATCCTCAGGCACTGAATTTGGCATTACTTCAATTGGCCTCATGCCAGACATTGTGCTTGTTCACAGGACCTATCGCTACACTTGACTACGATATACAAAATAATAAGAATAACATCTAATGATTAAATTCATAATACTTTCGAAAGATTTTTGCTATACTCTTAATTATCAAAACAATTGTAGCAAGTGTTATAAAGTAAATAAGTCCAGAAATTGTATGCATATTTGTTTTCGTATTCTCGGACGCTTCTAGGAGTGCATTTGCGTATAGCTCTTCATAACCAGAGCAGTTTAAGAAAGGTAACGGTCGCCAAGTTTCGAAATTTCCAATCGATTTATCTTGAAAGGTTATTCTCAACTTGTAGAATTTAGAATGTTGTGGAATCGCCGCAGCAAAGGCACTCAGCTCCCCGCCATTAACTATGGCATGAGCCATCTGAGTTAACGCATGTGGGCACGTGTTTATGTCGTTGGAATTTCTGTAGCACACATACATTTCGTGTACGTTGTGGAAGTCATGTACGTACAACATATTTTGTAGTATTGTACTCAAGATGATGAAATTAGAACGTAAAACTACCATCGTTGTTACTTGGGCGACTATAAACGAATAAGCTACATAATGGTTTGCAAAAGTCTTATATGGAGAGAGAGAGGGGAAATAAAACAGACAAAGATAAATAAGCACGTATATTAAGCATATTAAAAGAAATACAATAATATTATAAAGTAATTGGTATTATAATTCTTGTAGGGGCATCCTTCGTTGCGGAAAATCGACGTGGATTCGTAAATACATCGTCCCACTTATCTCTAATGGTCATCTTCCGAAACTGTTTGGTCAGTGTACACTGGTTAGCGTATCGGGCTATATCAGATTTTAATTTTTGAATGTTTTTAAGATGTTCATCTTAGTCTGTCCACAGCGAAAAATTCCCAGTATCTACGTCGAGCTGCAGTGGAAGCATACGCCCACGTCCTCATTTCGTACACTCTCGTAGATTTAGCGAAGGTAACTCTTTTCTTCATTGCGGTAATAGGTTGTACACCCAGCGGAAAAGATCCTCGCAGTTCCTCTTGCTGCATCTGATTGTTTTATTGTAACTGTGATACGAACAGCAGCGAGGCTCATCTACTATTACAAGCGGTGGGGGGTTATCCCTGAAATTATTAAATTTTTCGACGTTTATCACTTGGGGTAATTGTCGGTTGGAGGAGGAAGCCAATTGTGATAGTACCTTCTCTAAATAATCCAGCTTAAGACGACCACTTACATAAATTATATCAGCACACAGCAGATTATCGCTCAGTATAGCGTTCAACTTGCCGTATTCTATATCTCCAGACGAATAACGGATGCCGTTTATATTTTGTTCTGCGTATCTTACTTGTTTCTGATTCAACCGAGACAAACTGCGAAAACTCGTAGGTGGTTTCAGTAAATAATGGTTCACTTGACGCGCATCCTGAATCGTTATTTCCTTGGGATAAAATTCATAACCCCCGTTGGTACTCAGTAACATAAAACCCTCTATGTCTAAAACCACAACCTTCATCTCGGACGATTATCAAACGACTAACATATTAATTTCAACCGCATCACATTTTTATGCTAGATTCTTAACGATTTCGCTAAGTGGGAGGTGTTCCATGATACAGTCGTGTACGATTATGCAGTAGGCGCTGGTATTAGCGGGAAAACCTTGGGTTGCTTCAATGTCCAATCTTACGTCCACGGTAGCCGATTTCATGGTTTCGTCTCGCCTCGAGCAGTCGATGACGAAAAGAGCGTGATTCTTAAAGGTGCCGTAATCGAGCAAAGATTTCTTCTGCTGGCTATTCGTGTAACTGGGATAAAACTCTGTGTATTTGTAGTGAGCTTCGACGTAGTTGTTCTTAACAAAATTTAATTGCATCCTCTCGTTGGGAAAGCTCTCTCCGTTTAGCGTTAATCTGATGTTGGCAATATTGATGTTATCAAAGCGCGTAGGATCTGCCGTGAAGTTGTTTTGTTTAGTCGTCTGGAAACCTACGATGACGTATCTGGGGCTTTCGATCGAAGAAGTAGTCTTAACAGCCCAAATTTCTTTGGTAGCGCCGGCGGTGAGGGCGGGTAACATATGCAAATCCCATTGTCTATATGGTATCAGTATAGGAGTATCAGCTCTGATGGCTTTTAGTAGGCTAAGTTTTATTTCATCGCTAGGATACAGCCGTTTAATTTTAACCTCGATGTTTTGAATGTCCAGCGTCACTGTTGTGTGGTCAGTAGCGACCTTTTCCCTAACGAGGAAACAGTTGGAATCGTTACTGTTCCTTATTAATTTGATACATTGCTTGCTGCACGTCACCACTCGGTAGTCGTTGAAAATGTTGAAAATATGCTTCAACGGAATGAGAAAATCAAAAGTTCCATCATCATTTAGGGTAGGCGCATTGGGATAGTTCCAACCGGCTATGGATAAATGTTTAGAATCCTCGGCGCAATAGCACAAATACCCGCGAACGGTGCTCACTAGACCAACTTCGCGTATACTTTCCACTTCCTTGGCGTTTATTTCATATACGGCCGATGAAAACATAATTGCAGCTGCGTTGTTTACAAAGGATACGTCTCCGTTGCCGCCAGCCTTTGTAATCTTTCCGCTGATACATATGTGTCCGTCGTAGGTGGCATCAAAAACATCGGCCTGATTGATGGTAATTTCAATGACGTCGTTGTTTCGAAAGGATTTTACGTAGGGGTAATACGTTCGCCACTCCACCTTTTGTATGGATTCGTCCATTGCGGGTCGACGGAAAAGATCGAACGTTTGATGGGATAACATTATAACCCAGAGATTTTAGGAACAATGTGTTCGTTAGAGACAAAGGCTTCTGTTGCTTAGCGAATGTGACCTTATCGTGAGATATTTCTCGCAGTACTGACTTATGCCTCAATAGCGGTTCCCTTATATGAATAGAATTTTGCAGTGTGTTCTCGAAAACTAACATTATGTGAGTTTCTTAATCTCCAAGCGAACGATGATTTCTTCGCCTCTGAAATTTACAGGCTCAAAATTCTGGCCCAACACATCGATTGTCAGAGTGCTTATTTCAGTTCTGTTTATTGGTAGGTAGATGAGGTGGTTCGGGGCTTCGTCGATGGCAAATCCAGGGTCGACGCTTACGGGAAACTCGTATATTGTATGTGATGGCCTGTCGTTGTAGAAGGCTCCCGAAGTAATGTTACAATCCAGGTGGATGGTGTGTACTTTTATAATATCTACCGGTAAATCTGATTTGTGCAGGTTCCTAGATGCTAGTATCTTTTTCGAAAATCCCAACGTCCTACCGATACTATCTTCTTTTTCAAAGTTCACCGCGTATTTATCGCTGTATATTTCACACCTTAGAGTGTTATTATTAGGTTTTAGCGAAAATATCTGATCGACTTTGGGGTCCTTGTCGATATTTAATCCCCTTCTAATATAATTTTCAATGTCTCGAATCTCGTAGGCACCCTCGGCAAATTTTATAATGGTGTCTTTCTTCGAGTCGTTGTTCTCATACAAATAAATCTTTTGAGATGCTTCAATGTTTGGTATGCTGTTGTATGAGTGAAAACTAAGAAGAGCCAAACCGTAACTGAATTGTGGATCCAAACGTACGACGGGGGTAAAGTTGAATGTTAGAGTAGGTGTATGACTCTTTAGCGTCACCAATGTAGACATGACTGACGATGTTCATTAGATGTCGTTGCTTTTATAGAGAAAGTGCAGACATAGGTGCCCGCAATTTATTTGATTATACTTTTGATAACGATCTGCGTTATAGGTTATGTTCACATCGTTGGCTCCCAAGTATCTAGTCAGTTCCTTAGGCGGTTTCAAATGTCCGAAACTATCAAAGTACTCTACGTTGTTGCCGTTTTTCCTATAAGCTACCCAGTGAGTGCCCCTATTCTTATTCAAGTCTAAATTTAAAATGGCACTTTCACGTCGTCGTGGACCCGAAGATGGTAACGTGTCTCGCATGAAAACTCCTCGAAAATATGGAATTCGTAGTTGTTTGGCGTATCTCATCAGGTCAGTGTCAGACAGTGGCTTATCGGGTAGCTTTATTGGTAGTTTTTTTGCTTTTTCAAGAATAAGCCGTAACCTCCGTGTCGATTCTTTCTCAAATATAGACCGGATCCTTTAGCCCCTATAGCTTCCATGGCTTCGTTGTGTCGATGCTCTTCCACAAGTTTTTTTGCTGCATTCTTAGCATCGATTATGGTCTTCGCGACGGCCCGCGCACCTCCCGCTAGCGAACCGAGAGCTCCGAGGGCACCGAGTATAGGCATTAGCAGAGGTATGAAACCTCCAGAGTGTTCTGCGGCTAGCGGAATGATTCTCGGTATGCGAATGTTTTTCTTACCACCGACCTTTTTAACTGCTACCCTTGCTGCTTTTAAAGCCGACAAAGAGTTTTTTCTCAACGAAGTACTGGGTTGCTGCTTTTTCAAACTGTTTGCAATTTTTGCTACTGCATCTCTTTCCACTCTTTTTCAAGCCCATTCCGAGATTACGTTTCGCCTTCATGGCTGTAATTACGAACCAAGCGGCTGCTTTTTCTCCTAGTTTCGCGTCTTTAGATTTAACGCGTTTCCAAACTCTATTCTCCAACACCAGATCGGTCTTATGTCTATCTTCTACGGACTTATTTTGAGAGTACGCTATATCGTGCTCCCGACAAGCCGAATCCAAAGGATTGATTCCTTGATCACCTCTGGCAAGTCTTTTTTCCAGTTTTGTACCGGGTCCACAAAAACTGTAGCCTGGAATGTGTAATTCAAATGGTAGTTTATCTATCAGCGAATTTAACACACCTTTACCGTATCGCAGCGGCATTAGAAATGATTTAAACTGATAGTGGTATCTGTATTTATGGAAAGTAATTTGATAGATGTCTTCAAACCATGAAGGTAGTTCAACAAGAGCAGACGTTACCCATTGAAAACTTAGATTTCGGCGAAAATCCTGGTATTGTGGGTAAACATGGTTCGTTGCTACCGAATTCATTCAGATGTGTCGTATGCGGACCCAGCGGTTGCGGGAAGACCAACGTAATATTATCACTTCTATTTCATCCGAATGGCGCTAAATTTGAAAATGTTTATGTCTACTCAAAGTCCTTATACCAGTCTAAATATCAACTGTTGGGAGACGAGTGAGTAAAGTGAAGGAAATCGGATATTTCCCATATGGGGTTAGCGATGAAATTATTAGTCCGACAGATGCTCGACATTATTCCATATTCATATTCGACGATGTGGCATGTGATAAACAGGAAAAGATACGTGAATACTACTCGATGTGCAGACACAAGAATATCGACGCCGCCTACCTATGTCAGACATATTCCAAGATACCGAAGCAACTTATTCGAGATAATTGTAATCTAATAGTTCTTTTCAAGCAAGATGAAGTAAATCTAAAGCACGTCTACGAGGAACACGTATCCCCCGATATGACGTACGATCAATTCAAAAACTGCTGCTCAGAATGTTGGGTTGATAAATATGGTACAATGGTAATCGTAAAAGACTTTGATTTTCACAAAGGACGCTACCGAAAAGGTTTTGATCAGTATATTAAGCTGTAACTATGGTGAAAGCTAACATTAATCACAATGAATCCAACGGTTGAAGACGTCATCATCAAGACAGCGCGAAAGAAAAAAATCAACGAACTCGCAAAGTTGATTAAGCGAAAGTACTTGGCTCTAAAGCTTGGTAAAACCGAGGAAGATGAGGCACTTCAGAAAGTGTTTAAACCCATTGTAACACCGTTAAAGGAAATAGCCAGCACATCACTCAAATTAAATGAAAGAATTGACAAGTTTAAGAAAGAGGAGGAGAAGGAATTGAAGGTAGAAGAAAAACCGTCTACATTCGACCAGACAGCCTTTTTACCATTGGAAGACGTAGCGTCGTCTTCGCCATCTATAAGTGATGATGATGATGAGGATGATGAAAAGGAACCAGAAACTCAGCCGGCAGATATAACTCAAGAAGCGTTGGAAGAATATTTAGATCAATATCTCGCAATATCTCAAAAGTACGTAACGGAGCATTGGGTTGACAGCGATGTAATTGATAAGAATTATGGACCAGTATACGATTTCTCAACCTCATCGTGGTTACTCGGAAGCAAACGTATTGATTTTAACATTCGTACTGGTAATATACTAATCGATGGAGAGCAATTCAAAGGAACACCAGGATTGTACCAATTGATTTTCTATCATAACCCGTCTTTCAATGAAGAGGATAAGAAATCTTATAAAAATATTCTTCAAATGACTAATGCACACAAGAACAAAGCAGGACGCTTAAAGAGCTCCAGTTCGTTCAAGTATAGAGAAATTATTAGACCGCTATTCATTAAAGGATCGCGTAAAACTACTGGCAGAGGCTTAGTATCTAACAAGTTAACTTACAATACAATACCGATGCAATATATTTACTGGGATGATCCCAACGAACTTGTCGATCGTCTAAGACTATTGGTAGCCTCTCAGAACGCTGGAAATACATCTCACGATAACGAAATTGTAGCAATTATCGAGGAGCTAAACGAGGCTAACATAATATCATAGGTTGTCATCATTGTCCTTTTTCTGTCAGCGTTGTCCTTTTTTCTGTCATCTTTGTCTTTTTTACGTCATCGTTATACGTTTTTCTGTCTCATTTTTGTCACGTTTTACATCGCACACATTCTACGTAGATCAAATACTATAAAGCTGCATATCAAACAATTTCCAGTCATTCTACACGATGAGTCTCGATAAATTCGGACGTAGCTCTCATCGTCATCATCATCAAGATTTTAACGAACCTTACATACCTCATACAATTGGATTTTCATTTACTCCCGACGGAAACGTTAATATTGGTAATTTGAGGATATGTTACGTGAAACAGCCCATTCAAGCTACTGATGCCACCAATAAAGAATATGTGGATGCAATACATGATACTTTAAAGCAACTTCAACACAATGATTCCAGCAGCCTACTCAAGTCCATGAGAAACTTGGAAAAATGTCATGAAAGTGATATTAAAAGAATTACACAGGAAAATTCACAGTTACACAAAGATTTGGAAACTAGTATTAAAGCGGAAAAAAATATTGTACTTAGTATGACTACAGATATACTCCATGTGCTTAATACAGAAGGCAAACGGCTTGGAGATGCTATTAGCCGACTGAGTAAGAAGCAAGAGGGGGATGTCGAAGATATTAAAAAAATGATTGACACACTAGAGCAGCACATACTGAAAACTATTAATAAAAATCCCATTTAAGAGTATATTACATCGGGAATTGGTGGTTACAGATCAGTTCAAAATGTCTGCGATGCGAATCAAACATTCCAAGGAAAAAATTCAACTGATAAATGAGCTTCATAAGCCTATGAGAAAAAACTATGTTCGCAGACGTACGATTATTAAGGCGCTTGATGACCTTTGGTAAATAGACTTGGCCGAAATGGGGAACTACGCTAAAGTGAATAGAAATTTTAAGTACATTTTAGTAGTTATCTACTGCTTCTCGAAATTCATATGGACCAGACCTGTAAAAAGAAAGACTGGCGACGAGGTGACAAAGACGTTCCAGGACATTCTAGAAACAAGTAAACGAACGTGTAAAAATTTACAATCTGATCAGGGTACAGAATTCTTCAATAAAAAATTCCAACAGCTCCTCAAGAAACACGATATTAATCATTACAATACGTACAGCGTGAAAAAGGCTGCTATTGCAGAACGAGTGATAAGAACTTTGAAATCAAAGCTGTACAAATACTTTAGCCTAAGCGGTACATATAAGTGGATAGACGTTTTACAGGAAATTACTAATTCCTACAACGAAACCCGACATCGTACCACCGGATACAAACCGTCTCAAGTAAATAAGTCCAACGAGAAGAGAATTTTAAAGGCCGTATACAATCATATTAAGATAAGCGGCCCGCAAATATTCAAAGTGGGTGACGTTGTGCGCATCAGCAAGAATAAGCACGTCTTCGATAAGGGATACACACCTAATTGGACGACCGAACTATTTAAAATTGCGTCGGTTAAACTTACGAATCCAACGACATATATCTTGGAAGATATGCAGGGGCATCCTATAAGAGGCGCTTTCTATACAGAGGAACTACAGAAAACCTCTAACCCCGACATCTATCTCGTCGAGAAGGTATTAAGGAGAAGGGGGAGGAAAGTTTTCGTTAAATGGCTGGGGCTTGATAAAAAACATAATAGCTGGATCGCGAACACCAACGTCATTTAGTCTGATCTAGTTCGTCGTCGAGCGAGCAAGTTGTACGTCTTCAAAATAAAAGTGAAATTTTTTAAGTAAAAATGTCCTATGTAAGTGTGGATGATGCTTACAGCAGCAGCAGCACTAACAGCAATAGTGATATGAAGGTCGCCGATGAAATTATCGAAAAATCTAATAAACAGTATATGAAAGCTTTGGATGAAATTATCGAAAAATATGAAGAGGCTGCACGATGGGAACAGAATTATTTACTAAATAGTGCTTTCTCTCTCAATGACTATATTCAAATCCAGTGTGGTTTAAGTCCGGCTAGATCTTTTAGCGCTGCAATAATTATGCGAAATTATGTCACTGGTTCCAAAATATCGTTTTCTACCTATGAATGGCACACTCTCCTGGACCTACTGCAACGTTTGAAAACAGATTTCTTCCAAGCACCCATACAAGGTTGGCCAGATGAGTATGACCCTGTGACTCATCGCTGTGGGGATTACGCTACAGTTACCCAATTGGTCTACGAAGATACTAAAAGCTTACATATCACCAAATATAAAATGTACATCGAACTTTTTATATTCGAAGTTGATGAACTGCTAAAGCTTGATACTTGTGTACTTTCTCATAGAATAAGTATGTTAAATTCATTGGAATTTTGTGCTTACTATTATCATGTTTTAGCTATTATAAGTGATTCGATAAATTCCCATAAAATTAGTTTCAATTTTGAAGAAATTATTAATAGCTTTTGTGATGTGTCTAATGATAGTATATTAAGTAATGCTCTACGTGAATATCTTTACTTTTATAAAACTAATGTTTTGTCCGATATATATAATAAAATGTTATGTTAAGAGTATTGCCTTTTTTTTTCCCTACACATCACATTTATGTCACGTTTATGCCACGTTTACGTCACATTTATGTCACGTTTATGTTACGGTTACGTCACGTTTCTGTCACGTTTATGTCACATTTATGTCACGTTTATGTCACATTTATATCACGTTTATGTCACGATGTCACGTTTATGTCACGTTTATGTCACATTTATGTCACGTTTATGTAACATTTATGTCACATTTATGTCACGTTTATGTCACATTTATGTCACGTTTATGCCACGTTTACGTCACATTTATGTCACGATGTCACGTTTATGTCACGATGTCATATTTATGTCACATTTATGTCACGATGTCACGTTTATGTCACGTTTATGTCACATTTATGTCAGAATTTCCCGCCTAATTTTAAATAACCCGCCACTTCTGTCACTTTTGAATTTCCCACCTAATTTTAAATCAGTTTGAATTTATCACCACTTCTACCAATTTGAATTTACCGCCTAATTTTAATATTCTACCAATTTGAATTTCCCGCCTAATTTTAAAACAGTTTGAATTTACCGCCACTTCTACCAATTTGAATGTCTCGCCTAATTTTAAATCTCACCAGTTTGAATTTACCGCCACTCTCGTTAATTTGAATTTTCCGCCACTGCTGCCATTTTGAATTTTCCCGCCTAATTTTAAATATCCCGCCAGTTTGAACTTAGGTTAGGTCGCTACTGTCAAATTTCAAATCAGTTTGAATTTCCCGCCACTGCTGCCACTTTGAATTTGCCGCCACTTCTGTCACAAGGGCCCGTGGTTCGATTCCCAGCGCTAACAGTTTTTTTATTTCATACATATTTGATATCACCTGTAATTAACACCTGTAAAATCTTTAATATCATTGTTATAGCTCAAACTGCTTGGCGGGGGACGCCTTCAAGCGCTCTCTGATTTATATATTACGCAGTTACTGTAAGCTTTTGTTAATAGTCATAGCGGTCTCGTGGTAACTCGTCTGCTTTGCATGCGAGAGGTCCCGGGTTCAAATCGCACACTGAGTAAAGTTTTTTTTCATTTAAATAACAGCGTCACGTGATAGGTCTTGAAGAGGAACCAATCAAATCAGTTTTCAAATTTTAGTTATTAGCAAAAACTGTATGTGTGTGACGTCACTATAACGCTACCGCTGCAGAACTTTAGTCTACTGTGCATGTTTTTTTCTGTAACGTTTCTGCGCATGTTTTTTATGTTAATTTCCCCGCCTAATTTTAAATATTCTACCAATTTTGATTTGCCGTCACTTCTGTCACGAAGGTCCGTGGTTCGATTCCCAGCGCTACCAGTTTTTTTTATTTCATACACATTTCTAATTATTTAATATCACCTGTAAAATTTTAAATATTTAATATCATTGTTATAGCTCAGACTGCTTGGCAGGGGACGCCTTCAAGCGCTCTCTGATTCATATATTACGCAGTTACTGTAAGCTTTTGTTAATAGTCATAGCGGTCTAAAGTTTCACACTGAGTAAAGTTTTTTTTTCATTTAAATAACAACGTCACGTGATAGGTCTTGATGAGGAACCAATCAAATCAGTTTTCAACATTTAGTTATTAGCAAAAAAACTGTATGTGTGTGACGTCACTATAACGCTACCGCTGCAGATCTGCGCATGTTTTTTATGTAACCTACTGCGCATGTTTTTTCTGTTGTTAGATCCTTTTTTCTTAGTTTGAATTTCCCGCCTAATTTTAAATATCCCACCAGTTTGAACTTAGGTTAAGTCGCTACTGTCAAATTTCAAATCAGTTTGAATTTCCCCGCCCAATTTTAAATATCCCGCCAGTTTGAACTTAGGTTAGGCCGCTACTGTCAAATTTCAAATCAGTTTGAATTTCCCGCCATAATGCTGCAATCTGATTGGTCGAGAGGCGCGAGGGGCGGGGCCTAAAAGGAAAGTGGAGGGGGGTCGCCCAACCGTACCTATACCTACTTGTATGATTTACTGAATGCCTCTCTATATCTACTGATTCTTACATAATCACCGACTTTAAACTTTACTGGTTTTGGATCGACGGTTTTTATGTAGTTATAAGCTGTTTGTAGCAGTTGCTTAACATTTTTGTTATTTATTTTACTAGGGGCCAAACCATGTGATGGGGTGTTTCATTATATGTATTTACGATCTCCGGTAATATATTTATCCAATTATAAGTTCCTTGCAAGCTAAACTGCTTCCACATTAAATTTTTCAGTGTTCTGTTCACCCTGTCGACAATGCTAGCTTTTAAATTTGAGTAAGTTATAGTGAGCCCAATAAGACCTTTCGGTGTAATAGTACTACCAAAATTATGAAACATTTCACAATCAGTTGGAAGAATGTCTACATATTCTATTTTTCCAGAGATCGGAAAAATATATTCCTGTTTTTGATTCTCCAAAGTATACATACCCGATAATTTATTTTCAGAACCCTTTATTTTTATTATACACTCACTATGATGTAAGGAAGGTTCACAAATATAAAAAGGGGATGACTGGGGAGAAGATGCTAAAGTTGGTAAGAGATAAGGACCAGATCTATCTTTTAAAATATGTCGACCAAATTTATCGATAGGCATGTTTTTAGAATAACAGTTTACGACTGAATGAGGTTGTTATAAGGAAATTTTTATTTTATTACTTTTGCCTCTCTGAGTTCCTCGACGATGGAGGATAATTCGTTATCGTGTGAATTATTTTCAGCCATTTGCGATGCTATTAACAAACGCATTCAATTAATTAACTCATTAACATCGTTGAAATACACGTAATCTATTTTATTATTGGATAGGTTTAGCAGTCCACCTTTGGTGTAATGTTTTAACGATTGTGTTCTACGTAGAGGTCTATTTGGTGATGGAGGTTTTGAGAATGATTGTGGTTGTATTCCTGATTTTAATATTCTCTTTTTTATTAAATACGGTCTAATAATCGTTTTATATTTTTCCGTTTGCGAGCCTTGGACTTGCCCTTCAGGAATATAATTTCTACGGTATGCGTGAGACCTATTTAAGATATTCAAGTAATTATCTAAATCTTCTTTAGTGTAACCTATGGGCTGTTTTTTGAACAGTAACTCATACAATCCTGGAGTTCCAGTATAAGTTACACCAGCTACTTTAACATCTTTTCCAATTATATCTAGATTGGTTCCTCCAATTTGAAATTTTTCTGTCTCCATATTATGCTTTACTCCATATTGGCGGTCATTATCTTTATCATCTCCTCTCACAGATATATCTATATATTATCGTGGTAATGGGTCGTAACCTTCTAAGTATTCTTCATAGGCTCTGGTATTTGAAAGATCTTATAGGAAAAGTCGACTTTTCTCCACTTCCTTATTAATTAAGTCGCTGCTGTTCTGTTCTTCAGCAACTGAATAGTTAATTACTGATTTGTACCATCGACATGGGTTGTTGAAGTTGAAACTTGATTAATGCATCTATTTTAGATTTTCTTGGTGTAGACGTTGGTGTCTCAAATTTAAATTCCGTAGGCTCCTGTTTAATCGGGACATCTGATTTTATGGTAGAAAGAAATTTATTCAAGGGTTCTGTAATTGGTTTATACTTTATTTCCAATCCAGCTTGAGATTGAGCTATGTCTGATTTTAAGTCTCGATACTTCTCTCTCACAGAATTTCTGGCTTTAACCAGTTGTTTCGCCAATTCTTTGTTAATTGCTGTTGTGTTAAATAATGATAAAAAGTGATATGTGCAGACATATTTATAACTCAGGTTGGTTGAGTCAACCTCGGTTCTAAAAACAAACTCTTTTTTATGGTAAGATATATGCATCGAACCCTTTTCTATATCTCCAAGATAGCAGTGCGCAGTTTTTATATATAACAAGTAATCCATATTTATCTCTCCAGCATTCACCACACATGTCTGTAAGCATGGAACTGTTGAAATGGCATGTCTACGTTGACGCGATCATCATAAATATGTTTTAAATTTGTAACATCTTGCTTAAAGACAACAATAAAATTCGAATTATCTCTTATGAGCTGTTTTGGAATAGATGAGTACGTCTGACATAAATAAAAGCAATCTGTATTTTTATGACCGCCGAAACAGAAATAGTCTCTCATAACGCTCTGATTGCAACAGACTACATCGTCAAATATTATGATAGAATTGGGCTTTATTTCACTAGGAGGGAGTACTTCGTCACCATCGCTGAATTCATAATACCCAATCTCTTTTATAGGTGTTAACAACCGTTTTAAACATTGATATTTTGGTTGGTATAAAGATTTCGAATATAGGTAAATATTTTCAAAACGTAAACCGTTCGGATGTTCCAATAAACTTATTATAACATTCGTTTTCCCTGTCTCTGACGACCCTCCATGTTTTTTAAAGCTATTTCCTGAAGAAACTTCATCATGATTTGTAACTGTCAATACAATTTTCTGTTGTTCGCCCTTCATTGTATAATCAAATGTATTCAACTGGAAATCTCTAATTGAGTAAAGTATTTATAAGGACGTTTTCCAAAAAAGAAATTTTAGTGTGACTTAAATCGTCTTAAAAGTATATATATGTATATATATATATATATATATATATATATGTATATATATATACCGGGTGTTCCCTCTAAGACTTTCAGTGCGAATATCTCAGAAACCATCATAGCCAGTGCGACGAAATTTGGTATACAGACACTAGATGGCGCGTAGAATCTGATGATAACATCAATTTTTATACAGGGTGTTCCATTTTCCAAGAAATCGATTTAATTTTGATTTTTTGGTTGTCAGCCCTGCTAAAACTTATGTTTAAATTGAAATATACTTAATTATGAACACATTCTGATAAATAAACATTCAAAAATTTCAAAATTTAACATAAAAAAACGCCTCCAAAAAGTACCCAAATTTCATTGTTTTGTCATGTAAAATGTGTATAGCCTTGAGCCAGACTTACACAGAAGAAACTAACATCGGTGAACGTCAAAACTATGAATTGTCATTGAATTGTCAAAATGGCATGAAGTATTTTATTTTACATAAATAACGCTAAATAATGGATTTAATGCAATTTACGTATGCACAATGGTGTTTGAGACTTGTCGATAAAAATTTAGACTTGAGGCTTTTGGAGCATTGTGGTCGCCGTGCCGGCGCAGTCTACCGCTACAGCTAGAGTTACAGCGTGAAGATTGTGTAAAATATCTGTGAAAATTTTTAAATTATTCCATTATAATGTAATAAAACTTCAGTAAATTGTTTTTTTTTATGTTACTACAGTGTACAATAATAATTAGGTACACGTATTTTTTATGACAAAATAATTTACAAAATTGTGTAAGTACTTAAAGAATATCCCTGTTTTCCAACTGCTGTAATAATTATTGATTACTTATTTAGCAACAAATAAATTCAAACAAAACCATTTCTAAAACTTTTAATTATAATGTGAACGTGTTTGTCGTTGAAAGTCAGATCTGAACCTACCCTAGCCCCACAAAAGAAAATATTACGAAAGCATAACCTAGAAATGATTGATTCTTGTATCCACATATTTCAGCACTGTACTTATGTACTTATGTTTAAGAAGAACTCTACATCTGTAAAATAGTAAACAATGAACTACAATTTCTGTATTTCATGATACAGAACTGAAATAAAGCAACTGGTTTTTGCTAGGAAGAATCACCTGCAAATGTACTATACCCAGTAGGTAGGTACCTATCAAATAGTCGTTTAAAGCTAGATAATAATTTGTAATTCTTGTTGTAATTGTTTTTATCTTTCAGTTATGTGTGTGCAGTGCCACAAATTACATTAAAACAGACACCAGAAAGAATAAGCGAAAAATATTACGGACATTTTCTTGGAAATAATTCTAAACATGGATAATATTATAAACAAGTCTGTAACTCACATTCTTTGAAGAGTATTCTATAAGACATTAAATTCAGTTGTCTGTCGTGGGTTTTAAAATTTCTAAACGAATAAAATTAAGAAAAATAAACTAATTTCATAATTCTATGTACAGTATGAAAACATCTTGTTAGAATATCTTTAAAATGTTGAAAGCTAACTGTTGTTACAACATATACACAACATAACGAAATAAGGTAGGTATTGAACGATGAAATGGCAAGATTTGTTTCTAATCGTACATGCATGTACATTCCTCAGATTGAACGTTGCTCTGTAAATGAAATTAGAATACAGAATAAGTGTTTAATATAAAATCAGATGTAATAATGTAGATACTTAATGTAATTTTATTTTATTGTTAATAAATTAAAGTCTGTATTTGTTGTTTTTTATTCTACTCAAATTATTAAACAGAAATGTTTCAGAAATAATATAAAATTAATTAATACTTAAAGATGAGGGATCAAGTTATTCAATTTAGTTACTAATTAAAAAATAAGCCACAATGTAGGTACGTATTACTTTTTAATTAAAATTATGCTGGTTACAACTGAATCATATAATAAAATATAAAAAATCACTCCTTTAATCTTTTTTGAAAATTTTCTTTTGTAAAATAATGTCCAATGTGAGTTAGGGGACTTCTTTATATTATACATCATTCTATGTATAAAATTAATTCTAACAAAATATCTGCGATATTTTTCCTTCATTCTGTTTGGTGTCCTATTTTACAAATCGTTTTGTTTCAATGTAATTTGTGGCACTACACACATACCTGAAAGATAAAAACAATAATTACAAATTACTGTCTAGCTTTAAATGAATTCTTGATTAATTAACAATAAAATAAATTTACATTATTACATCTGATTTTATATTAAACACTTATTCTGTATTATCATTTCATTTACAGAACAACGTTCAATCTGAGGAATGTACATGCATGTACGATTAGAAACAAATCTTGCCGTTTCATCGTTCAATACCTACCTTATTATGTTATGTTGTGTATATGTTGTAACAACAGTTAGCTTTCAACATTTTAAAGATATTCTAACAAGATGTTTTCATACTGTACATAGAATTATGAAATTAGTTTATTTTTCTTAATTTTATTCGTTTAGAAATTTTAAAACCCACGACAGACAACTGAATTTAATGTCTTATAGAATACTCTTCAAAGAATGAGAGTTACAGACTTGTTTATAATATTATCCATGTTTAGAATTATTTCCAAGAAAATGTCCGTAATATTTTTCGCTTATTCTTTCTGGTGTCTGTTTTAATGTAATTTGTGGCACTGCACACACATAACTGAAAGATAAAAACAATTACAACAAGAATTACAAATTATTATCTAGCTTTAAACGACTATTTGATAGGTACCTACCTACTGGGTTATAGTACATTTGCAGGTGATTCTTCCTAGCAAAAACCAGTTGCTTTATTTCAGTTCTGTATCATGAAATACAGAAATTGTAGTTCATTGTTTACTATTTTACAGATGTAGAGTTCTTCTTAAACATAAGTACATAAGTACAGTGCTGAAATATGTGGATACAAGAATCAATCATTTCTAGGTTATGCTTTCGTAATATTTTCTTTTGTGGGGCTAGGGTAGGTTCAGATCTGACTTTCAACGACAAACACGTTCACATTATAATTAAAAGTTTTAGAAATGGTTTTGTTTGAATTTATTTGTTGCTAAATAAGTAATCATTAATTATTACAGCAGTTGGAAAACAGGGATATTCTTTAAGTACTTACACAATTTTGTAAATTATTTTGTCATAAAAAATGCGTGTACCTAATTATTATTGTACACTGTAGTAACATAAAAAAAACAATTTACTGAAGTTTTATTACATTATAATGGAATAATTTAAAAATTTTCACAGATATTTTACACAATCTTCACGCTGTAACTCTAGCTGTAGCGGTAGACTGCGCCGGCACGGCGACCACAATGCTCCAAAAGCCTCAACTCAAGTCTAAATTTTTATCGACAAGTCTCAATAACACCATTGTGCATACGTAAATTGCATTAAATCCATTATTTAGCGTTATTTATGTAAAATAAAATACTTCATGCCATTTTGACAATTCAATGACAATTCATAGTTTTGACGTTCACCGATGTTAGTTTCTTCTGTGTAAGTCTGGCTCAAGGCTATACACATTTTACATGACAAAACAATGAAATTTGGGTACTTTTTGGAGGCGTTTTTTTATGTTAAATTTTGAAATTTTTGAATGTTTATTTATCAGAATGTGTTCATAATTAAGTATATTTCAATTTAAACATAAGTTTTAGCAGGGCTGACAACCAAAAAATCAAAATTAAATCGATTTCTTGGAAAATGGAACACCCTGTATAAAAATTGATGTTATCATCAGATTCTACGCGCCATCTAGTGTCTGTATACCAAATTTCGTCGCACTGGCTATGATGGTTTCGGAGATATTCGCACTGAAAGTCTTAGAGGGAACACCCGGTATATTATTGTGATTAGAAAATGTGTGTGTAATGATAATGTGATAATATGATTTTTGTTATGTGTGTTAATTTTTATTGGGCGCCCATGTTTTACTTTATTTTATTTTGTTTTGTTATTTATTTATTTAAATAGTGTAAAATTGTATTTATGTTATTTTGTATATGTGAGTTCTAAATGTGAATTAATGTAATTTTGTTTTATAATTTTAACTTTATGATTTTATTTAGATAATATTGTTTTACCTGTATTTTGCTATATTCTGGCTATGTTTTTCTCTTATCTCAGGAGTGGATTCTAGCAGAGTATATTTAAAGAATGTTTTCTTACAATATTTAACAAGATTTAATTTAATTTAATTACCCACGAGTATCTTTCATTTGGTTTTTACAAATTTCTATTAAACTATTTACTATTAGGCAACTAGAAACATACACGATTGAATGAAAATTGCATATATGCTACCTAGGTTCTATTTCTGTTTAGTTTTAGTAAAATGGCCGTCTTTAGTAACTGTTTATTTCATACAACAGTTAATTGTTAGAATTTTGAAAGTTTAAACTTTTAATATGTTAAAAATTTAAGATAGGCAAGTTATTAAATGTTGTATTTTATTATTTATCGTGTTAGAAGTTGAATATTGATCAATTTGCATGCGATCTAGCTAGATATCGTTTTGTATATATATATAGCTTTCAACAGGTCTTTTAGGCCCATAGCTGTGTGATCCGTCTCCATAACTTTCTGTTTTTCGCTTTATTTCTCCAGTTAACTATATTCTTATCCTTCAAGTTCTCCTCGGTAGCTTCCCTCCATCTTTTCCATGGCCTCCCTCTTTTTTCCTTCCTTCTGGTGTTCTCCAGGATATTAATTTCACCGTTCTGTGTTCTTCCATTGTGTTCTTCTCTCAATGTGTCCAAGCCATTGTAGTCTTCTTGCTTTAACCGCCATTTCTATCGCAGGTTCTTTGTATAGTTCGTATATCTCCCGGTTCGTTCTTCTTTCATCTTCCGTTTTTTTCCTCCGACTATTCTTCTAATTATTTTCCTTTCCCATCTCATCAGCATTTCTTGAGTCTTTTTGTTTAGTACCCACGTTTCGCATTCATATAATACCGTTGGCTTCAGAATGGTCTTATAAATTCCCATTTCTGTGTTCCTTAATAACTGTCTAGATCTCAACAGGTAATTCATTGCTCTCGCACATCTGTTAGCCTTACTTATTCTAGCTTCGATTTCTTGTTCTTCATTGCAACTACTTGAGATAAGTACCCCCAGATAAACGAAATTGTCTACTCGTTCAAATTCCATTCTTCTATACCGCGTCCTAATTTCGAATTTGTGTGGATTTGTGTGTCAAAAATTGGAACAATATGTTGTTATTTTTTAATTGTAAAGTTATGTCTACCATTTTATTGACACAATTTTTTCACATTAGGACCTATCAATGTTAGTTTATTTACTCTCATAATATGCTCATTTTAATTAGGAAATTTATCAATTATGTTTTGACTTATTAGTGATGCTTCGGAACCTGTACCAATTAATATGTCTAAATTAGTATTTTGATATTTTGATTGTACATAAATTAAATTATTATTTTGGTTTATTACTAAATATTCATCAAGTTTTATGAATTCTCGGGGATGTGAATAGTTATTGTTATAAATTTTGATGTTATTATTTGACCTGCATGTTAATGAAAATTTTGGGTGTTATTATTGTTGTTACTATTATTATGTGTTTCAGGTTCTCGGTCTAATGATCTGGCTCTATTTTCTTCAGACCTACCCTGTATATTACATGATTCTCGCTCTTCTGATCTACTAGGACTTCGTCGTTGGAAATTTACCTGTCTCCTAGGCTGATCATTGGCATCTCTTCTTGGCGACTGATATCGATTACATTGAGAACTATTATTGTTGTTATTTTGAGATCCGTTATTGAAATTGTTATTATTATTATTGTTGTACCGATTGAAATTTCTATTGTTAATATTATTATTGAAATTATCATATCTTTGATTACTATAGTTATTATTAAAATTGTTAGAATTACCACTATTATATCTATTTTTATCATTATTGTTATATCTTGGATTATTATTATTGTTATAATTATTGTTACTATTATAGTTATTATTATTTGGCCTAAAATTGTTGTTATTTCTATTGTTAAAATTATTTTGTTGATTATCCTGTCTATTATAATTTCTAACGTTATTACTGTTATTATTTTGAAAATTATTATTATTATTGTTACGACTACTGTTATTGTTATTACTAGAATTTTGATAAATTTGCATATTTCGCTCGACTCTAGTCAAATAATTGTACATTTGTTTCATTGTTTTAATATCATGTACTGCTATGGTTTAAGATATTTCTGATTTGAATTGCCTTGATATATACAATACTAATTCTTGTTCGTTGATCTTAGGTATTAAATACAGTGGAAGAGAATTTAATCTTAGGGCATAATTAATTAATCTATTTGAAAGTTTTGGGTTAAATTTTCCAAAATATAATCTTTCCCTAACCATTAATTGAGCACCCCAGAAATGTTGTAGAAATTTGTGTCTTAACTGTTCATAATTTTCCAAATCATTTTCTATTCCATTCTAAATTTTCTCGCATAACTTATTTTTTAAAATGTTTCATTTTCGTCTATTCTTCTTTCTTCAATCGCCTTGACTCCTTGTGCTATGGCTTTCAGGAATACTGTTGGATGTAAATTGTTGATATTTCCTGAAAATTTGTGAAGTTTATTTTCCCCATGACATACTACTCTAGTAACAATTTCACCTTCTCGATTTTTCTGTTCTCGTATCCTTCTAATTTCTTCTTGCAATTCTTCTATATGTTCCTTGGTTCTTTGTTTTATCAATTCTAATTCGTCATTATTCCCATTTACTCATTACACACACATTTTCTAATCACAATAATATATATATATATATATATATATATATATATATATATATATATATATATATATATATATATATATATATATATATGTGATAATATGATTTTTGTTATGTGTGTTAATTTTTATTGGGCGCCAATGTTTGACTTTATTTTATTTTGTTTTGTTATTTATTTAAATAGTGCAAAATTGATAAGTTCTCAATTGAACTATGAACTCATTCCACAAAAACCATGAATATTAAAAGAATATTTTCTTACAATATTTAACAAGATTTAATTTAATTTAATTACCCACGTGTATATTTCATTTGGTTTTTATAAATCTCTATGAAACTATTTACTATTAGGCAACTAGAAACATACACGATTGTAATGAAAATTGCATATATGCTACCTAGGTTCTATTTCTATTTAGTTTTTTAAATGGCCCTCTTTAGTAGCTGTTTATTTCATACAACAGTTAATTGTTAGAATTTTGAAAGTTTAAACTTTTAATATGTTTAAAATTTAAGATAGGTAAGTTATTAAATGTTGTATTTTATTATTCATCATTTTAAAAGTTGAATATTGATCAATTTGCATGCGACCTAGCTAGATATCGTTTTGTACATATATTAAATTTCTTACTCCATTTATATAGACGATATTTCTAATACTGATGCCTGGAATTGATCCTCTCTCTGGATGATGTAGTAGTCTCTGGATGCTGTTAATAATCCGGACTGGATATCCTGTTGAATTCTGGAATGTTATACCTGTTGATGTCTTGCTGTAGTTTTTGGAGGTTATTTCCCTCTGGAGATTGATTTCTTGGACCTTTTGCAAACCCCAGGTCTGGTTATGAAGATGATATCCACCAAATTTCTTAAATGTTGTCTTGATAGATGTTGATTTGAGTTACTTTACTTTTATACTGATAATGTGAAACTGGTAAGCATGAAATTCTACTTTTTAACTAAATTTTAACTATTTTAAATGAAATTTTCTGCTCTACTAAACTTGCACACCTTCTCATTTCACAGTTTTCTTCGTAACTAGTCAATAAACTAGGTAATTTTACCCTCTAGATTCTTAGTAGGTTTCTTAAGGTCTATACACATGTATCACTTTTATTTTAAATTATTCTTTTCGAAGCACTATTCACTGCATTAATTGTCTTTTATAATCTTATAACTACATTTTACAAATATATAACAGTTTTTAATTAACTTTATAATGAAACATTCTTTAATTTCTGTTTTTCTAGAGTCCTGTCAGAGATGTTGAATTTTCATTATATAGTCAACTTTACATTTGACATTTCTATTTGTCATTAAGTTCAATATTTGAATTCTCATTTTATTTTACAAATATTTTATTTGACTGATGTTTTCGTATTACGATATGCATATATGATAAATCTTGGTTCTTCAAGCGTTCTTTTGATATGTCAATGTCTTGGTTTTGAATTCATTTTCTTTATGTACTATGTTTTTCTGTATTGTCATGTCCAATTAAAATAGATAAAATTTTAAATTAAATTTAATAAAATCTGTAAAATTTTGTCCTTTCAATATAATAATATACTTCTTTAGATATGTTTATATTATATAATTCCAATAATAACAATTTCTCTATATTTGGCATCCATAATAATACAATTTCAATAATAGTTCTTTATATTTGTTGAATTTCATAGCATTTAATTTTTATGTAATTTCTATTTTATCACAATATAATGCTCGTACACGACACTTCTATCATTAATCACGCAAAGAAGAGTCTAAATAGAGGATCAGGATTTGTTAATACACTTATAAACAAACTCCCCTTCGAACTTCACTTACCTGGATATCAGTACTGTAGTCCTGGTACTAAATTAAAAAAGCGATTGGATCGAGATGGGAAAGAGTTAAATCGATAGACGCTAATTTAGGAGAAAAGGCGGCTGCTTTGGTTGTTAGCAATATGATGAAAGTGAAGAGAAAGTTAGGTATGGGGTTAATGAAAAAAGTTAAACCAAAGAAAGGAAAAGGTATTCGTCGTAAACGCATCAAAAAGAGAATTATTCCAATTCCTAGGAAAGGAGGATTCTTACCACTTTTACTTCCAATATTAGGCGCCTTGGGGGCTTTAGGAGGTGGTGCCGCAGGTATAGCTAAAGCTGTTAATGACGCTAAAGCAGACAGTCAAAAATTGACATAAGACATAATCTACTTATGGAACAGTCCGCTACTGGAAAAGGCTTGTATTTGCGCCCGTACAAGAAAGGAAAAGGATTATATTTAGCCCCATATAAAAAAACTCCCAGTAAAGCTACCTCGCCGTGCATTAACAGATGTAGATTTAAAACAATTGCGTATCCCCCATTTTCGAGATGTGTTTATGAGAGATAATTTTCCACGGCAAATAAAAAAAATGAAT
The DNA here is from genome assembly GCA_037114965.1 of Monochamus alternatus. Lineage (NCBI taxonomy): Eukaryota > Metazoa > Arthropoda > Insecta > Coleoptera > Cerambycidae > Monochamus > Monochamus alternatus. Next base: position 62,864,710 of record CM073427.1, on the reverse strand, counting down.
GTGGTATCGTTAATTTGGATATTTCATCTGGACCTGGCACACACTGGACTGCTTATTCAAAGAAAAATAATACTATAGTATACTTTGATAGTTATGGGAATTTGAGACCCCCAAATGCTTTAACAAAATATTTTTTTAGCTATAATATCGTAAAATATAATCACGACAAATTTCAACGTGACAATACTCATACCTATGGGCATCTGGCCCTAAAATTTTTATATAATATGTGTTAATGTTAAAAATTCTTCATTATAAATATACTTTCGAGTTAAACAACATGTCTTTAACTTTTTCCGTTTCGAGAAATTCTTCAGTATTGAGTGCCGATATACTTAGATGAAGATGTATAATATGTAATTGGATTATCCAATTTTGAAACTTTCAATGTTATTCCCAATATCGACGAAACCAATAACAAATTTACTTATGGTAATATGACGATGAATATCCCGGTAGGTGCGTATGAAATTGATGATATCAATAATTACCTACAGAACACAATTCAACCACCTTCCGAAATTAAAATTATAGCTAATCGTAATACTTCAACTGTTAATATTATAACAAATGTAGATATAGATTTTGCATCAGAATAATCAATAGGTAATCTGTTAGGGTTTAAAAAGAGAATCCTTAATGTTAATGATATAAACGAATCAGATTTTCCAGTCCAAATAATTAAGTAATGCTTTATGCATAGACTGCAACTTAGCAGTTGGATCATATTCCAATGGACAACCTGTACATATAATTCATCAGTTCTTCCCGATAGTTGCGCCCGAATTCAAAATAGTTGAGACGCCGCAAAATATTGTATATTTTCCCGTCAGTGTCAAGACTATCAACAATTTGATTATTAAAATACTCGATCAAGACGGAAACCTTGTCAATTTTCGAGAAGTCATAACGGTAGGACTACACCTAAAGAAGCTCTCATAGAAGATGATAGTTCGATACAACGTTATACGCTATCCTATTAAACGCAATTATAAAAGGCGAAGCAAAAGCAAATCCCCAATTAGTTCAAATAGAAGCGCCAACAAAGTAACACGTGAAAATAAATTATTCCTAAAATCTTTAGGTTTTGAAGTACTCGTATAATGGATATCTTAAATGTAACATCGAAGCCCCTTGTTGACAACTCGATTACAAACTTTGAATTATATAGTTATCAACCATCTGTGTCCGGATCTTTCGAATATAATGATGAAATTAGAATTCCTATCCAAGAACTTGATCTGCATATATTACCTTCCGAAAGTCATTTATATATTGAGGGGAAATTGACAAAAGAGGATGGAACTAAAGCTACAAAATTAAAATTTATTAATAATGGTGTTGCTTTCTTGTTTAGAGAAATACGATATGAATTAAATGGAGTTACAGTCAACTCCAATAGAAATGTAGGATTAACATCAACTCTTAAAGCCTATCTGTCTTACAGTGACAGAGAAAGTGTTAGACTTCATAACGCCGGTTGGTCTCCAAGAATACATAAAGTAGGAGAAAAATTACAGATTCTGAAGGAAATTTTAACGTTTGTATTCCACTTAACATGTTAATGGGCTTACTACTATAGAAAAATTATTTTAAATATGAAACAAGAATTAGTTCTGATTCGAAGTAATGACTTAGATGCTATCACCAGTGCAGACGATACTGAAAAACCCAAAATTACAATTAATAAAATTCTCTGGAGAGTTCCACACGGTTCAGTTCAATTCAGTGAATATTCCTCAACAACTGGCACTAACAAAAATTATAGACAAAAATACTGATATTATGCTTGGTTTTCGTTCTTGGGAACTGACTGAATATCCATCTTTAAATGAGACGACCCAACATTCATGGTCCGTCAAAACAAGTAATAAGCTGGAAACACCCAGACATGTAATCGTCGCATTTCAGCACGACAAAAACACAAAATATTAAAAGTGATATGAGTTGGTTTGAGTTGGTTTTAACTTGACGAATATTCGAGTATTTTTGAATAGTGAGAGACATCCATATCAAGATCTTTATTTAAATCTTAAGACTAAAAAATTTGCTTCTCTTAAAATTTTTGGGAATCTTACTATCAAACAACTAAAGAACCTGTTTATTCACCTGAAGAATTTTCAACTATGTGTCCGATTGTCCATATATATTGCTCTCGACAAAAAGAAGCTGTTCAAAGTGGATCAGTTGTTATGCGGATTGAATTTGAGACAAGCGAAAACATACCTAAGGACACCACTGCGTACTGTCTAATTTTATTTGAGAGATTATTCCGCTATAATTCTCTGACAAAAATTGTTAGACAGGTGTAATTCCATAACCGGTTAGACAGGTTCTATACCATCACAACATATATGTTAACAACAGTAGACAATGATCTTCAGATATAGAAGGGCCTTGCAAGAGTTCCTACTCAAGCTTAAAGAATTAAGAAAAGAAATTGATTTTTATAGCTTAAAAATAATTGTGTTGAAGCAGCTGGAACAATTAAAAATATGTCATTAGTGTTAGACATACAAGGATTCAAAACCGAAAATAATAAATTACAGTAAAAGAACTGGCTGCTTTTGATAGAGAAAAGATATTTCATTACTTCTTCAAACAACCATTTCCCTTCTATATGTTATCCGCAGTGACAGAAGCAAACATTGTGGTTAACAGAAAATCATCATGGTCTTGAATGGAAAACTGGATTCACACTACACAAATTAAAAACAATATTGCAAAATATACCAACTAACATAATTTACATAAAAGAAAGAGAAAAAGCGAACTACATCAGGAAATTAGTTAAAGTTCCAGTGATTGAACTCCCAGAGCAACCCGTACTGCAAAAGTCTACACCAAAATGTTTTTATCACAAAGTTATTGTGTTTGTGCTCTTTCAAATGTATATTTTTTATATGATACTTTTTGCAATCCATTAAATTTTAATAAACTGTAATTATAAATATTTGTTTCATTTAAATAAAACACAATCTAATCAAACATTTTTATTTAAGGTACAATTTAACAAAATCTGTGATTATATATTTTATGTCTGTGAGTAATATCTAATATAGGATTTATAACATATAACTGCTCAACTATTCTTCTCTGGAAACGTACTCGGCCACGTGCGCAGACTTCCCAGTATGTTTTCCTAGACGAATTAAATGCAAATTTCCAGGTTACAAGCAAGTGTATTTTATCTTTCTCGTTAAATGTAACTTTTTTCATTCTTGCTCTCAAATACTTTTGGATGTAAATAAATTAATTCCATAATCATGAAAACATTTTCACTATTTAGATTTGTCCTTGGTTGTAGTAGGTTCAACGCATTTTCGCATATATTTCCTTCTTGATTCTGTAACCCCTTCTGAATAATTTTAAAATAGTTGGAAAACTGTAATCTCTCCAATATATCCAGTCGGTACTCTATGAGGGGTATACATTCCCATAAGTTGCATATAGTTTCATAACCCAGATATACATAGGAATTATTTTAAAAAAATTTTGCTACTATGGAATTAACCACTTCTTTAAATTCTATATAAAAATTTTCGGTTTCTATTGGTTCGTTCAATTTCTTATTGTGGAAATTATTTGTTATAACTCCTTGATATTTAAGAAAAAATGTCCATTCTTCTTTGTTGAATATTATAGCATCACATTTATTTCCACATAACTTTACATATGGTTCGTAATTAAAATCATATGCTAAACCAACAGATACAAATTTGGATCGCGATTTATTTAAATGAAATTTTCTTTCACCTATACACTATACAATCATTTTTATTTCGGAATGTCTGTGGAACCTCATTTGGTAAATCGATTTTAAGATCAGCTAAATCAAAAAGATTTGTATGATACGACATTTTAAAACTATAAAAACCAGTTACATTAAATTGTATTTAAAGCGGTTTGTTTGGAAAAGTGGGAGGCAAAAATTGGTGGGCTTTAACTCTTTGACCTGTGATTGGTGGGAGGGAAAATTTTCAACTCTCCGGCTTCTGATTGGTCGGTTTGTGGGTGGAGCTACTGAAAAAGTGGTAGAGGGGGGAATTTTCAACTGTCCTTCTTCTGATTGGTCCAAAACCGGTTTGTGGGCGGGGCTAAAGAAAAAAGTGGTGGGGGAGCAAAAGTGGTGGGGGGATTTTCAACTGTCCTTCTTCTGATTGGTTGACAACCGGTTTGTGGGTAGGGCTAAAGAAAAAAGTGGTGGGGGGAGAATTTTCAACTGTCTAAACTACCCTACTCCCTTTTCCGTCACTACGGTCTTTAGTAACAGTGTTGTAGCCTAAGAAGTTTATGTAATTGTTGTGTTTAAACCATGTCTCTGACAAAAAGCTATATCTATTTTATTGGTATGTAAAAGAAGTTTGTTTTATTAGCCACGGAAGATCTACAGTTCCATTGGCAAAATTTTATATTATTATTTAGGGCTGGAAAATTGATGACTCGCTATATTGTAATCTTTGTCTAATTATATTTTTTAATTCAGTTTGCTGAATTTCATAGCTGTTATTTTCCTTAAAACTATTTACAAGAAAAATTACTGTATTTAAAATCATGTTAGTTAATTTATCTTGAGCAGTACAGAGATTAGTAGCTTGCTGTATGTAGGCTCACAATATGTCCTGATGTGCTAGGAATATTTATGGGGGCAATTATTGCATTCCGCAGAACAAAAGTGGGATCTTTTAGCTGGTTGTACGACTGAAGTTTTTTGTGGTGTATATGTATTGTGGTATATATGTATTGTGGTGTTTATTTGTGAAAATACTTGCATTTGTGTTAGTAGTAAAATCAACTTCGTTATTTGTTATTGTGTTATTGCTAGGATATTGAGGTGACGTATTATTGTTGTTAGATACTACACTGGCGTAAGAGAATTTTTTTTTGAAGCGTCATTGTAGCTGATGTTTAATTCACTCATAGTTACTTTAATTAGTTTTTGTCTTTTGTACTCTGGGCATGTCTGTAAACTTGAAGTGAAATGGTTTCCATTACAATTGAAGCATTTTATGTTTGCTATATTTTGACAGTTCTGTGTAATGTGTTCGTCACCACAATTGTTGCACCTAGGTTTGCTGTTACACTGTTTGCTCAAATGTCCATATCGGTAACAATTAAAACAAAGTAGCACTTTTTGTATGTAAGGTTATACTTTGGCTATAACTTTGTTGATTTCTATGTATTTTGGTAGTGACTGAGTCCTAAATGTTACCACACATGTACCTGTCGAACATTTTTTGTCCATCTTGAACAGTTTTTTTTATTCATTCTTTTAACTTTATCCACTTCAAATTTACAGTGATGATCGACTTGTTTGATCCTGTCTTCTAAATATCGTTCTGAGTAATCCACAGGAATACCTTGCTACCACAGCCTCTGCTAGAGGTTGGTTATAACACTGGGCAAAAATTTGGTAGCAAAAAAAAAGTTTAATATCAAAGACACAGTTCTCACTAAGGTCGTCCCAAGCGGCCTAGTGCGAGGTCTAACTCGATGACGAATTTCTCAGGGTCGTTCCGTGGCGGTGGTATGCCAAATTGCCCAGGGTAAGTCGTATACTGTCACACTAAAATAAGGTAAAGACAAAAATTAGAGCTTGAAAACTCTTACAAGAATATTCCTTCTTTAATACGGTGGTGCAATAAAACGGCAAACTTTAAAATAATACTCAGTATATTTGCTGGTTAGAGACGTTGACAATACAAAAGTGTTAAGCAAGGTTTGAGTTGATAACAAAGTGCTAGATTAAAAAAAAGAAAGAGTAATAGCTGATAGCGTATAGGCAATATGGTGTAATGTAATACCAGTCTGCTAGACTGGGTGATAGGCTGAAGACCAAGATAGGTCTTAATTATCTATTAAATACAGTGTGCGTGTGCCACTGAGAGTGTGCACAAAACCCAATTGTAGTTACAAGTGGTTGACAGTAAACTTCAACGCTACGCCTTAAATCTAAGAAAGTGTTCTCAATAAAAGTTATATCTAAACAAAAGCATTTATAGCTAAGTAAAAGGTTTCCAGGAACGTTATAACTGACACAGAAATATACTGAACGTGTGACTAATTTACAGCCAAGAAAACAGGTGAAGCCTGGACGGTAAGCTAATAATGTTTGCACTCTATGTATTATCCAAATGTAATACATTACACTCGCATATGCGAAAAGAACTGAGCACAAAATAGTGAACGTCTCAACTAGGATACTTATCGGTTTCACAGGAGGTTGGCAGATGTCTACGCTGTACAGTGGCAGCGATATGCTCTGGCTTCAATGGCAAGACAAGGAGTACTCGCAGCTACGATGAAATGGAACTTCTACAGGCTCCTACTGGCAGGACAGCATTCGTGTATTAGAGGACTGGTCACCTGGTTTGGAGAACTCGCAGGATGCCAGGGATGATTGGAACTACCCAAGAAAATTGGCACGCCACTGGAGACGAGGTACTCGCTCGTGAACTCGTGAGCCAAGTAATGGGACAGCCGGTATCGGGACGATAACAGTCGTAACAGAGAAACCCAATTAGCAAACAAGCAAACCAAAATATAGTTACCAGGGATTTCCTTTCCAAGCATAGAAGCGAACAGGACAAGCCTCTGGATAAAACGGGATCATGGTTTCCATTAACAGGAGCCAATAACAGGAGCCAACAACAAGCACACATGGAGATGATGTTCAAAGGTCAACGTGGTCGGCTACAGTTGTTGCACAATTCCACAAGCTGGTAAGATTCTCCATAAACGTACAAAATACTATATCCAAATAACTCCACAATAATGGGGAACCTACACACTCAACGTTGATGATAAATCCCTTTACGGATGCTTTAGAATTAAAGCGATATTTTTCCCAACGTTGATTACAACAAAACTTTCAAGCGTGCATTACAAGCTGAAGAATGACAGTCACAGGCCATTGTCTTAGACACAGTATAGCTAGATCAGTAGGGACAGCTAACGAATTTATGAATAAAATCCGCCAGTCGAATTCTTTGACCTTGTTGTTTGAAGTAAAGATAGGATCACTCCCACTTGGGAGTGAGGCTCTCTTCACTATTGTTTACGGCGTGATTTATGATTGTAACCTGGGACTGTCAAAATTTAAATTATAACTGTGATGTGCTCAAAATGTAATATGAATTTGAAAATTTTATCTAAATAGTTTAAATAATGAAAAAAAATAAATAGAAGTTGGTGTGACCTTATTTTACATTTTTTATTTTTATCTTACCACATAATAATGTTTATTTATAATAATGTTTATTTTTACAATTTGTATATATATAGCATACAGAAAAAATAGTGTCATAATGCAAAAATAGACAGAAAATACACTGAAGTGGAAATGATCCACTTGTACATATATTCATTATTTGTAACCTGTATTTTACTGCCAGCTACCTGTTTTTTACTGCTAGCTATCTGTTTTTACTGCCAGCTACCTGTTTTTTTTTTACTGCCAGCTACCTGTTTTTACTGCCAGCTACATGTTTTTACTGTAAGCTACCTGTATTTTACTGCCAGCTACCTTATATTTTATTTTTAATTCATACATTTGCCCATTTTTTCTAGAAGGAAGTACTGGACCTTACGTTAGGTTCTGAAATATGTCGCACTTTTGGATGGTGCTTGGGCCACTACCGATTTTATGGTTGCATCTAAATCTGGATTGCAAGGCTCGAGTTGGAGACAAAAACAAAGACGTAATGGGAAAACTACTAACTATAAGAACTAAGTACAGAATGAGATTGAATTTTTTCATTAAAGTAAGGTATCGAGAGTACGCCAAATAGTTTTGTAGTAATCGGCAAAATATTATACAGGGCGTTTTCAAAATAAATTGCTAATGCATAGGTAAATATTCAGGTTTTACTAAATCTTGTTTGTATATAAAACTAAGTACAGTATGAGATTGAATTTTACAATAAAATAATGTGTATTGAGAGTACTTACGCCAAATAGTTTTGTTGTTAATGCATTCGGACACTGTAGAAGCCAGTCACTATGCTGGTATGACAATATGAAATTGAATTTTTTTATTAAAATAAGGTATATTGAGAGTACGCCAAATAGTTTTATTGTTAATGCATAGGTAAATATTCGGACGCTGTAGAAGCCAATCCACTATGCTGGAATGACAAATCTTGTTTGTATATAAAACTAAGTGGTACTATATGCCACGACTTACCCAACGTCGTCCTCTTACTGGTAGTAAAAACAGTAAAGATTGTCTACCTCAGCTGACTGTAGACAGTAGGGTGTTTGACCAGCTCAATGGAGACGGGGTGGATTGAATTTATTAGTAGAAGTAATATTGTATTACTTAATTAATTAAGATTGTTAAGGGCGCCAGACAAATTTTTCCACCACCAAATCACCCTCTACTAACATCAGTACTTGATCGAGAAAACTTGTCAAACAAGATCAATTAACACTCTCACCAATAATATCTATCATTTATTATACAGTACTCTATTATAAAAAAAACTTAGACTATAAGATGAAAAGATTTATAATTATTGTTAAGAATCGCAACTTATATGTGCCGCTCACGCTAGTAAACCCATGCTATCATTGGTCACAGCAGACCGAACTACAGTTAATAGCAGTAATTCGCAAAATAAACGGAATGATAAAAAAATTAAGGGCGTAAGGTAAAATTCGATTAGGCGAATTCAGAAGAATGCGTAGTCAAGCATCGCGTGAGCTCAGGCGAATCGGCTTCATATAAACCTAAATTAGGTAAGCAAATTTTTATGAAAATAGGCAATTAAAATAAACAGCCACAACACCTTAATTATTTGTCAATCCCAAACGTGCAGATACATGTAAGACTATAAGCAACTAAAATAGCTTAAATGCAATGGAACATTTACCAGTATGGCGATTAGATGGCGTAGGTGGTTAACAAAATATATACTTCTATGTATAAAGAAAATAATATGTGTGTACAAGCGCAACCAACTTGAATGTATATCAGCATATAACTAACTTCAAGTAAATTAATCAAAGTTTTAATAACACAATACCCACTTTTCAAAATTCAGAAATAAACTTAATAATAAGTAGAACAATAGTGACAAGCATCACTATAAACTTGATATCTGGATGATTACTACCAATACTAAATTTATTACTAATTACTACTAATTTTTACTTATAGAAAAGCTATACTAAAAATATTTGGTTCTGAGCGTATAGCAGAACAAGAACTAGGCATACGCGTAGTAAACAAGTGTAAAGTAATGCTTAAAATAAATACAAGCAATATCATAAACTTGCGTGCGTCCAAGTGGATCTGAGTGGTATAATAACTGCAGCGTGGCTAGCAGCAACTCCAACAGCAACAAAAGATGGCAAGCAATAGCTCAGCATGAAAGTGGTAAGCTACAGCTCCAGGGAAACACCCAAAACTTCTTAACTCCACGGACTGCCCAATATAAGAACCCTAAATAAAATTAAGTAAAATAACTATCCGCTAAATGACTTCTTTGGAACGAATAAATTAAATGCAGCGAAATGTGCACCTTCTAAATACTTTAATATCATTATAATTCCTGGACATTGAATTTTTCTGAGAAAGGAGAAATTCAGTTCGGCAACATCGCAAATTGAGCACATGGTAACCAATTTATTACAAATTTATGTAAAAGTCTTTTATATGGAAAAGGAAAGTTAAAATGACTAAAATTTACATATAGAAATACTTACCCTTGGCCAAAGGGGTTCTTACTATTATTTGAACTGCACCGAATCTTCTTGATCACAAGTTTAAACGAATGCAGACCTTATGCACACTGTAAATATGGTATAAATTAGAATGCAAATTTGCACGAAGAAACTTATAAGAGAAATGACAAAATTTAAAATTGCAACTTACTGGAAGCCTAAGACGGAATCGCATTCTTGACTGGCGTGGTGTGAAGATACAGATTACACATTACTAAGAAAGTTTCCTGATTAGGTTTCACAAAAATCATCGAAAATCCAAGAAAACCTTAATCAAAACCAGGCGTTTGGAAAACAAAATCCTCGAAGAGATGATTTTAAAAATCACACAGATTTTCCAAACACTACCACACACCTAATATTCACAGTACCAGCTACCGGAAGTAAAATTGTCGAAAAATTAGCGCAGATCTCGTTTCCTAAATTTCAGCTGCAAAAAAAACTATCCTTGACTCCCATTGGCTGGAGTCTAACCAATTGGAACTAAGGAAACTAAAGTAAACACTTATTAACTCTAAAAATAAGTTTAAAATGATTTACCACGCAGTAATTAAGTTCTCTCAACATAATTACACAGAAAAATACTCCATTCAACGTATATTTATTAAAAATACCTCCATAAGGAAAAGTAGTAATGTGAAAGATTCTTGGAAAGAACCGGAACACCGCGCCGCGCCGAATCCTGTTGGGATTTGGCCGGTAAGTAGGTGGGGTTTCAGCAGGAAAACGAACAAGGCAAAATGGAGAAATGTCAACATAAAATCTAACCTTAGGAGCAATTGACTTAATACCAACCATTATTCTACGGATCTCCAAAATATGGTAAGTACGAAACAAGCAAATTATTGTCTTTAATTAATTTTGTCTGTACAGAGTATAGTGTAACGATAAACCGAGAAATATTAGTTGTTTACATTCAGGTTTTCGGTGTAATTGTCATGTTTATTTTTGTTCTAGGACCTAGGCATGCCCTTAAGACAATGTAATATGATTTCCCTCAAGGATTGAACGGATGGCATCAATCAGAATACGTAACATTATTTAATAGACCTGAATACGGATGCATTGAGGTAGCTACGGTAATTGTTTTGGTTGGTTAAAAATTTAGACCTTTAATATATTTTAGGGCAACACACAATACACGACCTGGTAGTTGAGGTGGCAGATTAACATCATCATACAGCAAATATTCATAATGAAGCAATACAATGATAAAATGTAATATAATAATAATAAAGAGTAAATTAAGTATGATATTTATTTATTTAATTTATTTATGAATAGACGTAAATTGTAACGCTACATATACTGCGTCGTCCTACATTAAAATTTTCACTATAGTAGCATTTTTGATGATGATAGAAATTATAAATTTTATTACATTAAAAATCCACTATAATAGAATTATTGATGATGGTAGAAATTAGAAATATTATTACATTAAATTTTTTACTATAGTAGCATTTTTGATGATGGTAGAAATTATAAATTTTATTACATTAAAATTTCCACTATAATAGAATTTTTGATGATGGTAGAAATTAGAAATATTATTACATTAAAATCTTCACTATTTTTGATGATGGTAGAAATTATAAATTTTATTACATTAAAATTTCCAGTATAGTAGAATTTTTTATGATGGCAGAAATTCTAAATTTTATTACATTAAAATCTTCACTATACTAGCATTTTTTGATGATGGTAGAAATTATAAATTTTATTACATTAAAATTTCCACTATAGTAGAATTTTTGCTGTTGGTAGAAATTAGAAATACTATTTGCACTATACTGCGTAAAATTTTCACTGTAGTAGGATTTCCCATTTTACTACTGGTTGTATTTATAATACTAATAATTCACTCTAACGGAGTAGCGCACTCCACTTGCAACGCCATCTACTGCTAAGCGCTTATCCGCGTTTGGAACTACCGCTGAATTTACCATCACTCCTATCACAACTAGTTCCCCGCCTAATCTCACCACCACTCCCGTTCCAGCACAACCCCATCGTCACCTGATGGTCTACCGCTAACGTACACGCTTTGCACTCTAGAGGTCCGTGGTTCGATTCCCAGCGCTACCAGTTTTTTTTCCATACCATATTTAATATCACCTGTAAAATCTTAAATATTTATATTTAATATCATAATATTTCAAACAGTAGTAAATGCTGTAAACTGCTAAAAGCCAGAAGGGCACTTACGAAATGCTGCATGCTTTTTCAGTTAGGTTAGATCGTTACTGCGCATGTTTTTTCTGTTAGGTTAGTTTGAATTTCCCCGCCACTTTTCAATTTGCCTCTAATATTACGCAGTTACTGTAACATTTCTGTAATAGTCATAGTGGTCTCATGGTAACGTGCCTGCTTTGCATGCGAGAGGCCCCGGGTTCAAATCGCACACAGAGTAAAGTTTTTTCATTTAAATAAATTATCCACAAATAATGTTGTATTCTCCAATACAATAGAGCATGCGTAGATTTGAATTTACCGAGATTTGGAACTTGCGCAGAAACAGATTTGAATTTAAGTTAGGCGCATGTTTTTTCTGTTAGATTAGGTCGCTACTACGCATGTTTTTTCTGTTAGATTCTTCTGGAGAACTCGCAGGATGCCAGGGATGATCGGAACTCCCCAAGAACATGGGCACGCCACTGGAGATGAGGTACTCGCTCGTAAACTCGTGAGACAAGTAATGGGACAGCCGGTATCGTGACGATAATAGTCGTAACAGAGGAACCCAAAATAGCAGACAAAAATCTTGTTACCAAGGGTTTCTTTTCCAAGCACAGTAGCGAACCGTGCAAGCCTCTGGTTAAAGCGGGATCATGGTTTCCACTAACAGGAGCCAACAGCAAGCACACAGGAAGATGATGTTCAAAAGCCGACGTGGCTGCTTACATTTGTTGCACAATTCCACAAGCTGGTGAGATTCTCCATAAACCTACAAAATACTATATCCAAATAATTCCACAATAATGGCGAACCTGTACGCTCAACGTTGATGATAAATCCCTTTACGGATGCTTTAAAATTAAAGCGATATTTTTCCCAACGTTGAATACAACAAACTTTTCCAAGCGTGCATTAAAAGTTGAAGAAGGTCATCGCCTTTTGAAAACCAGTAATCAATAGAAAAACAGAAAACCCATAGAACGCAGTATAACAGAATATCTTTGAACTTCGGTGAGACCTCAGTTCAACATTGAACATCGATACGCAAAGGAAGTGTTCCACGGTCAGTCTACCGGGTATCGGGTTGCCTACGGATAACAACGGTAATAAATGGATTAATAACAGGTGTTTAATAATGATTAAAGTAAACAAACAGTGGTGTTTGACATATACATTATTTACGTTAGGTGATCATGGTACGATGTACATATACTAAAAGTTTTTATATATTTTTAGGTATTAATAATATTGTGTGAAACTAACTACTCAGTGGACAAAAGCCCCAACCTGCGTTGAATTACACCCACAATATTTACCCATATATTCCTTATTATTAGCTTTTGTAACATTTTTTTACTGTTTTAGAAAGGTATTTTAAGCTAATATAAATCAAATCTCCTACAATTCCTATCAATGAAGTCATGTATGTTCTCTGATACCAAACATCTAGGTATGCTAATGAACAATTCCACAGACAAAGCTCTATTCAATAATTATCTAAAGAAGTTAGATTTTTATAGAGTGAGTAAATTAGAGATTATTTTCTTTAGATAATTATTGAATAGAGCTTTGTCTGTGGAATTGTTCATTAGCATACCTAGATGTTTGGTATCAGAGAACATACATATGACTTCATTGATAGGAATTGTAGGAGATTTGATTTATATTAGCTTAAAATACCTTTCTAAAACAGTAAAAAAAAGTACATATACTAACTCTGATAAATAACTTAGAGTGGTAACAAAGATTTGACCGTAATGAGCACACATCCATATACGAGGTGAACCAATAAAATGATGACAGAATTTATACTAATTTAAGGTAACTGTTAAAGACATCAAAATAAAACTGTAACTATAGATAAAAGGATTCAAGATTTTGGTATTTTTGTTAGAAATCGGGAATCTGCATTGTTTCAGATTTTACTACTATTAATACTATTATGTATGATTATTATTTTTACTGTAGTTGCGGTAATAAAGATACTAATACATTTATTTATTTATTTACTCAGTATTACAAACTTTATCCAACAAAATTGGTCTGAATATAATTTCTTATCCATTGGAACAGATTTTCTGAAGGATTTAATTCTTCCACATAAAGACATATTGTTGTCAATAAACTTTTCCGTGGATATATATGTTTTTCTATATTCAGTAAAGATGCAATTAGTATAGCCCAACCTTCTGCCATATTAGGGTAACAATGAACTGCTTTTTGGGCTAATATGAGAGCTTCATCATTATTACCAGTTCGAAATGAAGCCAAAGATAGTAAATATAAAACCTGAAATATAAAAATATATATGTTATAAAGTAACAGTAATTGTTTTAGGTATGTAATATAGAAAAACGTTTTCATGGATTCATTATAGTTATATTTTAATATTACTATTTGGAAAATTTGGCGGCAAAATAAAAAATAATGAATTGCACAAAAACAAGAATGTAATTTTCTGTGTGTATCATACACATGTTAGTTAATCGAATAATTATGCAGGTGAGAAAAAATATTCCTGGTGTAAATTCCTACATAGAATGGAGCAAAACTAAATATAGTGGTCATTACCATGCTGGACCTAACAAGCCACAAAGCAATGAAGCGTCAATGGTAACAATATTTGTAAAACGGAATTCCAGGAAGAAGTACGTACTAATGCCCCGACCAGCATTATATCTGAAAAACAGCCAAAGATATTCGTCAGCGGCCCACCAGACATATACCAGTTTCGAGATTATTAATTCTCATCAGTATGCCATAGGTGGGGTAACTGACGAATAACCCTAACTATTGCTGCCGGCAACGAGCTCTTAGAAATTAACAAAATATTGGAACATGATCTTTTTTAAAATTAATTATACCAACGAGATCCCCAAACTTGGAACAGTAAAACGTGGTTTTGGAACAGTAAAGTTAAATCTATTAAAATTCATTAAATGCGTATTTTAAACACCATAATATTAATTAACATTTGAAGAGTATTACATATTATTGACTCAAATCGAATCCTTCCTCAATTCTCGAGCATGAATGATCCAATTTTCTGATGATCTTAACGACATGGAAAGTTGAACTAGGTCATTTTATTATTGGTGAAGCACTGGTGGCACTACCAGAGCCCACATGGAAAATGTAAAACTAACTCCGTAAGCTCATTTTAATTATATTCGCCAAATGTCTCCATTAACTGCAACAAAGTACTAAACGGAAGTTTCAAACCAAGCCGCGTTCCCTGATTGGATCTTTAGTTCGTCTCAAGGAGGAAAATGTACTGCCATTACAACGAACAAGTCAAGTAGTAACCGTCAAGACAAAAAATGGTTTAGTGAAGAGAGCAATGTCAGTAATCAGTGCCGCGGCTGCGCATCAAAGTACTTGTCAGTATTTGTCGTAAGTAGTATTTTAGAACTCAAAGTGAAAGCATGTCTAATCTTAAACATAAACAAATAACCCATAAAAACGTGAAAGCCATATCATCATAAAGGAGAAAATAACAGAGGCTTAAGTGAGGTAAGTGTGGATCCTTCAACTTTAGATGAAGCATTGAATAGTAATAATATTTAATGATAGCTAGTCTACTCAAAAATAGGTCAGTAATTCTTTATATCACAAGCGTACTAATCATAGAAATGTTAGGTATCATTACATTAGAGAACTTGTTGACAATGGTTGTATTGAATTTTTATAAATACCTGGTACGATATGATAGCTGACATTTGTACTAAACTTCTGCCTATTATTAAACATAAAATGTAAAGATAATGTTCTTTTTTTACATTTACATAAGTGAAGTGGGAACGTTCACAGAGATTTCACAAGACTCACTTGATGTGCACTTAACTCTTTATTACTTGAATCTGACTCTATTTGGTTACAATCTGAGTTTATATAATGCTATTCTGCTATTTCAGCGATTTAATTTTACATAGGCAAGCAACTAAGTTATTATAAATATTAATATTATATAAAGAGTACATAAGCGAGATAAAAATATATACATTGTCTCATCTGGATACCAATATTACTCCTGCCGCCGAAATTTGGGCATCGTCTCCTGATGATGGGTTGAATTGAACTGTTGGGGAATTTCTATTCCTGGAACGGTTTAGACAATTTGGACAGCAACTGATTGGGACTGGACATCGTTTTATGTATTTTTTATAAATTTTGGCGATGATGATTATATATATATATATATTATTATATTTATATTATTATTATATATATATATATATATATATATATCACTATAATTAGGGTGATTAGCCAATAGTTCGAGGAGTCTAGAGTGCTAGCAGGTTCCATAAATGACTGGTCTGCTTTGGAAGTTCTTGACAGCTTCATTAGAGTGTCAATTCCGGTTGTGTCAATTTCTTTCAAGGTTAATGGTACATTTTTGTTTATGGTGAGATTCCATAGTTGTGGTTGTTTGATTTTTGGTAACTGAAATATTGGAGTTACTGTTTTTGTATTTGTCGAAGTAAATCTCTGATTGGCTATAGTTGTAGTACAACCTTTGGGTAGAGTAAGGACTGCTGGTTGTCTTAATAATTGAATTCCGTCTCGGCAATCCGGAATTTGCATTACACTGGTTGGAACAACTAATATTTGGTTTTCTTCTATCATGTTGACTAATGGTTTAGTAGCTGTTACGTGGTGTACATGACAGGAACTATGGTCGGCCTTGGATATTAATTGAACTATGCAACTGTTATCATGAGGTTGGCTTAATGAGTTGCAGATGAATGTTTCTTCAACTTTTGGACAGCTGTGCACCGTTGTGATGTAAGTTTCAGTGCTCATTCCAATGTATGGGTTTTTTGGAATAATAGGTTATGCACAGGAACTGGGATTGTGTGATAGTAGGAGTAAATCTCATTTGTCAAGATTGGCAAATTGATTACAAATACAATTGAATTGTCAGTATAGTATATTGAAGTACCTAAATATGAATAGTAATTTTGAAAATGATCCAACTCTAGAATACCTTGTGTATCGTATAATTCTTTTGCTTTATTTAAAATATAAAATAAACTTTGTTTTGGTAAAATTGAATTGTGAACTAAGTTCCATGATGCAAATGTGATTGCATTTTCCAATTCATCTAAAAATTCATTAATATAATTTAAATTTACAAATAATTGAGATAGAATATTTTGAATTGAAATCGTGGATAACACTTGTGTAAATTTTTGAATAGCTTTTTGATTTTGGGATAGAGTTGTTACTGTTCTATTATAGTCTTCTATTAATTTACTTATTAGACTAATTTGATTTTTCATTTGATATTCAATGTGGTTATTATTTTCATTTAATTTTGTGATAGCTTTGTTTATTGATTTCCGATCATTATTATCCATCGTTCCAAATAGCTATTTTTGTCCGGTACCTATTATATTTAATAAACCTCGTTTGATACGTAATTTTTGTGGTGCCAAGTTTTCTAATTTTGTTTTTGTTTCAGAGACTAGTTGTAGTGGCTGCGTGATTGATGTTAACAATCCAGTGTCAGTTGTTTTTCTATTCATATCTTGAACTTTACTATTGAGTTGCAATAGTTGTGTTTTCGTATTATTTAATTCGATTTGTATTCGATTCAAATTTATATAGTGAATGAATTTATGATAAGTTTGCACGGATCGCATTGGTCCTAATTTTAATACGAGTAGTCCATTCTCGATTGCAATTATTTTAATTTGGCAAAGGGTTATCGTGAAGGATAGTGACAGGATTAGTGTCAGTGTTAGCATTGTCTTTGTCGGGTCCTTTCCTAGGTCTTCCGCGTTGTCGTGTACCTGTAACAAGGTTACGTTTCTTTTTAACTCTTTTCTTGTCATAAGTTCCTCGTGGTGTAGTGTAGTGACAGGATTAGTGTCAGTGTTAGCATTGTCTTTGTCGGGTCCTTTCCTAGGTCTTCCGCGTTGTCGTGTACCTGTAACAAGGTTACGTTTCTTTTTAACTCTTTTCTTGTGATAAGTTCCTCGTGGTGTTTGAACTTTTTTGTCTAGGTCTTGTTCTGCGTGTGTGTGTATGAATCGTGGGTTTGTCTTTTTCCGTAGCTGATCGTTTTTGATATAAATTGTATCTCCTGGATTGAGATTTTCCGGGTCGGTTTTAGTTTTATTTATATGCTCATTTTTCTTTTTCTGTTTGGACTTTAGCTTTAATGTTCTGATAAAGTTGTTGTGAATTTTTAGCATGATTATCTATATAGTCAGTAAGTATGTTTTCTTCGTTTACAACAAAAAGGGTCTATTATTGTAAGGAACGTATTATTATTGATAAAGAATAGATCAATATGAATTATTTCCAAGGGTTTTGATGGAGTAGGGGTAATTTCAATTGGTGGGTTTTGCGGTTTTCTTTCGTATTTGCAAGTTTGGCAGGTATTACAAGTATTTATGTAATTTTGAACACCTCTTTGCATGTAAGGCCAATAGTAATTTTTAGAAAGTGATAATAAAGTAGCGTTTATTCCTTTGTATTCTTCTGAACTTATGTCTGTCACAAAATTGTTTGAAATAGTTAAGTTTAGATTTGTAAAATGCGTCCTAATTACTCTTAATTTTAATAGGTCATCTTTGTTCGTTCTGGTCTATGGTGCTTTTGAATAATTTTATAATCTCTTCTTCTGTACTGTTTGATTTTAAAGTGACTTTATGTCTTGTATTATTAAAAATTGGTTCATGGATAGTGAAGTTTGCCATACTGTTTGTTGATTCAGTAATTATCATTTGATTCACGTACTGGTTTACACATTTTTCAGTATATGGGAATTCTTGAATGAGATTTTCTTGTGCGGAATGAATTGTAGCAGTGTCGTCGTCTTGATTTGGAATTTGTTTTATAATAGTCTGTGGAATTTGATTTTCAATGTCGTCTTCTGTAGATGTTCCTGGAACTAATGTTTCTAGTACTTCTTTTAAGCTGGCTTTATCAACATCTGGTATTTCATCGACGTTGTTTAACATGGATATGAGATCATCTTCTAATGGTGTTGTAGTAGCTTATGTAACTGCGTTTATCTCTTGAGGGTTGTTATTATCTAATTTAATTCCTGATAGGGCGTCTGCTACGTGATTAGTTTTTCCTTGTTTGTATTTGATTTTGTAATTGAATTCTTCTAGGTGTAATCTCCAACGAATAAGTCTGGTATTTGGGGTTTTTAGGTTTGATAGCCATTCCAGTGGTCTGTGATCTGTGTAGATGATAAATTCTCTTCCGTATAGGTAAGATCTGAAATATTTGCAGGGGCCCATACTACTTCCTTTTCAATTGTAGCATAGTTTGTTTCGGCTGGATTTAAAGTTCTTAAGGCATATGCTATGGGACGGTCATCTTGAGAGAGTAAGGCTCCTATGGCATAGTTCGAAGCGTCTGTTGTTAGTTCAAAAGGTTTTTCAAAATTTGGATATGCTAATACTGGTTCATTTAGTAACAAGGTTTCGCAATGGTTAACACATGATATGCATTCTGAAGTAAGTTCTATTTTGTGGTCTTTCTTTAAACATTGTGTAAGAGGTTTGGTAATCTTTGCGAAATTTTTAATAAATTTTCTATAAAATCCTAATAAACCAAGGAAAGATTTAATTTCTCTGTGCGTTTTTGGAATGGGGAATTTCTTTATGGCTTCAATTTTTTCTGGATTTGGTCGAATTCCATCTGCTGTTACTATGTGTCCTAAAAATTCTACATTTTTCTTTAAAAATTCCGATTTGTCTAATTGTATTTTAAGGTTTGCTTCTCTTAAAGTCTGGAAGATTCTTTTTAGGTTGGCGATATGCTCTTGGAGTGATGTTGAAAAAACAATAATGTCGTCGAGATATACTAGGCAAGTTTTATTGATGTGTTGTCTTAAAACGTTATCAATCATTCTCTGGGGCGCCAAAGGACATCCTAAGGAATTCGTAGTGCCCATGCTCTGTATTGAATGCTGTTTTTTGAATAGAGTTTGATGCCATCTCAATTTGGTGTAAACCAGAGGCGAGATCTAAAGTTGTAAAATAACAGCTTCTACCTAATTTATCTAGAATGTCCGTGATGTTAGGGATGAAATATCCGTAATCGTCTTTGAGTTTAGTGAGCGATAGTTTACTACTATTCTCCATTTTTTGATGTCGGAGGGATCTGCCTTTTTTGGTACTACCCAGATTGGGGAATCCATGGTGAAATACTTGGGCGTATTATTTTATCGCTGATCATTTTGGATAGTTGTGTCTTCTTTATAGATGTGTGGGTAACGGTAAGTCTTTGTATAGCAGGGTGTTTCGTCAGTAGTTTTAATTTCATATTTTATTGTATTTGTGAATGGTAATTTATCTGAAGGGTTTTGGAAAATATCAGAGTATTCTTGACATAAACTTTCTATTGCTTGCTTTTCTTCGTCGTTCAAATGATTTGTCCGAATGTGATCTTGTATTTTTATTTTGGAATTTATTTCATTTGGTATAATTTTGCAATCGAATATTTCATATTCTTCTTCATTGAATGATAATGATTTTTGTGGTTCGTCGAAAGAGACCATTTGGTGTCTATTTGTCAAATTGTGAACTTCTATTTGG
Organism: Monochamus alternatus; assembly: GCA_037114965.1. Classification (NCBI taxonomy): domain Eukaryota; kingdom Metazoa; phylum Arthropoda; class Insecta; order Coleoptera; family Cerambycidae; genus Monochamus; species Monochamus alternatus. The sequence goes on along the minus strand of CM073427.1, from coordinate 62,844,242 downwards.
GCAAGGAAATTTTCACTTGTGGATAATATTTCTGGAACGTAAAATTTTTCTGATCGAAATTCGGGTATTATTACTGGTCCGTTTTCTGTTGTAACAGGGATTTGTATGCGTCTTATTTCTGAAGGATTTAAATTATAACCAAGTTGAAATCATCTCTTACATAAAGTTGGATTTGTACGTGTTCATTTTCTAGTGTTTGGTTCGAAAAGTTGATATTTAATTTTGCATTGATCAGTTCTTGTAGTCCTATAAGTCCAACAAAGTAATTGTGAAAGTCATATAAAATACAATTTATTGGTATGTCAGACTGAAACTCTTGAAATGGTGGTATTGTTGCTTTATATACAGCTTTTGTTTTTCCAGTGCATGTTTGTAAGGTAGTAGGATCTATATAAATAGTTTGAGGAAAATTTTGTTCAATGATCGCTGGTTTAATGATTGAGAAAGAACATCCTGTATCTATAAGAAGTTTGTATGTTTTATTTTTTAAAGTTACGTTAATATAAGGAAGGTCATTGATTGCATTTACGTCGGGTATTCTGTTGTCTCGGCATTCAGAAAGTTTCCATTTTATTCTTGTTGATCGTTTTCTTTATATTGTGTTTCTTGTGTTTCTTCATATTACTGATTTTCGTAGTTTTCTCCATACGTTGCCAATGTGACGTCTTCATATCTTTCTTGATCATAAGCTTACATGTCTTGGTAGTGTCTAGTTGCATAAGGAGGCATGTGTTCTGTAACTTCCGTGTTGTGCATCTGTTGATGACTAATTCCTGACATGACATTGGTGTTGGTTTTGGTTGACTGGTATACGATATTCCTGACATTGGAGTCGGTTTTGGTAGATTGTTGTTTTAGTTAGGCTTCCATACATTTTGTTTGCTTGGATGTACAAATGTCTGTTTATAATTGGGGAACAATGGTTTTACTTGTCGCGGTTGTATGTTTATTGGTTGTGAAGGAAATTTAGGTTGTATTGGTTGTGAAGAAAATTGGGGCTGATTGTGTGGCATTTGATTTTGAAAAGTTGCATTAAAATTTGGATTGACATTTTTATGTTGATTCAAATTTTGCCTGTTAGGTTTTGAATTTGTATAAGGAAATCTGTTTTGATAGAGTTTTGCAAACTTTTGGAATTCTTCTTCCTCTAAAACATAATTTAAAGCGTCTTCTAAAGTAACTGGATTTTTTAATCTAATAATTGTTTGATATTTTGTCGGTAAATTTGTAATAAAAATCGTTTTAGTAATATTGTTCTAATTTCCAATTTGTAAATCTCTAACCTGTGGATCTGGGAAATCATCACTAATTTTCATGATTATTATAGCTCTTAATTCCTGTAAGCGTAATCCGAAGTCATATGGACGTTCATTTCTATTTGGACTTAGAGAAGTGAGTTGGTGTGTTAAATATTGTAAATCGCGTTTATCACCGAATGTTAATTTTAATAGATTTTCAATTTGTAACCACGTTGTAAAATCAGTTCGGCTGGCTATTAAATTTTGAGCGCGACCTCTAAGTTTATTTTTTACTGCTTGTAATATGAGATTATGCGTAACGTGTTGTGGATCATCGGGAAAATTCGAAAAAGTGCTGCGTACCGATTCTATATATGAATGAAGAACCAAATTATTTCCGTCAAAGAATGGAACAGTATCAATGTATAATTTTAAAAGCTGCGTATCTAATCTGTGTTCCGGTGGAGGCATTGTGTTATCTAAGATTTTGTTCAAGTTTCTGTTTGCGTCTTGGAGACTTTGTCTGCTTAGCATTGAAATGATCTACACTAAGAGAAGTGATTGTTTGACTGTTTGTTTGAATTTTTGTTTGAGTTGTTTCTTAATTCTAGTGATCAATCGGATCAATTTCTTAACACTAATGACTAATCAAGTCAGTTTTTTGCCAATCGGGCAGTGAGATTTCGGCAACAATGAGAAAAGTATCAGGAGGAATGAGTACTTACTGTGTTCTCTTGGTGTGGAATGTTGGTGCACGAAGGTGGCGATTGTTTGCTTATCAGGCACACATTCAGCTGCTTATCGTTGACCTTAATTCCAATCCTCGTCGACTGCGCCAGTAAAGTGGGAACGTTCACAGAGATTTCACAAGACTCACTTGATGTACACTTAACTCTTTATTACTTGAATCTGACTGTATTTGGTTACAATCTGAGTTTATATAATGCTATTCTGCTATTTCAGCGATTTAATTTTACATAGGCAAGCAACTAAGTTATTATAATATTAATATTATATAAAGAGTACATAAGCGAGATAAAAATATATACATTGTCTCATCTGGATACCAATATTACTCATATTTAAGGAGATGTGATGAATATTACATTCTATAGTCATGTAAATATTAGTTGGTATTGATTTTTCATGTAACTATGTATTAACATATTCTTGATAATTCTGAATAGATTTGTGTGCATCAACTTTTAGATTTATTTAGGAGTTTTTCCCCACTACAATCTGCTATATTAGCTAATTAAAACAATTAAGAATAATAAAATACAGACCGCAGTATATCAAATCTCCGAACACTATCTGTACAATTTCGTATAGATGTAGGTAAAGGTTTAGCCACTCAGACTTTTGCATTACACCATTCTCGTTCCTAACTCGCAATTTGTAAATGGTGCTGTTGTATAATATATAACATTTTAACATTTTTATATTATTATTATTGCAATTGTCCATTTTTTTCCAATTTCCTTAGAGATTAAAACAAATTATTTTACTGATGTAAAAAAATGTTTAAAATGTTTGCAAAACCAATAATTGCGGTGTATTCATTTTTGTTGCTGTATGCAGAGTAAAATTGTTTTTACGATGTCACACATATAACAAAAAACAAAGCTTTATAATATCTATCGTTAAGAACAGAAAGATGTATAAACCCATACATGTGTGAAGATCCAGTACTTCAATTATCTTCATGTAAGCCATCCACATGATTACTACTTTTGGATTCGCTAATTTTAAAAATAAAAACTCGTCTTGCTTGAAGACATTGCCGATTACAAAAATTTAAAACTATTCAAGGTTTACCTAGCCACAAGTCGTTGATACCTGTATATCATCTATAAATTATACTGAAACAAACATTTCACTGATGAGATTCACATAATATAGTATTAACTGACATCGTGCTTGTCTTACAATAGGATCCCTCCACAATAATATACTAGCTCTATTTTGACCCAAGTCCCTCCAATCTACCATAGAAAACCCAAGTTTTATTGACCTGTGTTGATCTCATTATAATCCCAATTCCAGAACCTTTTAAACTGCATTATTATAATCTCGTTCCTAGAGCCAGTTTCAGTGGATTCGACTGGCGCCTGATGGGTTGCATTTCACAAAATCCATTTAATGTAAATACTAGTGGAATAAGAAAATATTTATTTAATAACATAATATAACTTATAACATCCCGGTCTATGCGTTTCATGATATTAACTTGTATTCTTCATTCACTGTTCTATGTTTGTTTAAGTCAAGCCATTCAATTAAATTATTAATCTGTAGTTAACACGATCTACGGTCAGTGATAAAATTACTGACATTTCACTTTCATATTTCATTTAACGTTTCATTTAATTTAATGTCGTAGATAATAGAGGTTTCTCATTAGGTTTCAAATTCAAATATCTATTAATTCATCTAAAACTGGGAGTATCAACAAAAATTTAGATCAGTGTGGCTTAGAGATTTTGACCTAAAAAAATCGGTTAACTGATGTTAAAATTACCACGGTATCACAGCAAAATGTAAAGCTTATGACAGTACTTTCCAAACCAGATATGCTGATCTAAAGGCCCATGTTAAGTCTCAGACGTATAGAAACAATTCGAAAATTGTATTCAGGACCTATCGGTCAAAAATTCAATTTAAAGAGTCATAACTATTCGAAGAGAAAGCTACAGAGGCATTAAACGCAATTGATCATTTAAGAGAAGCAGTGCAGCTGATGCAATGCAGTTATATCATACTAAATGCAGTAATATAATAAGAAACGTACTAGCCCCACCTTTTTTAATATTTTAAGAAGTGATACAGCCTACTTATTTATGAGTCAACAGATATAGACGTTCAAAAATATTTAAATATAATCATTATATATTACAGTAGGAGACAAAATAAAATCATACAAACGTTTTTTGATATGACCACATTGACAGAATTAGATGCAAATGGAATTGTATATGCTATAAAGTGTACATTAGAAAAGCATAAATTGTTGTGGTAGTTGTGGTGGTGAGGGTCGTGGTGGTTGTGGTAGAGGGGTTTGCAGTGTTGTTGCTGTTGTCGTTATTTATGTAAATTTATGTAAATTATTATGTATACTGTAGTAACATAAAGAAAATAATTTACTGAAGTTTTATTTATAGAACAATTTAAAAATATCGACAGATATTTTACACAATATTCACGACAAACGTAGTTGTAACGGAAGAATGCACCGACGCAGCGACCGCAATACTCCAAAAGCTTTTATCGACAAGTCTCACTAACACCATTGTGCATACGTAAATTGCATTCAATACATTATTTAGCGTTATTTATGTGAAATAAAATACTCTGTGCCATTAATATTTCATAATTCAATGACAATAGTTTATTTGACGTTTACCGATGTTAGTTTCTTCTGTGAAAGTCTGGCTCAAGATTGTACACATTTTACGTGGCAAAACAATGAAACTTGGACACTTTTTAGAATGTTTTTTAAACTAAATTTTAACATGTTTATTTATCAGAATAATTAAGTATATTTCAATTTCAACATAAGTTTTAGCGGGTTGCCTACCAAAAACTCAAAATTAAAATCAATTTTCTGGAAAATGGAACACCCTGTATAAGAATTGATGTTATCATCAAATTCTACGCGCCATCTAGTGGCAGTGTACCAAATTTCGTTGCACTGGCTATGATGGATTCTGGTCTAGTAGACAGAAAGTCGAAAAATTTTACTCGACCTTCGATATTCGATGTAATACCTTGGGGTGTAATTACGTGGTCTAGAAATACGACTTCTTTACAGATAAATTCCGATTTGTCGAGTTGTACTTTTAGGTTAAATTCTTTTAATTTATTGAAAATTTGTCTAATATGAACTAAATGGTCGTGTAATGATTTTGAGAAAATCACCACATCGTCCATGTAAACGAAACAAAATTTATATATACAGGGTGTAACTTTGAAGGGGGTTCGGTTTGGAGGGGTAGTAGTCCGTGTTTCCTAGATTGCTAATCTGAAATTAGTTTTTTTTAAATCAAATAAATAGCCGAGTTATAATTAAATTTTTAAACTACACCCAAATTGCTATCCACGCCGCCCCAGTACAGCGTCCGAATTCCACTGCAGAACCATGTCTACGGTGTTGCCAGTTAGTTGTTACCAGTCTAGACATCGGAACTTGTCATTTCAGAGTCGTATTTTAGGCAGCCGCGACCGAAGCAGATATTTTAGAGTTCAGTACATACGTAGCTTTGACGGTGTGCACTACGTGTTATTTATTTACATTATGTTCACTTTTATGAGTACAAGTTAACTGTATACAATGTCATGACGGATACCGTGCAGAAAACCATTGAAAAATGGATTCACGATTTGCAGAAGCTATAACAAAAATAGTGATATAGTTTGACAGAATTATGGGGTCGTGAAATGAGAAAGTAAGGATTTTTTTAGTGAGGTAATGTGGATGCAGAAGGCAATAGACTTCCAATTTAATGTGATGATGTATTATTACATACGTGTGAGATTCCGGCGATGCAAGTCACAATAGCCGTGGCATTGACCTAGTTTATAAAATAAAAATATCCCATAAATACTGCACATAATACATGAAACCAGACTAGGATGGATACGATATGTAAGGAATCTCCTAAAAGTTTCCACAGTTACGTTCGATCAAAATATAGCTTGCCGTAAGTTTTCCGTGTTATTTTGTGTATAGTTCATGAACATGCGTGCAATTATATTAAACAAAATATGTGTTGTTTTATATAAAACATATACAGATATGAGAGAGAGAGAGCAAGTTTTCTGCGTTTTACTGCAATCGAATTAGAATTTGTTTAGTGCAGTGTTGTATTTTGCCAAGTTTAATTTCGTAATAATTTAAAGTGGTATTTTGTGGAATGTGTTATTCTGTATATAAGTGTATAATAACTTTATAAAGGTCAGTTTTCTTTACCAAGTGTATGTGATATTATGAAAAAAAAACATGTATACAAATTATGAAAGAGCTAATATGTTTAAAGCTAAAGCGGTAATCGACAACTAGGCGCCATTTCTTTTTTCCAGACGCGTCTAATTTTTTCGGCATAATCCAAACGGGACTGTTGTAAGGTGATATTGAAGGTCTAATGATTTTATTATCGAGAATGTTTGAATTTGAACATGTATTTAATTTTTTAGATGATTTAGGGATATCTGTAGGATTTACAATAAACGGGTATTCAGCTACAATGAGAATTTGGTGTTTTACAGCATTGGTATGTTAAATCGCAATTTTCGTTATAAAATATGGATTTAAAATGTTTACATCAAAATTTTGTCTTTTTCTTCCGAGTTTAATTGGTTAGTTCTTATTACTTTTGTAACGTCTAAGTCAGTCGAGTCAGACTCCGGTTTATCAATTTTTACATTAGGGGTTCAACATTAATCTGTTCGTGGAAATGAACTTCGACTTGTCGCTCTTCTTCAAACGGGATTTTGCAAAGTCCGTTTTGGGCGTACGCGATTGATTCCGAAATGTATAAATTATTATTATTACTTTCTGGGAATAGCACTGGTCCGCATTCTATACTAACTGGTATGTTTATGCTTTTATTAATTTGTTGCTTAAAAGGATTTCTAGAGTTTGATTTTTATAGTCGATCTTCGCTTGCAAACGTTGGAAATCGTAACTATTTATTAACGCGTCGAAACGTTCGTGCCAAGATACGTTAAATTTAAACTTGTAATTTGATCCTATTCTGTTAGAATAGGGTATGCTATATTATTATTGTTTTATCTAGCGATTTGACTGAAAAATTCTGTTTAAAGAAATGCAGTTTAAAAAGCTTATGAGCAGGTTCTGGATTTATTATGCTATTTGATGCTCCCGAGTCGATAAGTATTTTTAGACCTAAGCTGGGTATTGATATAAAAGGAAGTTTTGGGGTGTTACTAATAGAAATCAGGTCGATGTTATTTCTGAAGCGTTTTCATGAAAATTTTCACAGTTACCTGTAGTAAATTTTCCGGGTTTGTTATTGTTTGGTGCGATATGTCATTTTCATAGTCTACGTAATTTTCGGGATTGTAGTCGTCTGGACAATTGCTTGGAAAATTTGTATTGTCGTATGTTGCAGCATCGTTAGTATTATCACGGATTTCCTAATCCGAACTTTTACTACTGCCAGAATAACAATCCGTTAATTAATTACTTATCTTTATTAACTACTCAGTACACTACTAAACACTAATTACAACTCAACTAAACACTTATTTAATTAATTCCTATCTAAATGACTTTGATCCCTCCAACTAAACACTTCAATTCAGGCTGTAATACAAGACTAACTCGGCCGTTTATTCTTCTTTTATAGACCCAACGAATATTCCAGGTATTTTCTAGTATCTCTAGATCCATTTTCCCGAACGACTCGAATGCTTCTCGTCGATTTCCCATTTTTCCAGTCCCGTCTCGATCCACGGCATTTTGTTTGTTTAACAGAATTGTGTAGGGGAGATTGGGGCAATCTTAGCATTTCGCGATACCGCAGTCGTCGATGTAGGTGTGAGTGGGTCAAATTCCGTGACACTGCCCCCTCCTTAGGTCCGATCGTCCAGATCGGATACACCTCTATACGGAGACAGACGCTCCAGATGGACTACCTTCATCTTACTCCTGGGAGTCCTCTGTATCCGGTAGACGACGTCGTTGATTTTTTTAATGACGGGCCTTCCCAACGGTTCTGTAGTTTAGGCGATTTTCCTTTCTTCCGCATGGGGTTGTACAGCCACAACACGTCACCTTGTTGGTCTTCCCGAATCGCCGCTGAACTCCATCGGTCTTCAGGTTGGGCTGCTACCATCTTGCAAGAAACTGATGAGATGTTCTCTTTCCTTTCAAGACTACTACAGTGTTTGCAGTTGACAGGACAGGGTCTCCTAGAAAGAGCATCTGCATTTCCATGTTTCCTGCCGGCTCGATGTTCAACAACAAAGTGATATTCTTGCAGCCGTTCCAGCCATCTTGCCATCTGTTCTTCAGGGTTTTTAAACTGTAGCAGTCATTTAAGGGAAGCGTGATCCGTTCTTAGGAGAAATTCTTGGCTATACAGATATTTATGAAAGTGTTCTAGGCTCTTGACGATGGCAAGTAATTCTTTCCGAGTCACACAATAGTTCTTTTCGGCTTTTGATAGGACTTTGCTGAAGTAGCCCACTACTCGCTCTTGGCCATCTTGTACTTGGGAAAGAACTCCGCCAATTCCAATGTTGCTTGCGTCCGTGTCCACTATAAATGGCTGTCCAGGTATTGGGTATGTCAAAATCGGAGTAGTGCAGAGAGCTTCTTTCAGCGTCTCAAAGGCTTGCTGGCATCTCGGAGTCCATTCGAACGGGATGTTGTCTTCTGTCAGTCGGTAGTATGTGCATAGGCCGAGACAACTTCGAACTTGATGTTTGTCTTTAGGAATCGGCCAGTTCTTTATGCACTCTGTCTTCTCCAGGTCTGTTTTCACACCGTTTGGAGGAGTAATGTGGCCTAGGTATTTAACCTCCTTTTGGAACAGACTGCACTTCTTCGGGTTCAACTTCAGGTTCGCTGCTTTCAACTTCTTGAACACTTCGGACACGTTCTTCAGGTGCTCCTGAAAAGAGCGTCCCAGCACCACCACGTCGTCCAAGTAAATCAAGAAGCCCAAGGACTCTGAGATGGCTCTATGGTGCCTTGGTTTTGCATCTCACTTAACATCTTGTTAACTTCTTCTCGCTTGGCTAGTGGAAGTCCTTGTGGTGGCTGCTTTATAGGAGACGATGAACCAGTATCTATTCGATGCTTCACTACATTGGTTCTCCCAATGTCGCCTGGTTCAAGTGCAAACACATCTTCATTTTCACTTAGCAGCTCTACCAGTTGTTCCACCTCCACCTCTGTTAATCTTTCCTTGGCCCTATCCACGATGTCCCTGAGACTTTCTGGTAGACTGGTCTTATTTGGTTTCTTTTCCGTTTTGCTGATTTCTTTGAGTGCTCTGACAATGGTAACAGGTTCACAGACTCCCACTTCAGTCCCCTTTGTAATTTTCTGTGGAAAGGTTTTCAGGTTTACTACCCGTACTATTATCGTTTTCTCAGGTTTAATCAGGGTACGTCCGGTGACTTTAAATTTATTGAACAAATCCGGATTACTGAGTTCCACCACTCCTACACTACAAGACATTTCCCCATCCATAACTGTGGCAACCAAGGTTTCGCTCTGAGCAGGTTGTACCACATCTTATTTAACAACCAGTCTCCGTACAGTGTTATTCTCAGTGGTGTTCGTTAGCACTACTTCCTCACCCATTATCCGTAGCGTACCAGCATTCAAATCTAAGTTCACCCCCTTTGCCCGTAGTAAGTCTAGTCCGAGTATGACATTGTCCGATATATTTGCTACCAGGGCTCTGTGTTTGAACTTGACGTCTCCTAATTCTACTTCAAGCTCGCATTCCCCCTTGACTGGCTGTTATTGTTCATTGGCTGTTGTAAGGACATAACGTTTGGCAAGGTTTTTAATACGCCAATCACCAATAATATCCGGTCGTACAATAGTTCTTGTCGCTCGAGTGTCAATTACCATAGGGAACATACGACCAAAAATAATGCCTTCTACTAGCAAGGAGTCAGAGTCCTGAAGACGTGAATAACGTAACTTCTTTTCGTGCAGCATGGTAGGAGGACGCAGCCGGCAATTGCCCCATCAAGTATAAGTCGACCAGAATGGACGTGATAACGTGGTGCAGTGATAAGTAGTGTTTATGTAAGATAGTTAAGTGTAGTGCATAGTAGTGTGGTTTCAATAGGTGGTGGGTACTTTAGTGTTTAAACATAGACAAATAATTAATATGAGTAGTGACCCCCCAGAAAATATGAATATGGACATTTTAGAAAACCCCGACAAAGGAATTAATACTAAAGGAGCTATTCCAAAACAGGACCAACATAGTATCCAACTTGATTAATAATCTCGACCATTCTAAAGAAAACATAATGCCAAGTACATCTATAATGGATCAAACAACGGTAATAAAAAAACGTACCGAACATGATAGATATACATATAGCCAATCCAATATCGGATCCTTTTATGTCTACGCTGAAAATAATACTCCTGACTTTCAAGGTAAACTAAATGCAGTTAAGGTAGGTGAAGTTCTTAAGGTAATTCCAGAATTAGACAACAAAGTTTAGAAAATAGAGTCAATTGGTAGGAACAGAGTGCGGATAGCTTTCAGTTTCCGTGATGCGGCCAACAAATTAATATCCTCTAAAACATTGCTAAGAATTTATAATTTAGAATTTTATATACCAAAATTCGCCGTCTTTAGACAAGGTGTAATAAGAATAGATCAAGAATATACTAATGAATATCTTAAAGAAAGAATCAGACAATCTGATTTTCATTGCAAATTTGAAGTGGAGTCAGTAAGAAGAATTAATAAAAAAATAATTGAAAATAACGAAACAAAATATAATCCTACAAGAACAGTTATTATAAGTTTTAAAACACAGGAGCTACCTAAATATATCTCTGTCAATCATGTAAGATTCGCGGTTGAACCTTATGTTCAAAGAGTAATATTATGTAACAATTGTTGTCGGTTCGGCCAAATGAGTACACAGTGCAGAAGTAAAACTAGGTACCTGAAATGTGGTGGAAATCATAGCGCGGAAACTTGCAAGGGAAATCACTTTACAAATCAAATAAAAGATTGCCCTGAATTTAAACGTCAAAAAAAGGTTAAACAATATATGGCTCACTCTAATGTGTCATATAGAGAAGCTATAAAGTTTGTGCCTAAAATAACATACGCCTCTGACCAATGACCAACAAACATTTTCTCTAGATACAATCCAATCACATAATACACGCTCGACGTACAAAAAAACACCAAATCGTTTCACTCAAATCATCAACACTCCACACAAGCGAACTAGACTTAATATACCTAATACTACTGAGATTCAAAGAAATGAAATCATATCACCCGTCACTTTACCTTTCATTCCTGGAGGTATGCTTGATAAACTTGCATACTGTTCAGTCATAAATAATAATTGCTCACAACTGAATAATTTACAAGTAGAAACGGAACTAAATAAAAGAGTCGTAGAATTAGTAATGATCATAATTAATTTTATCAAACAAAAAAATTTAAATACTGTAGGAGAAACTTATATATCTAATTTAATTAAATATCTTATAAAGACTAATTAATTAATAATCGTAATAAGTAAACTTTATAAATAATTACCCTATTTAAATATAATTTATATATATATATATATATATATATATATATATATATATATATATATATATATATATATATATATATATATCTTTTTATTTTTAAAAATGGATGACCTAGTAATAGCGCAATGGAATTGCAGATCAGCAATTTCCAACAAAGTTAATTTAGAAAATTTACTGATTTCTAACAATGTCAATATTGCTCTATTATCGGAAACATGGTTTAAACCCAAAATTTACACTAATTTCAGTAGTTTTAACAATAGACATGTAGATCGCTATGATGGTAAAGGTGGAGTAACAATACTCATTAAAAAAAATATCAAATTTTCAGTTCAGTTTCAGTTAACAACTAACAATAAATTCATGCATGTCGGTGTTACAATAGAATTAGTGGAGAACAAACAAGTGACTTTAGTCTCTGTGTACGTAACCCCACAAACGAAAATCAATTTTAATGAGTGGGATGGTTTTTTCTGATCCATCCCTAAACCATGTCTTATAGGGGGTGAGTTTAATTCCCATCATGTGGTATAGGGGGGCGACTTTACTGATATATACGGCAGAATCCTAATAGATGCTATAGACAATACCAATCTAACTTGGTTCAACGACGGTAGCGTAACATGCATAGGGAACTACTACCAAAGAGACAATGCCATTGACCTTACTTTATGTTCTCCTCAAATAAGCCAATACTTGCAGTGGTGTACCCTAGATGACACCTATGGGTCAGATCATATACCCATTATTATTAACTGTCAAATTCGGTCTCAGTAAAGCAAAAAGCAAATTGGGACAGTTACTATCTAAAGTGTGTAGATATATTAAACAATCTAGACTATGTAAATTATCAAAATTGTATCAATTTAATCAACCACTCTGCGGAGGAATCTATTCCACAGTACAAAAATAATACACATGGCAAAAAACGTGGCAAGCCATGGTCGAACGATAAATGCGAAAATGCAGTAATAAAACGGAAAGAAAGTTTTATGCGATTCAAAAACAATCCCAATTTAAAATTACATATTACAATCGTTGCGACGCAATTGCCAAAAAAATAATTAAAGAAGCGAAAAGAGAGAGTTGGAGATCATATTGTTCGAGTTTAAATAAAAACGTCCCAATAAAAACGGTCTGGCAACAACTTAACAGATATATAAATCGACCACAAAAAAATATTTAAATTATAGATTCCTCTGCAGAATGGTTGGAACAATTTTTTAATAAACTAACACCTCCATTTGTACCATTTCTCACCCCTTATTTGAATTGTACAAACTCTACTGATATTTTGTTAAGATCGTTCGCCTTCGCCGAATTAAATAAAGCTATAAAATAAAACAGCAATACAGCCCCCTGCAAAGACCAAATACATTACCCAATGCTATATCATCTACCTCGTCGAGTTAAGGAACTACTACTAGGAATATTGAACGACATCTATTCAGGGAAAACGCCTATTCCAAAAGACTGGCACGATTACATTATTGTACCGATTTTAAAACATAATAAACCAGATAATAGTACCGACCAGTTGCATTAGCTTCCTGCGTACTAAAAACATACGAGCGATTAATAAAAAGTAGATTGGAACATTGGCTCGAAAGCAAAAATTTACTACCAAAGTCATAGTTCGGGTTCAGGAAAGGGTCTTCAACTCAGGATAATTTAGCTAGCCTTATCTCAGATATCCAAGTAGGTTATTCAAAAAATGCATCCACAAGTGTATTGTTTGTAGACATCACAGGGGCATATGACAACGTCGACGGCAATATTTTAGCACAAAAAATGAACCAAATAGGGCTGCCAAAGAAACTAATTACACACATTTACCAGTTATACAACTCAAGAAATATGTACATTAGAACGTGTGATACTCTAATAGGACCGAGATAGTCATCATTGGGATTACCACAAGGAAGCATATTAAGCCCACTGCTGTACATAATATATACCTATGATATTGAACGGTTGTTTTCCAATACAAAAATCAAAATTTATCAATTTGCTGATGACTATGCCATCCAAGCCCAAGAGAAAAATATAACGAAATGCAACCAGTTATTGGAGGAAGCAGTAACGCAGGCAAAGAAATGGTTTCAGGAAAATGGATCCTCAATATCCCAAGAAAAGTTATCGATTTGTACTTTCACAAGATCCCGGTTTCAACCATCCAATTCAATTAAACTATCCAATTTGAACATTAAATACAAAACATCGGTTAAATATCTAGGTCTCGTATTAGACAAGAAATTACATTGGAAATATCATATTAATCTGATTTGCAAAAGAAGCGAGAATGGTCTTAACATTCTATGCACATTTAGTCATAAGAAGTGGGGAGCTGGCCCCAATATATGTTTCCTTTTCTATCGTGCACTAATCAGATCTATTTGCGACTATGGTTGTATTTTTTATGGCTCAGCGAATAAAATTCATCTCCAAAAAATCGAACAAATAAAAAACAAAAGTCTTAGAATATGCATTGGCTTTCTCAGAAGCACCCCCATTAATATAATGGAATCAGAATGTACAGAGCCTCCATTATACCTCAGACGAGAAATACTAAGCGATAGATTTCTGTTAAAAAACATTGCAAGGAACAATGAATTACTAGACAAAATTCATAGACTGACCATACTAGGACTTACAAATAGATACTGGCTACACCAGAAATTACCTCTACTAGTAGAAAGCTATTCATGGATATCCCAAATCAAAGAAGAAATTCACCAATTAAACATCCTACCGTGCTTCTCTATTGACTTCATTAAATTTGATAATATACCAAAAATAACTTTCACAAATTTCCAAGATAACGAATACATAAACAACAAAATATCGCAAACATACTTAACTACTAGATGGCAACATTCTGAATATATATTTACAGACACAGTAATGAACAACAAAACATCTTGTGCATTATTCCACTATAACGACAAAGTCTCTTTGCAATTTCGACTTCCTTCAAAAGCAAGTATATTTACAGCAGAACTCGCAGCTATTAAAGAAGCCATCAGATACTGCCTTAAAAATTATTCTAGTCACAACTTTGTCATATTCACGGACAGCAGAAGCGCCGCGTTATCAATTAAAAATTGTATTCCATCAGCAAAAACAAATTATCTCATTGTCGATATTTTAAATATGTATAATAATTTGCTACTATCGAACAAAAATCTAGAAATAGCTTGGATCAAGGGTCATGCAGGAATAATACAGAATGAATTTGTAGATAAACTAGCAAAGGAAGCTATCGTTACTGGTGCTGTGGTCACTAATTTCAGAGTTCCCAGTTTAGACATAAGAAAAATTATTAACGAGAAAACTAAAACCAAATGGAACCAACACTATCTTGAATAGCCAGCAGGAGTGAACTATAAAAAACTTCAACAATAAATAAGAACTAAACCATGGTTCGTAACCGAAACTGATCGTTCCCTAGTACGCACAATTTGTCGGTTGAGACGTTCCCATTGTCTACACGGAGAATATAAATATAAAATGAAGCTTCAGGACTTACAGCACTGTTTATTGGAATGCTCACTGAAAAACCTACCGGTAAACGATCTATTTAGTAAATTGGTTTGTAAGCAGATATTGTTACCTACTAACATCTCTAATTTATTAGCAATAGGAAACATAGATGTATACAAACTTCTGTATAATTATATAAAAAAACGTAGCATTATAAATGAAAAATATTCTTCTATAAAATAAGTATTATGTAAAGTTAATAAAATATTCTCACAAAATTCATTAATATTTTGAATCAAGGATAACTTGCGGGTCTCCTATGTGTTTCAGGACGCGGTAGAGTGCAAAGATGGATGCTGGAGCTAAAGTGCTACAGATCTGGGTCCCGTGCTGAACTTCCACGGCTAATGGTGGTGGCACGCTCATTAAACGGGGCCGATGTCCAATGACCGGAGCACTAAGAAGTTGTCCTAAGGTAGCTGCACCAAGACAGCCGATATACAGGACACTATCGTTTCCAGAAAATACTCCGCTGGCGTCGTGCAGGGCACCGTCGTGCCAAAACAGCAACTATCGTAATAGAAACAATGTTATGCCCGGGAAAAAAACACACTTGGGGAAGAAAATCAAATAATTACATGTGCCCAAGAAAAGATATACCCGTACCTTCTATGAAGGGTGTCTCTGTATAAAGATGTTGAAATTGTCTATTGAATACTGTTGGAAGTTCTTAACAATTCTAAGGATGACAAAAGAAAATACAGGTTAAAATATATGGGCAACATGGCGTTGGTGATGTACTTACGAATTTGCTGTAATAATCTCCAAATATAAAAAACACTTGAAATAAAACCACACTAAGATTAATCCCGTGGAGGATGATTAACGATCAATCTTTTCGTCTTGGTGTGGATAAAAGCAAAACTAACCAAGAAAACATCTTTTCCCCGGCCTTTCTTAGTCAAAAAACTATTAAGAAAAACCATTCAAATCTACACAAATCGATGATAAAACCTATATTCTCAAATTGCGATGATTTAGGAGTTCGGTCGCTACTCGACAGGTAGAGATATGAGTATTCGAAAGAACATATTAAACAGATTTCAACTTTAAAACAAAGCTCACCAAGAAAATATAATAGAAAACTGCATCTAATATTATCACAAAACTGTGAATGTAACAAGAAAAGATATACTGGGTGTTAAAAAAAATAAAGGTTTAATGAGGTAAGTAAATAATACGATTGGAGAATAATGACCTTATTCATTTCAGGTGCATGATACAGGGTGTTGAGTAACCAAAATAAAGATATAAAATAACTAATAACTGATAGGTGTAAAATTAATATGTATAATAATTAGATGAATAAATATAAACAAACAATAATATTTGCGTTATTATTTTATTTTAATTAGATGTGGCCTAACTTGATGGTTGTCGGGTTTTTTATTAAAATTGCCTGATTTTGGTTTATTTCTCATAACATTCATAAACTGAATGCGCTTTTTCGTTATTGAATTTTCGACACTCGTAAAGGGCCAGGTCGATGGTCAAGATTGGAACATTTAACAGATGCGAACAATAACGTTCTAATATGCCTGCTTTAAAAGTTGCCAGGGCTTGTTTTGTGTACATGTCTTCTTTACTTATCTTATGTCATTATTAGGAGTGCGTACGCTAACACGATCTAAATGAATTTGGAGTTTGTGTTTGCTTGTTTGAAAATATTGCTCGTATGTTTCGTCATTACTCTGAAAACAAGTAGTAAGATCGTGTACTAATAGTTCTTCGGATCGCGGGTCATGAAACTTAAAAGCTCGTCTTTTAATTCCGACCATTTCGTACAATTTGAAGAAATTAACACGTCACTTTCCTCTCTCGTTAACTTTGATTTTACTCTTTCAAATAATAGACGGTTACAAATACAATTTTCTTCAGGTCTTCGTTCTACGAATGACTACTTGTTTTACGAAATAAGTAAAATTTTTTGGGTCCTCCATGTTGATTCATAAAAATTTGTCTTTCTTATTATATTAATTTTTTTTTTCAATTATTTCAATTTTCTGTGACTTATTATTATTTTATTATAACATGTATTTACATGTACAGGTAAAGGAAATTTAAGATTCACAGTAACGAGGTGATGTCTAGGTGCGGCAGCTTTTTCTTAGCGAGGAACTCGATAGTTGCCTAGTCTCTGTTGCCAATGGAATATCTGCTTCTCCAGGACTAATGTTTTCAAAAAATAATTTTATTTACTTAAAACTACAAAGGCGAGCTCCCTAACTTAAGAACTAATAATAACTGAGCTTAAATCTAAACTTTTGGGCTTTTATAACGTAGGTGCATTGGACCTATCTCAGGGCGGTTGTGTTCCGACGACATCTTAATGGGTTAGGTGGCGTCTTAAGGGTTGATACCAGTTGGACATAATTACATATTGCTATTCACAGTCTAAACATGGGATGCAATAAACTACACCAGTTTTATGCAATTGGGGATCTTTATCTTCAATTTCGTAAAAAGATTTTTTATGGTTATATGATTTTTAAACGCTAATTTGACACCATCATGTCCCGATAAACATGTTTTAATTTTAGACGTGACAGATCCTAAATGTGACAACGAAATATAAAAATTTTCAGTTTCTGGGTTATTATTTGTTCTAACTTGCACACCCTGTAACTGCGACCTCGAGAACAAAAGACCCTTTAAAAGTGGTGGTGGATAACCACATTTAATAAATAAATCATACAATTGTTACAAATTAATATTTTTCAATGAGTGATGACTTGTAGCCTTGACTATATACACTAAGACTAGTCAATCTAATGGGAGACCTTGTTGGCCTGAATGGGAAACCAACTCTCGCGTAATGGGAAACGAACTCAAAAAGAACGTTTACGCTTGGACTATTTGCTAATAGATGGCGCAATATTAGGTACTAAAATGACATGAATTTAGATATATAATTTTGAAAGCTCCTCCCATCGAAGATGATTGGTTCATACATATTATGTTATGTACAATCGTTTGCAATAATATTGACACTCTTTAAATTGAATTTTGCTATTTCTTTTGAACTGCTGACGTATTTGTAATGAAATCTACTTTCAACTTTTAGCATTAGTAATTAGTTGTTTCACTTACCAATATAGATTTAATTAAATTTCTACTCAGAACTTGCAGAAGTTCAAAAACTGTTTTGAGAGAGTGTCATTGTTATTTCAAAAGCTTGTATGTACTTAAAATTCATAACTTTAATGACATTCGATAGGATTACTGTTTATTTTATTATTAAGTGAATGTGTTAGTCATGAGGAAGCAGGCAGGAAATAAATGTTAATTTTTAAAATGTAATAAAACTAGATGAAACATTCCAGGAATAAAACTTTTCCGCGCAAGGCGAAAATCGACTATAATGATAGATTTTGAATTCTGATAAGTAATTATACTAATTTCTTCACGATTTTTAATAAAAAAAAATTACAGAAGTGCAGTTATCCAGTTCATATTCACTTTCGCGTATCAATGAAAGTCAAAGCTTAAAATATATTAACCGCCAGATAACACTTTTATCATACTCCTTCAGCTTTGGTAAATTCAAGTGAAGAAGTCATTCAATACGTGTCGATAAAAATATACAGGGTGGGCCATTTTTTAAGGGGACAGAAGAGGAGTAACATCATTGGGAGGAAATATGATGATATAGCTAAATATATCTTCGTAAAGTATTTCTGTGGAAAAAGATACAAGGTGTCAAAGGTGAAATATTTTTATTTGTGTTTTCTTCTTTTGTTCTAACGCAAGTATCTCTCAACTGATTGTCACCAAACTTGGTAGGGATATATTTTTTGAGAAAAATAAAAATAATTTAAATATTAAATCAGTTTTGCTAATAAAGGGCGCCGCACTAACAATGGCTAATGATGAATTTTTCTCTTATTTCGTGTTGACAAAACATTTTGATTCGGTTGACTACAAAATTGTATCCGAACATTATTTCTACGTAAAAAAACTTGGTAGAGTAGAACTTGATAATTTCTACCAATTTCGAAAAAACTGCCATAAAGGTTTCTGCTTATACGCGACTTCAAAAATGCTATTGAAATTTAATTAAAAAAAATTAGTAGGTATCAATGAGTCGTTCACTTTTTTTAAATGTCCAGAGTAACTTTGAAATTATTGACAAAAATAACAACAGAGCAGTAAAAACAACTTAGCCCTTGAGCAAACTCTCTTTACTTCTACATGGGTTAATTAATTAAACTAATTATTACAGCTAATTACAGAAAATTTTCAATATGGCAATTTTCTAATGCTCCTAAGAGATTTCCTCACGTCGAAAAATACATTTGGTTGTTTTAGATCAGTTTTCTGGAAAACGGTAGGAATTTCGTTAACAAAAAATAAGATAGAAATTGTTATCATCTGGCAATGGTCTATCTGTTTTAATAGGTACCTACTACATAAATTATGATTGCTTTTCTTAAAATATGTTTCCCTACCAAATTTGATGACAATCGGTTGAGCGATCCTAGTTATTTAAAAAAAAAACGAAAAAAATTATGTAAACCTGTATCTTTTTCCACAGCAACATTTTAGTAAGGCATATTTAGCTATATCTTCATATTTTGCTCCAAACTGTCATTCCTATTCTGGCACATTATTAATGGTTCACCCTATATAATACTTAAAATAATAAATAAATTTTGAAACACATTCTTTTCTGATGAGGCCTGTAAAGTTCATAAATTATTTGTACTAAAAATATTAGCGCATAAAAAATTTATTTAAATTTGCATGCGCAAATGTTAATTTATTTGATTTTTTAAATTAATTTAAATTTAATTTTAATTTAAAAATTACTCTTCAAAAAGACTACAAAATAATATTTATTTCACACCATCACAAAATTATACTTAGATCAAACATTGAAAAAAGATACTTGGTGTTTTAGAATTTTTACTAATGAATTTTTCGCAAAATAATAATGCATCTTATCCAGTAAGAGAAACCCACACGATAACCTGCAGTTCTATATGTCTCTTTATAGAAGTAGCTATGTCGAATTCATTTGAATTATCTTAATATGTTTAAAAGAAATAAAACAGAAAATGTAAATGTTGGCATATCGCTGAAAACTCTTTTAACAATCTTATTTTCCTGTTTTTTTTTTTAATTAATATACAGTTCATATTCTTACTTCTCTAACGCAATAAAATAAACTGCTTATGTTTCAAACTTTATGATCTGTGGTTTGAATATAAATATATTGCCATAATCTTATTATTTAGGCAGGTATATGAAAAAGGGTCACGCGGCCATGCCCTCGAAACGTCTTCGCAGTTTTTTGCAGATTAAAATAGTAGCGCTTTATTTCCTTCGTTTGAATAAATGCGTATTGTTACACAGTACGACATCTAACAAGAATTATGATAACTATTTAGGTCTTTATTAAGGACTGACTCTCTTGGTGTAAATACTCAAGGCTTGTAGTTATCACCCTAGTCTTCATACCCAAAATCAAATTAATTTTTTATTGACGTGTGTAGAAAGACTCATAATGCAGGAATCTACCTGATGCCCGGTTTCCTATATCACGATGTAATGACAGAGTTATCCTCTCTCTTAATAGGGACCGCCCTTTAGGAGACACCCTATACAGTGATTTGTAAATTATTATTGGTATTTTTTCCGGACGATTAGATCTTTGAGTATGCAGTGTACTTGTTTTCTTTTAGATTTTAAGTCACCTGTCGTTTTCTGCTGACATAGTGGTTTTGAGGTTTGGGAATTTTTGTAAAAATTTTGAGATTTTAGAGTACATTTTTCGCTTCCTTCTCGAAATAAGTTTCCTCCCTATCTGATTGCCATGTCATAAGTAAGGCACGCCATTTCAATTTGAAAGCAGGGGCGCCCGCGTGTAGATTACCTAGTGCGTTTATAATAAATAATATTATATTTTGGAAAGCTTCCGGATTAACAATCTGGATGAGGTCTGGCAAATATCTGGAACATTACATATGTGTCCACAGTAGATTATTTAAGTGGTGTCCGCAAAGGAGAAAAATATTTTTATATAACCAAAACGATTGTACGACATCTAATGACATTATAAGTGTGGTGGTTCCCTATACCCTGGCATTGGGAACGCCACTGTGAGAGGTTCAGTGGGGATAGGACCCAACGAGAACCCGTCAAACCCCCTCGTGCGGCGAGAGAGAACAGCAGTCGAGTGATGGAATGGCACTCGAGTAGCTTGGTATTTGGCGCTCTGTTACGTACTCGTATTTTATACGTATACTGTGCGAACTGTTAATATATATTATTTAACCGGTTGTGACTATCTAATTACAACCCTTTCTATCCAATACTCTACATCAGAAGTGGAGAAAAAGAAACCATGCCCAAGCGTAAAGCAAAACGAGAAAGGTCTTCTAGTTCAAGTTCTTTGGAATCTGGATCATCCTCTTCGCCCCCGTCAACCTCGGAACGAAGTTATACGCCACCGTTACCGTCGATGGACGTACATCAGAAAAAAATACATTAAAATCGCCCGTCCCGTAGCTGTACGCCTCAGTCATGTCACATATTATCGAAAAGTTCGAAAAGAAGCACTAGTACTTGGGTAAGTGTACTAAACTTTGTTGGCTTTGTATCTGTTTTACCCATATTTGATCCTCTCAAAGATTCTATTGACGACTGGTTAGAGATCATTGATTATAATGCGTCTTTGTACTCTCTGTCGCAAAATGATATCATTTTTCAAGCCACAAATAAACTTACTGGTATTGCAAAAATTTGGAACGATAACCTTGTAGCGAACGAACCAGGATGGTCTCGATATTCGTGGAAGCATTGGAAAAAAATGCTCTCGACAGCATTTCACACCCAACGTAATACGTATTTACTTTTTATGGTCGTGGCAAATCACAAACCGACGTTAAGATGTTCATTATATGAATTTCATTTCCGACATATCGTTAAAATTGACAAATTACGTGCAAAATTCTCTGATTCAGATGCAGACTCCAACATAACCTTAGCTGCGGAAGCCGCGCATATAAATGATACAAATAAGTTAGTTACTTATTTAAAAAATAAAGTTTATTCGCCGGCTAGCTCAAACGCCCAGTATGCGGATGCTACTGGCGCTGGTGCCCCCGTCTCGCGCTCGACGTTTTCCACAGGCACTAACAACAAGGTACCGGTTCAAGTTGCCGACGCGGCCTATAGATCTATGCCGCCAGTATGTAAGGCTTGCGGTCAAAACATGTAAACATCATTTTAGAAAACAAGCAAACATCGTCACAAAGTTTGTAGACATTGCAATATTAGCGGTCATATTGGAGCGGCTTGTTACAAGAAATATAGTGGCGCATATAATAATCAACAGTATCAAATTCAACAAGTTGAAACCTCAACACAAGCCGCAAATAAACTTTACAAACAAGTACTTACTTTTAAATAATAATTTAGCTCGCGCTTTCATTGATTTCAGCAGTGACTGTTCAATTATCGTTAAACAATTTGCACTAACTCTCAATTTAGTGATCAACAAATGTGCAAGCGCAATAAAACTTTCTGGGTTTTTAGGTTTTGGAACAAAAACTTCTGAATATACTGAGTGTTCTCTCACAGTTGATAACGTAACTTTGGCAATTAAACTATATATCATTGATAATTTTCATTCGCAAGCTCCCATATTGATTTTATTTATTATAGAATAGGCGATGATTTGAAATTTGAATGGAATAAAGAAAATATTGCTCCGCCAGTTGATATGAATATACAAATGGGCACCCTTGACCAATCAGATAAAGCACTTCTGTTTAATTTACTAAGAACCTTTGATGACCGCATTTATAAATCACTAAATACACTAGGTTGTGTTCCTGGTTATGAATTTCAAATATCTACCACGACAGAAAACCCAATAACTTTTCATCCATATCGTACGTCAGATAGAGACAAAGAAATCTTTCGCCAAATTATAAAAGATTATTTAGACGCAGGAATTATTCGCAAAAGCAATTCAGCATACGCAAGTCGCGCACATTTAGTTGATAAAAAAGATAAGACAAAACGATTAGTATAGAGAATTAAATAAAATTTTCATCAAAAATGCCTTACAACCTATGCCACTGATCGAAGACCTCCTTGATGGACTTAGCGATTATAAATATTTTACAACATTGATTTGGCTTCTAGTTACCTCCAGGTTTCAGTACACGTTAATTCTATTGCAAAACCGGCTTTTGTAACCCCTGAAGGTAGTTTTGAGTGGTTGAGAGTGTCGTTTGGAATTTCTATGGCACCAGCTTATTTTCAGTCCTTGATTGTAGATATTTTAGAACCATTACGATCATACAAAATTATTCCATATTTAGACGATATTATAATCCCCTCACATACGATTCAGGAGGGCTTAGACTTATTACATATGACACTTGACTTATTTCGAGAACACAACCCTACAATAATGTTAACAGAGATGGTTTAGCAGGTATTTTTGTCCAAGTTACGCCAGAAGGCGAAAAGCCGATTGCGTATTATAGCAAACAAACAACAAAATATGAACAGAACTACCACTCGTTCGAACTGGAACTTTTGGAAATAGTACGAACCGTTGAACGGTTTCGAACATATCTATTAGGGAAACCATTAACAATTATCACCAATTGTGCCTCCATTAAACATGCCTTAGGAAACAAACAATTATCTCTAGAATAGCCCGGCGGGTTCTCACACTTCAAGAATATCAATATACTATTAAACAGAAGGCTGGCAGTCAAATGCAACACGTAGATGCGTTAAGTCGCAACGCAGATATTATGGAAAACGATTCTCTAACAGTAAATTTGATTTCTGAAATTGATTGGTTACGAGAAGCGCAAATTCTAGATAATACTATTACTAATATTAGAGATATTCTACTTTCAGGTGACCGTGAAAATAACAAATCAATTTTTAACGAATACGATCTCCGTGGAGACGTTGTATATCGCTTAACTGATTATGGACGAAAGTGGTATGTTCCTCGAAATTGTAGGTGGCAAATTGTAAAAAACAAACATGATGATGTTGGTCACTTTGCCCTCGCAAAAACGTATAAACGCATTATAAACAAATTTTGGTTTCCTCGCATGAAACGTTTTATAAACAAATATATTGCTTCTTGTTTAAGCTGTCTGTACCACAAAGACTCTGGTGGTCGCAAACCGGGATCTTTCCATTCTTTACCAAAGTTTGCTAGACCATTTCATACCCTACATCTAGACCACTTGGGACCGTTCGTTACAAGTAAAAAGGGTAATCGATACCTGCTCGTTATTATTTACGGTTTTTCCAAATTTCTTTTTTCCTGACCAGTACAGGATACTAAAACCAAACATGTCATTAAAGAATTAAAAAAGATTTTTACAATTTTTGGTAGTCCTCGACGCATGGTCTGTGAAGCTGGTACGTGTTTTACGTATTTAATATTTTCAAAATTTTGTACAAAACGTGGCATTAGACTTTTCATTGCGGCTACGGGAATGGCTCGAGAAAATGGTCAAGTTGAGCGAGCAAATCGCACAATTCTGGATGCTCTTGCCACCATGGGTGCAGACGTTTCGGATGATAATTGGGATTCCAATCTTTCCGCTATTCAGCAAGGATTTAATAGTACTCCGAACAGAATTACCAAATATTCTCCAGCTGAACTTCTGCTTGGAATTCCGCTACAAATGGATTAAGATCATTTAACGATAGAGGCTGAACCACTCGATGTCACCACTATGAGAGCAACAACAGCTGAACGGCTTGAAACCAATCGACAGAAACAAAATTTACTTTTAATACTAAACGTTGTCCCGCAAAACAATACGCAGAGGGCGATTCTGTTCTCAGCAGAATTTCTAGCATTCCATGTAACAATAAGTGTAGTAAGAAGCTGTTGACAAAATATAAAGGGCCCTTTACTATAACTGAAATTCTTTCGAATGATCGCTATCGACTTTCTTGAAATTTTATTTGACACTTCCAAACCTCCTAATATGGTGAACAAACAGTTGTTTGTTAGCACTTAATTTCGACCTGCCTATGCATTTATTTTCTTAAGACAGAAAAAATCTAGTCGTTAAAGAAAAGAACGAAAAACATATATCTGATACGCTGCGACATGGTCGGATATGTAGCATATCGGCTACCTACCTATTGCTATCGCTAGAATGCCGATTCCAGTTTTGTTATTCCTAGCCGCGCAACAACGTGGCGTTGCCTCTGCCGCCCGACCATACGTTAGTGGAAACGTACTAAAAATGTTGTGCCTTACTTAAGACGACCTACTTGTTTATTTTGTTTGATTTCGTTTTCAGTCGGCGTGGTAATTAATTTTTAACGTATTTTTTTTTATAATGTAGCTATTATAACTGTTCTATTTGTTCGAATATTTGATGTCCTCTGTAAAATGGATTGCTCATGGTTGTTAACATCGATAATTCTCGAGTAGTAAGTAATAACATTTTTAATTATTATTGTGTAAGTTGTTTAATAATATTTGCTTGTAGTTTCTTCTTGATGAAAAAACAAAGATAGCTTCTGCAGCCGTCTAATTTTTTATATATATAAGTGCAACTCATTTTGCTGCAAAAATAAAAAGATTTACGAAACATTTTACATTATAACATTGTAAAAAATCGTTAATTTTCGTACGTTAGAAACATGTTTATTTATTTTTCAAGAACCTTTTGCCATAAGACCTTTGAGGATTTTATTAATAACAAGAAGTATATCTACAAAATTTTAAAGTGATACATGAACATCTGAAGAAGTGAGAGCGAAAAAACAATTTTAAAAGTTCAACTTAACACTGTATCTTTTAACGGAGGAATATTTGTATATAGTTAAGTGGGGTTTAATCCTCATATTTTTTCCTCAAGGATACGTAGTTAACTGCATGACTTGTTTTTTTGTTACCGGTGTCACCGATCCGAAAAGTTTTCAAATTTAGCAGCAAATTTAGCTTGACGAAGTCCCTTGGGCAAACACAACTAAAATATTTAAAAATTCAGCACTTCCGAGTATACCAAAAGTGCTGGACACCAACTTCGTTATTTTAAATAAGACTTTAAATAAGTCTATATTTAACACCATGCTCCCCGATATTTAGTCTACTACATTTGTTTGAGATTTATGTAACGATGTTTATTCTGAGTCGATAAATAATCTTGATCATCTGAAAATAGTAGGTATTATAACGACTGGAAAATTTAGGCAAAACAACAAATTTTTTGAAAACATTACATTTTATGTAATTAGAGAAACCTGTTAATAACATTACGCAGGCAGATGAGCATGTGGGCAATTAGTTGCCAATAATAAATTAGAATTTAGTACGTTTAACTAATCAGATGCTTAATTACAAGTTTTGATTTTTCATAGTAAACGAAATTACATTGGTAAAAAACATATGTTCATGAAAAATGGTAAATCAAGCTAGCCCAATATTCAGAAACACTTTATATAAAATCAGTTAGGACATTTAAAACCTCGATAGATTATGTGCAAATTGTTTCTTAAACGTTTCTTTGGAATTTGAAATTTAAAAATATGCAACCCATCTCCGCCGTTGCATGACTTTCAAACATGTAACTTATGTCGAAAAAAAAAGGTGTTTTAGGGAAAATTATCAAGAGTAATAAAATATTCTAAATAAACTTTTACAACTTTGGAAAAAATTTACAATAGTAGGTACCTACTCTTAATTTGGTTAACCACAAGAACTATATCTATTAAATGTGAATGTAAATGTGAAAAATTGACAAAGTTATTAATAAACAACAAATTTAAAAGTTCAATTTTAACACCCTGCATCGTTTAAGGGGGACATTACTTTATATAGATAAGTAGAGTTAAATGCTCATATTTTCTCGTCGAAAGTACGCAGTTTCATAAATTTGAACTAAATTCAAAATACGAACGTACTAGATTCTTTACTTTTTTCCTACATCGTCGGCATACGCCGACTTAACCTTTCTCTCGTGCCTCCAGCACTCGGGTCGCGCTGCACTGTGTACTCCACGCTGGTTTATATTATATACTATAATATAAAATTTTTATAAAAAAAAACACTATGTAAAGCCTCAAAAAGGTATTTGCTAAATTAGTAAATATATTTTTTTAGCAATTCAATAGATAAATAAGAAAAAGTAAACTTTTTATATGACCTTGGCGTAGTTTTGCTTTGCAAAACACCAAGAAGTCTCATAAAGATATGTAATATAAAATATATCAAAAAAAACAATTAAAAAAATGAAAAAGATAACTTTCTTCGGGAATTGGATCACCAATCTTGAGTTTAGTAAGCCGAAATGTTATACACTGAGCCACGGGGGCATCTGCCAAAATCGAGCTTATTTTTAATCTTGTTTTCGTGCGCAGTTATAAACAAAACTTTTAAAGTATTAAAGGGAATTTAGATTTGCACTAGAGCCTCAGAAAAAGTTAAATTTAGCAATAGGAAGCGAAAATGGCGCCATTAAAGTACGACGTTACCACAAAGAAAGCATTGCGACTCGCCAGTGCGCGGCTCTCAAAAAAAGCCTTAGACCATGGAAGTCGGTGATTTTCGAGCCCAAGTGTGGGAGCCAGAATCACATGCACCTTTTAATATATGAATGATAATAGCATAATGAGAACGACAATGTTGATGATGATAAAAACAAAAATGCTGATAATACTGATGATACAGATAATAACGATGACGAAGATAATCATGGGGACGAAGATGACGATGTTGAAGATGATAGTGATTGTCACATTAACCACTACCGGTAAAAGGACTTTCTTGCCTTTTCTTCAACGATTATATGTAATTTTGGGAGTTCTGTAAGTTATGAGTAATGCATCTGTATAATTTGTTCTGAAGTAAGTGAAGTCCATTTACAATTTACTATAATGCCCAACGTATTTATGTTTTAAAGATAAAAGTTTATTACCCATATTAAAAGTTTGCGACCCACAAATCGTACCCTTGTGTACAGGGTCGTCCACCACTGCTGTCAGTGGACAGTAGGGTGACTGGCTAAACTCAGTGGAGATGGGGTGGTTCAAAATATATACTAATATATATACATACACATATATATATATAAATAGAAAAAAAAAACAGTTGGTAAAGGGCGCTAGACAAATTTAATTCACCCGCCAATCAACCCAAGTGTCGGTATAATCACGAAAATTTGTCAAACGAGATTATCAATAAAAGGCTAATATATAACTAAGGGCTATTTATTTAATTTAATGAAATTTTATCTATACAAAATTCTGAGTAAATTCAAGAAATTGTCAAACTCGAGATATTAAACATGAAATATTGAATAAAAAAAAAGTTAAGCTGAGCTAAGTTTTAAAGCAATACAGACCACAGCCTTTTTACGATTAGAAGGATTGAGCATACCATAAAAAAATATATCTAGTTAAATTCCGTAAAATTAAGGGCGGTAAAAAAAATGCAAGCGCATATTTAGCAGTATGCGTAGGAAGTAAATAATCTATAGTAGCGTCGCTTGAGCTCAGGCGCAACCGCTTAACGTTGGAAAAGAAAAATATTTATATATATATATATATACCTTTACACATACATATGTAAAAAAAAATAACCAAACGCTCCTTAATTCTTGGCAGGTATAACTGATAATAGGATTTATACAGCTTGGCAAATCCATAATTAGTAATAAGCGAATTGCTTAAAAATTTACCCAGCAAACAAAATACTAAATTTAGACATATGTATTACGTCTATAATTTTCTTCTTTAAACTATATGCCAAAAAAATAAATATAAGCTAAATTAAAATACTAAGTTATAATCTTAATAAACTATTAATAACAATTAAGTTCAACTAAATCAATTAGTGTTTAACTGACTTCTAAAAAAAATAACGAAGAATAACTAAACTATGTTAAATATTATAATATTTTAATTATTAAACTTTAATTAAATTCAACTAAATCATTCAGCCAGTGATTAACTGGTATATGATAAAAAAAGAAGAACAAGAAAGAGATGGTAACTTGCGTGAGTCCTTTAGTACTCAGATGGTTACGTCAGGAAGAGGCTGATGTCGAAGCCGCAGCACCGAACCAGAGGAAATGGGATTACTCCAAATGCAGAGGAACAGCACTGGGATTCCAAGGTTGGACCAAATCCAGCACCTGGACTCGAGTGAATTCCCAAGAACTCCGCCACAGTTCCAAATACGGATCCAAAATTGAATTACAAGTAGCAGCAGACCTAGGACTATGAATAGAACCAAAACTCAAATCTCGATCTTGAACGTATAGGTGAAGGTGAACTTGAACGTAAAGGTGACGGTGAAGGTGAAGGTGAAGGTGAAGGTGAACCCTGTATAAATACAGAAGAACGATATAATATCGTGTATGCCAAAAAAAATATTAACCAGAAAATATAATTACTTTTTAAACGCTAAGGTATTTAAAATAGTTACAAAAGAGGAAAAAACTCAGAAACACTTACCCTAATTAATTAGGGGTTCCTTTTTAACAGTACTGTGTACTGTGATAACTCACAATTGCAATGGTGTTGTGATAAGGGCCAAAGTAAATGCTCGTCGTGTGATACCTAATCCTTCACAATGAAGAAGAATAATCTTGGACTTCTGCACAAAAATATACCGATCTAACGATGAAGCAGCTACCAAGCATTCGTTTGGGTTGTCGAAAATCAGAATCCTCAACGAGATGGTTGTAGAAATCACAGATATTTCACGACAACCTCACACCACATACATTTGCCCATTCGAGATGTTCCCGATCACCGCAAGGCAGATTGGAACCAACAAAAAACTAAACAACTCTCTGATTGGTTCAAAAGTGACCAATAGGAATTTTATTCAACTATAACTTAACTTAAAATACTAGGATTATCGAATAATATATATAGAAAAATTAATAATATTACATATTATTGTAAATCAATTAAATCAAAATTGGAAAATGGCATAATTAGGAATTTTCTATTTGGAAAATGCTATGCGCAATCGTGCGACACCGCACCGCGCAGAATCTACTCAACCTAAGTCGATCAATACTTGTGGAGGCAATATGGCGAATTGTCAAATTTAAGTAAACAAACAACCAGTGTCTAGTCAATTATTTGAATTTTTAAATTTATGAAGCCTGTTGGACATATACACCAGGTAGGTTACAATAGTTACGTTATTAGATACTTAAATAATCTCTAAACTATGTACGAATTAAATTAGCTCATACAAAACAAATGTAAACATTTATAAACTATAGTTTTAATTATTTTATTCTTTATTTCAGGGCTCCAGTATTTCCGTGTTTTGAAATAACAACAGCTGCCTACAAAAACCACGCTAAGAAACGATAATTACGCCTATCTACAGCTACAAAAAGGTATGAATTTAAAAATGTTATTTACTTTTATTTAACAATTTTACTTTTCAGCTAAGAATGCAGCGGAAACTTTTCGAGAAAGATCATTAGACGGACAACATAAATATCCTTTTTTTTCTCCTTCTGTTGACAAAATTGGCGAGTCAAATATTATCAATACAGTGTGATTTTTAATTAGGACAAATATATATAAAATTATCGTGTGTTTATAAAGGTATGAATAAAATATTATATATACTGGGTGTTTTAATTTTAGTTTAGGATATAAAATATGTATTTTGTTTTTAAATCAAAATTAAACGTTACAAGTTTATTTAGAACCAGATGACATTTTATTTGACTTGTTATTGTATATAACACCATTAGTTAATTATTATTGTTTTTAAATACCCTTTTTTGATACTTATATATTTTGAATTAAAATTCCAGATATCTATGTCAACGCTACTGTGTTGTTGTTATTTATAAATAGTGAGGAAAAATAAAGCTTAATTTTTAACCTTTGGAACTTGAAAAATCCAAAAGTTGCTGTTTATCACCCAAGAAAATGCCTATGTATGCATTTTCAGATTAATATGTCAAGTGGACCAAGTTTGACCAAATCGTAATATGTTAATGTGTATAAATAAATCCCTCTGTGCCCCATTACTTAAACATCACCCTGTAGGTATAGTTATACCTATTAGTTTAGAAAGTAAAATGCATGCCTTTGTCATATCCATGTTGTTTTGACCAAATGTCATAGCAGCCCGTGCACATTTCACAGCTCTATAAGAATATTCCGTTTGTCCTGATATTCTAAGCAGCAACACTGATAATGTTAACCAACCAGAAGTATCGTCTGGATATCTATGAATAAGTTTACTCACTTCGTTCACAGCCCTATCATGATTTTCCTAAAAGTAATACATTATTAATTTTTCAAATATACAAGTATTCAGAGGGCAGCTTCCATCAAAGAAAATAAATCAATTAAACGACTGTAACTATATCGCTGATTAAAGAAAAGTACAAAAATGTGTTTTAAAGTGTGTATTGTCACTTTTAAGTAACAGCACATTCGGCTAAAATATATCAAATTTGCTCAACACTGCCGAACACGTGAACGTGGAATGAGAAGAGTAGAAAGTGAGGTTAAAATAACCTGAAGTATAACACTTATACAATTCAAAAAATTATTAACTATGTAAATTGAAAAACCAAAAATTAAATAACAATCTTAATAAATGATCATAAATAGAAAACTATTAAATTTGATCAATGATATTTCTAAATATATTTATACAGAAATTTAAAGTTACAATTCAAATTGATTTGAGTATTAGCACAATTATAAGGGATCTTTTTAATTTATCTTAAAATTTCTAAATTTTCAAGCAAATTAATTTTATGAAATCACTGTTATGGATATTATTAATAACCCTAGAAAAAAACTCTTGTAAAAAAAATTGAAAGTTAACGATTTACAAAGCGCCCAACTGTGATATTTAAAAGTTACAATACATTTTTTTACTTTTTTTTGATAAGTGAATTACGGTTATTTTAGCTCACTTATAATGTTATGATTTTTAATATAAATCAATATTGTAATCCTAATGGTACGTTACTTGCAATAGAAATTATAAAACTGAGTTTTGCTTAACAAATGCGAAGAAAAATATATGTAACTTTAGAATTGTACTGATTGCGAATTTAAAAAATAATGGATTCAACAAACTAAATACAAATTAGTTAAGAAAATTGTGCTTCAAGTAATAAAAAATACGTTGACTTACTTAATAATAAAGGAGAAAATAAATAACATTTAAATAAAAAAGAAGGGCCCATTTAAATTATAAATTAAACAGCGTTAAGGAATAAAAATTCGGCACCCCACCACCAACAAGGGAGATGGAGGAACTGGTAGCACACTGCCACACCCATAATTGGAAACTTATCATAATCTGTGACACATTTATACCATTTAGCCTGGGGCAGTGAAG
Organism: Monochamus alternatus; assembly: GCA_037114965.1. Classification (NCBI taxonomy): domain Eukaryota; kingdom Metazoa; phylum Arthropoda; class Insecta; order Coleoptera; family Cerambycidae; genus Monochamus; species Monochamus alternatus. Next base: position 62,811,820 of record CM073427.1, on the reverse strand, counting down.
ACAAGAGATAAGTAAGTCTTTATAACATTATATTAATGCTAGCAACCATTTTGCATGTAATAAAGGCTGTGTATCGAAATTTATTAATTCTAGAAGTCAAACATTAATAGACGTCACATTAACTACGACGTGTATATCCAAGGTAATCCAGAACTGGAATATGGCACATACGTTTCAATGTCAGATCATCGCTGGATAAATTTCGAAATTAATATCATTAAGACTTCTCTTCTCAAACTGTTTCAGAACCCTCAAGGAATTGACAAGGCTATATATCTATGTCGTCTAAAAATAATTGAGATTGAGGCATTCATGGCTACAATGCAATCTGCCATAAAGAGAGGTTGCCCCCTCAGATCAGCGCAGCAATCTGGTGAATCGATGAGCGAACTGAAGAAGAAGGCCAGGACATCATTTAATAAGGCAAAAATTACTAGACAATACTGAGACTGAGAATTGTACAAAACCCACCTGAGACTTTTCAAGAAAAGACAAGGGATGCATGGAGAGCCTGATATGAGGAGATCGAAGACTACTCGCAGGCTGCTAGGCTAGGCTAGGGTTTACTAACTAGAGAGGATGGCAAGATAACCACTAATATAAATGAAAGTCTGGAACTGCTAATGCGGACCCACTCCCGGTATCCACATTAATGGAACGAGAATAATGGTCAGACCAAACTGAGAATCTACCTTCGGTCATGAATTGGCAGATTTCCAACCAGAATGTTACCAAAGATAAAATAAGATGGGCAGACTTCTCACCCTTCAAATCGCCAGGCACTGACGACATATAACTCTTTTACAATGGGGTTTGGATGTTTTAATGCAGCACATGGAAAGAATGTTTACGTTATGCTTCGGATAGTTCTACATTCCGAAGTTTTGGAGGGAAGTGAGGGTAGTGTTTATTCCCAAAACAGGCAGGTTAGATTACATCACTCTCAAAGGTGTTAGAACGATACACAAGGAACAGTGTACTAGCAGATAGACAGTCAAGTCACATCCTAACCAGCATGCGTACACTTCAAGGCGATCCACCTACATTGCCCTCCACTAAGTGGTAGGCAAGATGGAAAAATCATTGAACAATAAAGAGTCCATCCTGGGGGGTATTCATGGACATAGAAGAAACATTTGATAAAACAACCTTCCTTAAAATGAATTCAGCTCTTGTAGATATCATGCTCATTAAAAGAACCATACAAATCGTATGGCGAATGCGTCCGTAAGAGGGTGGCCCGCAGGAAGGTGTTCTATCATCACTGCTATGGAACTTAGTTCTAGACAGTCTCTTATGCCACTTCAAGTCGGAAATTGGCATCTACAATATCGCTTATGCTGATTAGTGGAAAGTTTGAAGAGATCCTTTGCCAAAGAATGCAAACGGCCTTGAGAACCATTGAAAAGTGTTGTTAGGACCATGTTCTATCCGTCAACTGCAAGAAGACAGAAATGGTTCTCTTTACGAGAAAGAGGAAACACAAGGGCAGGCACTGAAAGTGGTTTCGACCGACAACAGCATATCTGTATGCTGGGTTAAAGAGACACGAGCTGTGGCAATAAAACAGGTGACAAGCTGGCTAGGAGTGCATCAGGTCTCAATATTTTTAGATCTAGTCCCTCCAATATACTTCCGCTGTTAGTTTTTCTGGACCCAGAAATAATTTAGAAGACAGTGGGATGAAGCAAATAACTGTCAATTTACTAACGAGCTCCTAGACTACCCCTGCAAGGATACAATCAAAAAGAACCTGATTATGTCTAAGATGAATATAGTGAGAGGTATTCAAACTGGATCCTGGTTAAGAAAGCACCTGTATTATATGAGGAAGTGTGAAATACCTCTTTGTAGAAGTTGCGAACAAGATGATGAAACCGTACTTCATGCACTCTGTGAGTGCACCGCTTTTCATTAACAAGAGAATCGATGTTGGGAGAATGATGACCTACTATGGTCTACATTAGAGAGATCCTCCTGAGCAACGACACCATCTTCTTCTCTTTATTAGGCTGATTAGCGGTTCAGTTGGATTGATTTCTTAATCAGAGCCTTATAAGAGCCTAACGGGGCTTAAGCTCCCACAATTCCAGAAGGAATAAAAACATACTCATATTTAGATGCCCACAAATAGTCCCTCTGTGTAGTAAATGTTACTGATGTAATTTAAGTTCTTAGAACTATCGTCAAAAAATTAAATCAAAACAATTAAGGTTCATAACTCTCGGGAATTCGAAGAATGCAGTAATATTAGATTAATATTATTATTATTCAGTTATGTACATTTTTATTCACATAGGCGGAAGATAGTCGTAATATATAAATAATTATAAGACCTCCCCACACTATAGAAGATGATAGAAAATAAAATGTAAGAAATTTTGTTTTACTATCATAATACTACTTTAGATTTTGATGAATTTTCAGTCTTGATTTCGAATTTGAATGATCCTAGAACAATTCTAGTTGAGTCACACAGTTGCATTTTGAGTTTATCATTCCTTAGTAGCTTTTATTAATGAAATGCTTAATTAGTTTACTTAATTAAAGAACATAATTCATCAATTTTATATAGATTACTTCAAGTACATCACAGTCATAAGTGTTACTGACAGAAGAATAGAATTTTACATCATCACCATAGAAAAATTAGAGTAACATATAATGTCATTTATAAATAAAATAAGTAACAGGAGCCCAAATAATGACACCTGAGGCACACCAGAAATTGATTAACATATTGTTGGTAGGAACTTTAAAGTAAAATTAACAACCACAATCAATAATTGCAACTACAAGCATTTATACGATTCCTTGATATAAAAAAAAGAATCATTCATATAAGAAATAAATCGTATACTGTGCCACTGGCAGGCAGAAGAAGTGCATCAAAAGTTTGCGCAAGAGACATAATCGTTACATTAGAATAAGGCAGTGCATACATAACTCTTCAAACGGGCATATTTTTCATACGATTAAGTATGTTTATTATGCTGATATATATGTAAATGATTTGAAAATATGACTGTGTGTGGTTACACACACATCAACTCCGTAAAAGTGAATATAATTTGAATGTTAAGCGGCCCAACCTTGAATCATATTATGTAAGTGAGCAGTTTTGTATATTCTTTCAATTTAATATAATTGATACTGGAAAGATCCATATCAATCGGAAGGAATTTTCAGTCTTATACAAAGTAGCAGCGTGGAGACATTTTTCTTCATAGTTAAATTGTATTTATATGTTCCATATTTAGATATAAGTATTTAATAAATTTGATTCTTGTTCAGAGTATTATTTTTTTCTGATAAATATAGCATTTGACAGCGGCAAAATTTACCTGCAGCTTTTAAAACAAATGCACTAGAGGATTTTTCACTTATCCAATTTTTTTTCATCATTTTCAATTATCATTTTTGTCAACAACTTGAATTACTAAACACTAACAATGAGTTGATTCTGTGAGTTTACGAACAATAAAATTAGTCAAATTGTTATTACCTGTTGTGCCTGCTAATATAGTTGCGACTCAATCATCAATTTTCTACTTTGCGATGCGAAGAATATAAATTTGAGCCAGATACTTCCATCAAGAAATTGAATGTAATATTGCAAGATTGGGTTTTTTATATGTGAAAATGTGACGGAAAAGACTACAAAGAAGCGGTAGTTATAACAATTTGGAACACCATCGCTAAAATGTTGCAAAGTAAATATTATAAAGAATTCAATATTGTATTTAATCCTTTCACGACGTACAGTTTAATTCACCTCGCTGCATGTAATGCTAACCATAAAATCCTACAAATACAACTCGAGGACAAAAATACTTGACATACCTACATTTTACTTATTTTTACGTATGGAAGCTACCCTTGAAATAATATATACTTCTGACAATTTTGTTTAACTCAAGTAATAATGTTTAGACTATTTGAAAATTTGATGATTATATGTATTTACTTACCTGTAATAAATACGTATAAGACATAATAAGACCATTATACTTCAAGTATTCTTTTATATTTTTAAGTATTTCTAATTCTTCTGAAACTAATTTTGCCAGCTTTACATCTTTATACAATAAAGCTAACGAAAGTGTTGCATATAAACTCCAGGGTGAAGGTGGTTTTAATTCAATGCTAAAAAAATTTATAAATTAATAACAAATTTTTACAGCATATCTATTACTTTTGAAAAACTACAAAGTTCAACATAAAACATCTAAATAACAAATAAGATAATTTGTGTGCTTAATTGATTAATAAATATATTGAATCTTTAGGGCCATTTTCATAATCAACCTGTTAAAATCACTTTAACTAAAATGACTTTAGTATTTAAAGTGAATTTTAAAATTAACCATTTTCATAATGAATATTGACAGATACTTTTGTTAAAGTTAATTTTGTTGAAATTCCGCTGTGGTTGGTACAACTGGTTGCTTATTTAACGGTAAGTGTCTAACTTTATTTTTGTTGTTTTGTCACATTAGTTCTTGTTTAATCTGTGACATTAGTGACAATCTCAAATACTAATTTGAGGTTATTTTATCATTTGGTTATACAGGGTCGGAAAACGCTGATGGTCTATCTGAGTTTACATGAGAGCGACAAAGTAAAGTATAAAAATCCGTGCGATAGACAAGAATGTCTATATTGACGACGTTTTATAAATTAGAATAACATCTGAGCAGTCGCTCCTACTTCTAACCGAGCAAAGATAGCGATTGATCGCTGAGATATAAGTGGGAATGGATTTTATTTGTTGAATGACGAAACGAGCGGTGACTATTTAGATTTTAAAACGTCGTCAATATAGTCATCCTTGTCTATCGCACGGATTTCTATACTTTACTTTGTCGCTCTCATGTAAACTCAGAGAGACCATCAGCGTTTTCCGACCCTGTATATAAATAATATAAGATAAATCATGTCTAGAAAATCCGAACAGCCATCAAGAATACGTGGTAATAATTTTTCAAAGGAGGAGGAATTACATTTGATTAAAATTATTGCACGATACAAACAAATTATCGAGAACAGAAATAGTGACCATGTCACATTTAGGCAAAAGGTAGGTGTATATACATAAACATTATTTAGTTTTTAATTACATTTATAAACTATTTGTAGGAAGATGTTTGGCAAAAAATATTAAGTGAATTCAACAGCTGTTACAATTCTAGGAACCTTCAACAGTTAAAAAGCAAATATGATAATTTAAAAACGGCTGCCAGTAAACATTCTGCAAAAGTAAATCAAAACCACTATGCAACAGATGGAGGTCCTCCAGATCCTCCAGATTCGAAAAATATAATTTATGACGAAGTTATAAGTATTTTAAATAAGAAAACAGTGGTGGGTTTAAATAATCTATATGATGACGATAATGTAAATATTGAAGATTTATCTTGCAATACTGCAGTGGAAATTACAGACGACGTTGAAAATATTGAGATAGGTCAGTACATGAATAGAATTTGTATTAAACGTTGCTAAAATATTAAATCAAGAAATTAAATATTATCTGTTCTACTTTTATCACGTAACTGGAAAATGTCTGATAACTAGTGCTAGAATATAGTAAGTTTATTGTAACGCTGAACTCAAGTATAATGTATTTTTCATATGCAGATACTTCTGAGAGATAAAATATATAAATGTATATTTTTAAATTAGTAATAGTAAAATTTATGATACTTTATTACAATAGTAAATATTAATTCTATTGCACTTAATTTATGTTTTTACATTGATGAATGGGAGAATCAAAATGAAAATAATCAAGACCAAGAAAATATTGCTGCAAGTACAGAAATCAGAAATTCTTGGAGTTCATACACACCTAGAATGTTGAAGGAACCAATAAACAAAAAGTTATCATTCAAGAATAAGCCAACATCAAAACAATATGAAACAAAAACATTTTTTGCCCTGAAGCAACAGTATATCGAACAGAAAATTGAAAATTTGAAAAATGAAGATAAAAGAAAGCAAAAGAGACATGACAAAGAAATGGAGCTTCTAGATGCAGAAATTGCGAAGAAAAAAGGATGGAATAAAATTGGACATGTACAGTGTACAGGGTCATGTGAATACATTAGATGTGGCTTTGCTAGTGTAAGATATATATAATAATCTTGTAAAAATGTATGTGTTTATTTAATAAAATTACAGGTCATGAAAATTTTCATTTATAAATATTCTTCTGTACTGGATATTTTCCGCTGCTACCTCTACATTTAAATTTTCATAATTTATATTTAATGCATCTTCTTCCACTTCATTTTAAATTTCTTCATTCAGATCATTCGTTTCGATAGCCATGTTATGTAACACAGCTGTAGCAGTTATAATTATCATTGCAGTATTAATATCTAACTTTATTCCTAATGATAAAATAGGGAATCTTCTCTTCCACACACCATATTGCCTTTCAACAACATTGCGAGTCCTAATTAATGCTTCGTTATATAAATTTTCTGGCTCATTGTTCACAGTCTGAAGGGGAGTCAACAAATACTGTTGAAGAGAGTAACCACTATCGCCTATTAAATGAAAATTTCTAAATTGTCCATTTATAAAACCATGTTTCAATCTTGAATTATTAAAAACTGTTTGATCATGGCAGCTACCAGGCCATCGGGCAACAATATTCCTTATTTTTAACTGAGCATCTGATACAGTTTGTATATTTAAGGAAAAATACCCTTTTCGGTTCCTATATATTTCAGCATCTTCAGCACCTTCATAATGAATATTTATTACTAATTTAAAGTATTTACTTAAATTACCTGGCGATATAATCCTAACATGTGTACATTCTATTGCTCCACAACACCGTGGAAATCTTGAAATTTCATAAAAGTTCTGTGCGACCTCTTGCAACTCCTCTTGTGTTTTTGGTATTTTAATAAAATGAGGTTTCAGAGATGCGATGGCCTGACTGACTCTTAACTATTTGGCTACCTGACACTACAGATACTCCAACAAAATCCGAAACTGAGAGCAACATATTTCCTGTTGCATAATAACGCAGTGTTAATAAAAGCTTTGTTGTCGCCTTTATAGCTCCATCTCTACAATTAAACATCTGATTATACGTTTGAAGGTTTATAAAATACCTATACCTATTACTTACCTGTTTGTAGTAGATTCAATATCTTCCCTAATAAGTTCTAGCAAATGAATAACTCAACCTGAATCTAGCAAAAAATTCGTCATCTGACCAGTTATCAAAGTTCTCCATTCTTTTTTTGTAAACTTTCAGTTTCCTCACAACAATTTCTAACTCAGAATCAGAGGAGCTTGAATTAAAAGAATCACCTGAGAGTAATTCAGAGTCAGATGTATAATTATCCATCTTTTGATTCTTTGCAAAAAATCACTATGACATCTCAAATGAAAACTGACATTTTTAAAAAACTAAAGTTGCCTTAAAGCCACTCATTTGATGACTTTATCTTAAAGAAGACTTTAAATATTAAAGTGCATTATGAAACCTGTTGCCACCCTTAAATTATTAAAGTGTTGTTAAAGTTGATTATGAAAATGGCCCTTTTAGAAACATTAAACCAACAGAGCTGTATAAATTTATATTATAATTAAACAAACAAACGTAAATTTTTAAAATTAATAAACAGTACAGTGAATTGCAATGCGCTGTCAGACACACATGATAATCTGATTTTTTAAATAAATTGAATTACGAAGTCAAAATCTGTGATTAATGTTTATATTTCTATTCTAATAAGAGTCAGTGGTTCTAATGCATCGATGGTTATAAAATATGGAGGTTTAGTGAAAACACGCAACAACTACTCTGCGGGCTAATGCCCCGAGCAGCATTGAATTACACCTGAAAAACCTCTAGCAACAGCTAAAGTCATTCATCGGCGACCCACCAGATATATACCGGCTCCGGGCTTATTATTTCTCATCAGTATGCCATAGCTGAGGTAACCGTCGAACAACTTTAACTGTTTAACTGTTTTATGTCTAATCCGACAGTAGGGACCATGAGTAACGCGAATTAAGTATCTGCCGAACGGTACGTTGCAAATAACTTAATGAATTTATAAAAAACGACGTTTATTGACAAAGCAAGTTGGCTATGGCATCCTATTTATAATTAAATAAATGCTAATCTAAGCAAAAGATACCTACTGACTTTGTAACTATCAAGGGGGTCACTTGGGGGGAGGCGAAAGGGGGCAACTGCCCTCTCTTGCAAAATAGCCTGTCTTATCAAAAAAAATAAAATTAACAAATTTTCAGACTTATGAGCATTATGAGCTCAAAAAATGCTTTAGGGGGTTCTTTCTATAAAATTAAGAGATAAGGGTTTTTAAAAAATTTAAAAAATTTCAGTGTTCTTTTTTTTCTCAAAAACGGTTAAACTTATAAATCTGAAATTCGGTGTACATTTAGTTAATTAAGTTGCATTGTTGAGGACGATTTTTCTTTTTACCAAATATCTAAAAGGATGGCAACCATCAACCTCTGTTGTTTTTTTAATTAGGCAGGGAAGACTGAATCAATCAAAAAAATTATAGAAAGAAGCCCAGCTACAATGACCCATCCTACATATTACAGCAGAGAACTATATGATCAACAAATATATATATATATATATATATATATATATATATATATATATATATATATATATATATATATACGTGTACACATATAATTTATTATTTGTCTTGTATTGCTTTGGGACAATATGACGTTTTAATAACTATACTATTAGCCATTGAACAGCCATTAACTTGACAGTTATCAGTGTTAGTATCAGAAAACGTTAAAACCAGTTACTATTCCGCCAGGTGCGTTCCCCTGGCCGTCAATAGTGATCTGATCACTTATAATACTCTGATATATTGACGAAAATCACAAAGTGGCTGACATCTGTCAGAACTGCTGTAGGGGTGAAAAACAAATTACTTGCATAATAGAAGTGTAAAGTTTTGTGCGTTTTTAATGTTTTTATGTATTTTTCCTGCATAAATAGTACCAGAACTGTTTGAAAATAGTATAATTTTATTTTGAATGAAGAAAAATTCAGAATCTGCATGTTATTCAAACACCCTGTATATATATTTTACTATTATTCATATTTCATTTTATAACGTTATATACTTACAGAAGATTACTAAGAAAATTTACTAAGATAAAATTATGCTTACTCAAGTCGCAGATTATATAAAAGCTTCAGCTGGAGACTAGAGACTAGAGATAATAGATTCGACATTCGTAGCGTTAGTTAGCATTGTACTTAATAGGAAATAAAGTGCCTTCTTCACAACAAAAAAACCAACTGTTATTGAACGCTCCCGAAAGAACCAATAACTGGCGCAGTCGACGGAGTATTTTGTGAAAAGTTATTCTAGTTAAAGAAGTAAGGGAGAACCTGTGCGGTACCTTCATAGTTCCTAGAACTGCAATTTCCAAAAAAGAACTGTACGAGAGAAAAAGTTATTCTAGTGAAAAGATCAAGAGAGAACCTGCCTGAAAGCTGCTGCATTCGTCACGATCCCTAGAGCCGATTCCTCACGAAGAAACACTTTCCAGAAAGATTTCACTGACGAAAACCTGTTCTCTACAACCAGGCGCTGCTGTATTTTCAAAGTAAGTCCTTTTCTCAAGCCCTATAAAATATTTCTGCTAACAAAAGTGCATCTATTGCCATCGTTAATTTTAATCAACACACTAGTAGCAAACTTAACATTATTCTGTTAGGAGTAGGCAGATTGAGGTCTGACAGAGTTAAGTGAGCCAACGTTGAGATTACTTATTCCAAATTCAAAATTTGACCACCGTAATCAACATACTAGTAGCAAACTTGACATTATTCTGTTAGGAGTAGGCAGATTGAGGCCTGACAGAGTTAAGTGAGACAACGTTGAGATTACGTAATCCAACTTCGAAAAAAGTTTTTCAAAATTATTTCTTGAATCAAATCACCAAATTTTCCATTCCAATTTTTTTTCTAGATGTAAAATATTTCATTAATTCGGAGTCATTTTAGTCAAGAACTAGACGAACCAATCAGTACTCTTAGTAATTCTCAAAGAGAAAACGTAGATACCAGACCTACTTTGATTAATAATCCTCCTACTGAAAGAACTCTACCTGAAAACACTATGAGTCGCCCAATGTCTATAGATTATACTCTTGTACGCATGTATATCGAAAATATCCCAAAATTTAGTGATGAAAATCCTCAACTTTTACCAAAATTCATCCGTGCTGCTGATGAACTTTTTTCAGCTTTCTCTTCAAAGAATCAAACGTTTCTTTTATTTCTTTTTTCATTGGTAAAGGCTAGGTTAGTAGGACAAGCAGACAGCCATATCATGTACGAAATCTAAATTTAAAATCATTTCCATAAAAACCCAAGATCAATATACCAACACCAAGTATAAATCCTCACTAAAATCAACACTTCCAGCCCAGCCATGCTTTACCAACCAACAACTTTCAAAGACATCAACCATTTCAATCCCATTCTCAAAATTTTAATAGACCACAACAACCAATCAGGCAACCATTTTATAACAATTTAACCTCAACAAAGCAGACAGTACCTACCCTAATTTCAGGTGTATCCACCATACAATCCCAACAAAATAAACTATTCCAGCAACCCTATTGACCAAAACAGCCTCGGATAATACCCAGATGTGATTTTAGAATATAACTCTTTGTCATTTTCATCCCCTTTACCATATATTCAAACTAGAGCAAATCAAAATTCTACTTCAAAACTTTTAATTGATTCTGGATCTACCAAATCAATTCTGGAATTTTGAAAAATCATTTTTCTGAATATCTATAACGATCCTGTACACGTCAAGACATCTTTAGGCACTAAAACCATAAAACAAAAAGCCAATATTCCTTATCTCCAGAATTTAATTTAGAATATACGATAAATGTAATACCGTTTAATATTTTCATGATTATTTCGATGGCGTAACTAAAAGGAAGATTTAATCAAAATTCAAGCTCACATAGATTTTTCAAAAAATCACCAAGGCAAATTAGTCAAAATTCTTATTGAACAAAATTATCCCGATGATACAGAAATTATTATCAAAGAACATCAATTTCAGGACAAGGTGATAATTCCCGATATTGTATCAAAAATTAATAACGGTCAATGTATAGTCGAAATCCAAAATTTTGAAGACTCACAAACCATTGAATTTAGAGAACCATTCTCAACCGAACCAACTTCTAATTATTTTCTCCAAAAAATGAATCTCTTGAATCCCGTAATTAGGACTTAAATTCTCAAGAAAAACATTCTCTTTTTAAAACACTTGAGTAGATAAGCTGTGCCGATTTTGCTCCAGGTCATTGACCTCGGTCTATAAATAGAAATCGCTGATGCTCGCATCCGGTCCCATTGATCTTGTTTAAAAATAGGAACCACGTGATGTCTGGACAGCATTCGGTGTCAGGTTCAAGGTAACCGTCTGTTACAGGTTATTGACCTTAATCTATAAATAAAAGCCGCTGATGCTAGCATTCGGTGTCATATTCAAAGGTCACCGTCTGTTACAGGTTATTGACCTTAGTCTATAAATAAAAACCGCTGATGTTAGCATCCGGTATCAGGTTCAAGGTCACCATCTGCTACAAGTTATTGACCTTAGTCTATGAATAAAAAACCGCTGATGCTAGCACCAGGTATCGTTGATCATATTTATAAATAGAAACCACGTAATGTCTGGACAGCATCCGGTGTCATATTCAAGGTCACCGTCTGTTACACGTTATTGACCTTAGTCTATAAATAAAACCGCTGATGCTAGCATCCGATGTCATTGATTATGTTTTAAAATAAGAACCACGTGACGTCTAGACAGCATGCGGTATCACGTTACCGTCCACTTCAAGTTATTGACCTCCTTCTATAAATAGAAACTTCTGATGTCAGCATCCGGTGTTATTTCATTGAAATCGTGTAGCGTTTCAGCATCAGGTTCAAATTCATCTTCTGGGTGACATCCGGTGTAAGACCATTAACCCTAGTCTTACACATGTTATTAAATTAAATATTCGCCTGCGTTATTTTTTTAGAGGAAAGAGTGGTATATATGGGAAATTTATAAATTACTTCCACTGCAGTGTAGCTCAATTATTTTATAACACCAGTGAGAGTTCTACTTATTCTGTGCAATATGCCTTTTCCAGTTAAATACAAATGTATCAGATGTGATCGAGAAACCGAACACAAAGTGTATTTATTCCATGTGGAACTGCAGATTAAAATAAATAGTTTGTAGAAGTGCAAACGCTTAATATTTCAAAAGCTGAAATATTTGCTTTGTATAAACGAAATCTAATGATATATTTAAAAAAATGTTTATTTGTTGTAAGTTTTGGTACAGTAAGTAGAATACATTACATTATATTTGTTAATCCAACTATTATGTTTCTTATCAAAACCTAGCCATTTAACTAAAACTTTATAACTAACTTTTTGCAACACTTTTTCAACTAAGTGAACTCCAGGATGCTTTAAGCCTTCTTTTATATCTTCACCTTTTTCATCTTGTAATAAGTTGTTGGATTAGTTGATTTTATTTTTATTTTATGATGAAAATTTCACTTGACTAGTTTGGTGTATATCCTTCTTTAAATACCTCTCTGTATTTGCTAATTCTCACATGATCCCCAAGCTTAAATTTTGATATTTTGGAAGCCATTTTCAAATGAGTGTAAGTTTTCTTTAATATAGCTTTCTCATTTTTTAAGGTTTTAATTTTATTGTAAAATGCACTGTATTATTATATGTATGAACAATTTCTTCTACCGTATGAATCCATTTATAAGATCCTGCTAAATTAAAAGCACGCCATAGCATATTTTTAATACTTCTAATAACTCGTTCAATAATGGCAGCTTTTTTTTGTACTATACACACTATAATAATTAACGTTATATTTCTTCATTAGTTTCTTGAAATGTTCGTTGTAGAATTCCTTTCCCATATCAGTTTGTTAGTCCCTCTAAATTTTTTAAAATTTTTGTAAAATACTATTCATTGCATTTGTGACATCTAATCCTGACTTACTCTTAAGCGGTGAGGTATATACAAATTTTGAAAAACAATTAATAACTTTTAGTATGTACTTATAACCGGTAGTCTTTTGAATATGGTATTAACTCAATTAAATCAGCTTGTATCAAATCATACAATACTTTAATTACAACCCTACTTCTTTTAAAATTTATTCTTGCAGGCTTGTGAAACTCATTAACAATATCTTCTTTAACATTTGTTGAATATTTAGCATTACTCTTGGGACTATCATATTTCATATTTTCCTAAAAACCTATAGGAACTCGTATAAAAATTCTAAAAATAAACTGCTATTTGTACTTTCTTCATTCCTTTCTCGAAATTATATGTTGCCTCCATGTTTCAGTTGTAAATTAACCAGCTCTTCCATTGAAAGTTCTTCCTTGTTTATATTTATAACAATATCAGCAGGATAACCAACTACATATTCAATGGTAGCAAACTCGTAAAAGAATGTGTGACATGTTTTTACATTAGATATTAAATACTTTTTACTATTGTCTTGAAAGGTAGTAGACTCAAATGTTAAAATAATATTATAATACATTTCTCTCACTTTATTCTCTACAATATTAGTTGTAAATATTTGAAATAAACCTCTTTGTTCTTCCAAAGATTCATTTTTTTGGTTTATGTGTCTACCAAATTTATCAATAGTAATTTTATTCTATTATTGTAGATTCACGTAATTCTTCAATGATGGAAACAATTTCATTAGTATGACCTATATGGACAGCTGTTTGCGAGGCGACTAAATGACGTAACCCTTCTATAAGCTCATTTGGATCATTCCAATGCACGTAATCTCTTCTTTTAACGTACCTCCCAATCTTTTCCGCATTAAGGAAGTGGTAGTTCGGGGTCTTTGTGATATAGATGGATGAACATTCAAAGCGGAGACAATGTTTTTATATTTGTAAGAACCGTTACCTTGAATTTGTCCATCTTCCGAATAGTTTCTTTTATTACCATTTGTTCGTTTTACAATATCTAAATAGGTTTTCCGATCACTTTCTTTAAAACCAACTGGATGCTTTTTAAACAGTAATTAATAAAGTCCAAGAGTTCCTTTATAAGCTAATTCACTTATTACTAAATCTTGATCATCAAATTTTATAGATGCATTACCAATTTTTAGCTGATTATATTCTGGATCATATCTTACATCATATGTGAAATCAAATTTATTCTGAACGTTGCCAACCATTTTATGGATATATTCTCTTGGTAAAGAATCAAGTTGATCTAAGTACAATATTGTAGCTCAAAAATTTTGAATCCATTCCTTTGCCTCTTGTACGCTTTGATCCACATCCTCATTGTTTTGATCATTATCCTCTTCAGTATTATCGTTATTATTTGATATGTTTTCGGCAATAATAGATGTATATAAAAATACTTACTATTTTTAAATGATACATTTATTTGGTTTAATATCATCTTCCATAGGCTCACTTTTAATATTAGTTTCTGCATCTAATTTTTCTGCAATTGTCTGTAATCGGTTTCTAATAGGAAAAAAAATTATTGTTCCTGAATTATATCACCTTCTTTCAGAGCATTCAACTTATTGTCACAGAATTTGCCCCGCTCGCATCCAATTCGACGACTGTGGTATCGCGAAACGCTAGATTGCCCCGATCGTCCCTACTCGCTTGCGTTGCCCATGTTTTTTATAGGTTTTCATTTCTTTAATGCTATTATCATTAATTGGTAAATTAAGAGACTGCTTGACAATACGATGACTAATGTAAACTGTACACAAATTGTAAACCATAAAGTATATATATAGGAAGTTAACTTCAAATTATAATCATTTAGAAGATAACGTTTTAATCGTTTGTTAGTGACAAATGCTTATGTATAATAGAAAAGAAAAGTGGATAAAGGTATTTTGAACTCTGTCATAAATAATTTTCCAGTAGAACTCCATATACCTGGATACAGATTTTGTGGTCCAGGTACAAAGCTTTCATAGGGATTAGCAGGAGGTGAAAGAGCGATTAATGGTTTAGATGAAGCTTGTAAAGAACATGATATAGCTTACAGTAGAGAAAAAGGTTTCGATAAGATAGTTAGCAGATCAGATATTAGCTGAGAAGCCAATAAAGAGACTTCATTCGCCAGACTCATCTTTTGGAGAGAAGACAGCTGCCGCAAGTGTAGCAATGCCAATGAAAGCAAAAATTAAACTAGGTATGGGTTGTACTAATACAAAAAATATAAAAAAATGTAAACTATAACAAAGAAAATATGTAAAAACTGGAGGTGCACTACATTTCAAAGATCTAACAAAGCATACTCGAATGAGTCTTAAAGAAAATAAAAATCATGACATGAATGGTGCAATCAAGATAGCTTTGAAATATGTCGACAAAGTAAAAAGGAACAAAAATATTAAACCAGTTCGAGTAATACCAATACCGAAACGAGGTGGATTTCACTAGGTGCCTTAAGTGGAGGAGCAGCAGGAATTGCAAAGGCTGTAAATGATGCTAAAGCTGCTAAAGAACAACTTGAAGAAAGCAAACGTCATAATAGAACAATTGAGGAAATAGAAGTGGGTAAAGGACTTTACATGAGACCTTACAAACAAGGTTTCGGTCTTTTTTTAGGAAGTAGTGCTAACGAACACCACTGAGAATAACGCTGTACGGAAACTCGTTGTTGAAGAAGATGTGGTACTTCCTGCTCAGACCAAAACCTTGGTTGCCACTGTAATGGATGGGGAAATGTCTTGCGGTGTAGGAGTGGTGGACCCCAGTAATCCGGATTTGTTCAATAAATCTATAGTCACCGGCCGCACCCTGATTAAACCTGAGAAAACGACAACAGTACGGGTAGTTAACCTGAAAATCTTTCCACAGAAAATTACAAAAGGAACTGAAGTAGGAATCTGTGAACCTGTTACCATCGTGAGAGCACTCAAGGAAATCAACGAAACGGAGAAGAAACCAAATAAGATAAGGAAAGATTAACAGAGGTGGAGGTGGAACAATTGGAAGAACTGCTAAGTGAAAATGAAGATGTGTTTGCACTTCAACCAGGCGACTTTGGGAGAACCAATGTAGTGAAGCATCGAATCGATACTGGTTCATCGTCTCCTATAAAGCAGCCACCACGAGGACTTCCCCTAGCCAAGCGAGAAGTTAACAAGATGTTAAGTGAGATGCAAAACCAAGGCACCATAGAGCCATCTGAGAATTTTTGGGCTTCTCCTGTAGTCCTGGTCAAGAAGAAAGACGGCTCCACCCGATTTTGTGAGGACTACAGAAAATTAAATGACGTCACCAAGAAAGACAGTTACCCACTACCAAGAAATGACGATACTCTGGACACCTTGGCTGGTGCGCAATGGTTTTCCACTTTGGATTTAAAGAGTGGATATTGGCAAGTTGAGGTCAGCCCAGAAGACAAGGAAAAGACCGCGTTTACTACCGGAAATGGATTGTGGCAGTTCAATGTAATGCCATTTGGTCTATGTAATGCCCCTGCCACTTTTGAAAGATTGATGGAAACTGTACTTCATGGCCTGCATTGGGAGACCTGCTTGATTTACTTGGACGACGTGGTGGTGCCGTGACGCTCTTTCCAGGAGCACCTGAAGAACGTGTCCGAAGTGTTCAAGACGTTGAAAGCAGCGAACCTGAAGTTGAACCCGAAGAAATGCAGTCTATTCCAAAAGGAGGTTAGATACCTAGGCCACATTATTACTCCAAATGGTGTGAAAACAGACCCGGAGAAGA
The DNA here is from genome assembly GCA_037114965.1 of Monochamus alternatus. NCBI lineage: Eukaryota > Metazoa > Arthropoda > Insecta > Coleoptera > Cerambycidae > Monochamus > Monochamus alternatus. The sequence continues at coordinate 62,794,969 of CM073427.1, read as the reverse complement.
CAGAGTGCATAAAGAACTGGCCGATTCCTAAAGACAAACATCAAGTTCGAAGTTTTCTCGGCCTATGCACATACTATCGACGATTCGTCCAAGGATTCTCGGACATTGCCAAGCCTCTTCATAAACTGACAGAAGACAACATACCGTTCGAATGGACTACGAGATGCCAGCAAGCCTTTGAGACGCTGAAAGAGGCTCTCTGCACTACCCCGATTTTGACATACCCAATACCTGGACAACCATTTATAGTGGACACGGACGCAAGCAACATTGGAATTGGCGGAGTCCTTTCATAAGTACAAGATGGCCAAGAGCGAGTAGTGGGCTACTTCAGCAAAGTTCTATCGAAAGCTCAAAAGAACTATTGCGTGACTCGGAAAGAATTGCTTGCCATCGTCAAAAGTCTAGAACACTTTCATAAATATCTGTATGGCCAAGAATTCCTCCTAAGAACGGATCACGCTCCCCTTAAATGGCTGCTACAGTTTAAGAACCCTGAAGGACATTTGGCTAGATGGCTGGAACGGCTGCAAGAATATCACTTTGTTGTAGAACATCGAGCCGGCAAGAAACATGGAAATGTAGATGCCCTTTCTAGGAGACCCTGTCCTGTCAGCTGCAAACACTGTAGTAGTCTTGAAAGGAAAGAAAGTATCTCATCAGTTCCTTGTAAAGTGGTAGCAGCCCAACCTAAAGACCGATGGAGTTCAGCGGCGATTCGGGAAGACCAGCAAGCTGACTGTGACATCAAGCCTTTAATAGACTGGAAAGAAACCAACAACCGACCCTCTTGGGCAGAAGTCAGTAGTAAAAGCCCAACATAAAAGAGCTTTTGGGCTCAATGGAATTCTCTGGTATTGGAAGACGGTGTCCTAAAAAGAGCATGGGAGAACAATGACGGAACGGAGGTCAAGAAACAAATACTACTCCCAAGGAGGTACTGGTGGTGGACATTTCGGTATCAATAGGACTCTACAGAAGATTAGGGAGCGTTTCTACTGGTTGAGCTGTAGGACGGATGTAGAAGATTGGTGCCGAAAATGTGATATATGTGCAGCAAGCAAGGGACCGAAGACCCGTTCCAGAGGCAAAATGCCCCAGTACATCGTAGGAGCACCGTTCGAGAGGATTGCCATTGATATCGCTGGCCCATTTCCGAAAACTCAAAGTGGGAACCAATGCTAGTAGCCATGGACTACTTCAGCAAATGGCCAGAAGTATACCCCCTTCCCAATCAAGAGACCACGACCGTAGCAGAAGCGCTAGTCAACAACCTGTTCTGCAGATTTGGTGTGCCCATGGAACTACATTCAGATCAGGGCAGAAATTTCGAATCAGGTGTGTTCCGAAAGGTCTGCGAGCTTATGGAAATCCGAAAAACCAGGACCACCCCACTGCATCCCCAGTCAGATGGTATGGTGGAACGCTTCAACGCCACACTCGAAACCAATCTGAGGATGTTTGTGAACGAAAACCAGACAGACTGGGACAAGCTCATTCCACTTTTCCTGTTAGCTTACCGCTCAGCTGTCCATAAAACTACTGGGAAGACTCCCGCAAGGATAATCTTTGGAAGAGAGCTTCGCCTTCCAGCAGATTTGGTATTTGGTCGTCCTGCGGAACAGCCCACAGAACCAGACACTTATATCCATGAGCTAGAACGAAGACTAGCAGCCGTATACAACCAAGTCAGATCTCGAATGCGACTAGAGAGCGATCGCATAAAGACTCGATACGACGTCCGGGCCAATACAGTCGGATTCCAACAAGGTGACCTGGTGTGGCTGTACAACCCCACGCGGAAGAAAGGAAAATCGCCTAAACTAGAGAACAGTTGGGAGGGCCCCTATACCGTCATTAAAAGAATCAATGATGTCGTCTATCGGATATAGAGGACTCCCAGGAGTAAAATCAAGGTCGTCCATCTGGAGCGTCTGTCCCCGTATAGAGGTGTATCCGACCGGGACAATCGGTCCTAAGGAGGGGGCAGTGTCACGGAATTTGCCCCACTTACACCCAAACCAACGACTGTGGTATCGCGAAATGCTAAGATTGCCCCGATCGCCCCTACACGATTCTGTTAAACAAACAATAAACCGTGGATGAGACGGGACTGGAAAAATGGGGAATCGACGAGAAGTATTCGAGTCGTACGGGAAAATGGATCTAGAGATACTAGAAAATACCTGGAATATTCGTTGGGTCTATAAAAGAAGAATAAACGGCCGAGTTAGTTAGTCTTGTATTACAGTCTGAACTGAAGTGTTTAGTTGGAGAGATCAAAGCGATTAATTAAATAAGTGTTTAGTTGAGTTGTAATTAGTGTTCAGTAGTGTACTGAGTAGTTAATAAAGATAAGTAAATAATTAACGGATTGTTTTTCTGGCAGTAAAAAAAATCCGTGACAATACTAATTTACATTTAGTAACACCCATGCAATCAACTTCAAATTCTCTCGTGGAGCATTCGCACTCTACTCTACGTCATTTCCCAAGACTCACCTCTCCACGTTACTACTGATAAGGGACGAATTCATAAACAACAAATAAAACGAAAAAGAAAGGTCTACCCAAAATCACAAAATCAAGTTGTTATTCATGAAACTAAAGAGAACTAAATGTCTCCTCCAAATTCTCCACCTCAACCTCTTCGTCACCAGAACTTGATGCCTCGAGGTCCAATAATCCTGGACCTACCCCAAGGCTCCAACTTCAGAAGAATCCCTTCTAAGGAGGGAGGTGTTATCCAAACACCCTGTATATATATTTTACTATTATTCATATTTCATTTTATAACGTTATATACTTACAGAATATTACTAACAAAACTTGGTAAGATAAAATTATGCTTACTCAAGTCGCAGATTATATAAAAGCTTCTGCTGGCGACTCGAGACTAAAGATGATAGATTCGACATTCGTCGCGGTAGTTAGCATTGTACTTAAGAGGAAATAAAGTACCTTCTTAAAAAAAAACAACTGTTATTGAACGCTCCCGACAGAACCAATAACTTGCATAAGACAATTTGTAATAAGTAAATCGGTTTTGTATGCGTAACTGTCGTGAAAATTTTCTGTATATTTTTTGGAATTTTATAAACATTATTAATATTTAGTTATAAAAATTGTACAAAATTGCATAACATTTGCACAAAATCTCAGAAAATCTGTGCTGTTCTTCAGTGCTCCTCTTACTGTATTATTGATATTTCCCTGCATACATTTCCCGTAAACCCGACATTCTGAAGTCTCTCTAAATTGAAAATCCTAAAACCAATAATAAAACACATGAAAGTATGTAGCAAACATTTTTCTATAGAGGATTTTATTCCAGGTAATTATAACAAGGTTATGTTGTGAATTATTTAATGATGTTTTTAAATCTGTATTACACATTACACTGCCAGTTTTCTCCACTACTTAATAATGTACATATTTCATCAAGGGGTGACTGATGAACTAAAGCAGATGTCTATAAACACAGTCTGATCACGTTCTCACCGCACAGAAAATTATGTACTCGCTTAAAAAGCCCCCATGCACCTTCTTTCAGAGGTTGCACACGGTCCCCCAAGTAGTCTAAGATATTTTATTTATCTCGAACCGAACCATTATATCAGAATCTCAAAGATTATGAGGTTACGAGCATTCTAGGAATTCACGATGTATATGCACCCTAAGAATTTGTCTTACGTTAAAGTTTCTTTCTCCTAAAAATTACACCATAAAATACAACATCCTTGGCAATTAAAAGCTTTATAATCTTCAGCGATATTTGTAAATTGTTGTTCACCTCTATTTCCGACATATTCAATTTTACAGCGCCATCTACTGGTTCGTGAGTATCGCAAATACTGTTTATGAATTGATACCTAACTGTCAGTATAGCGAATATTCATCTTATTAGTAGTTTATTTTTGTCTTTGGACTTGCCTTTTTCCCATTTTTTTTTTATTTGTAGTAAGACCGAAGGCATCCACCACTATATAGGATATCTTACCAGCCGGGGTTGTAAAAATGGGTGGCGCTTTTAAAACTTTTTTTTCTCTCTTTAATACCCACCCCGTCTCCACCGTTAGTTAGCTGCCAACCCCTTTAAAGGATATTATTTGCCACCCTTCGTCCGTTAAATTAACTACCGCCCAAAATTAAGGACTACCCCCAGTTTTGTGGCGTTTTTATTCCACCATCACGTCACAAATGATGAATACATGCGAAGGAATGTGAGTATTATCTTATTTTTTTGTGAGCAAACTATCAATTATTGTAAATTTTAAGTTAATAAAACTAATGTTACCTTTGAAAAAGAAGTGTTTTTGCTGCATCTGCTCCTTGAAACATATATGCTATTGAAGCTAAAGCAACAAGTATATCAGACTGAGAACTTTGGTCTTCAGTTAACCAATGTAAAACTTGTTCGTAAGCACTATAAGATTCCTCAAACTGTTTATCTGAAATTAATTAAATATTGTATAATTATATATTGAAACAGAAATTAAATGAGCAAATTAATACATACAGTAAAGCTCGGCTATAACGTATACGCTTATTACGTACTTATGATTATAACGTACTAAATAAACAAGTTCCGGCATTATTATAGGGCATTCTTCTGTTGCTGCTTTTTGTTAAATGTTTGTATTTTTATTAAGAATTAATAGAAATTTTAGAAATGTAATATGTTTTTTTAAAAAGTAATTCTGATATAACATACCGATTTTTTAAGTCCCCGCCGGTACTTTATAACCGAGCTTTACTGTATATATATGTACAATGTGTCCCACTTTTCATGGAGCCACCCTGGTATTTCTCTCACCTGATATCCGAATACTTTGAAACTTTGATGGTGAATATACAGGGTGTCCCATAATGATGTGCGCTCCTTTGGAGGGTATGTTCCTTGGGTTATTTTAGAGGGGGTACTTTCTATAAAATTTTTCGATTTGAGCCCTCCCTTACGAGATAATGGCTTCTAAAAAATTGAAATAATTTTGGTTTCCATTTTTTTCTCAACAACGGTTAAACTAAATCTGAAAATCGGTGAATACATTTAGTTCATTAAGTGACATTGTTGAATACGATTTTTATTTTTACCAAATGTCTACAAGGGTGGCAACGACCAACCTCTGTTGTTTTTTTTAATTAGAACTTTTTATTCTAAACGTTTCTCAATATGAAAAAATTACAGTAAATAGAACAGTCAATTTACAAAATGTTCGCCCTCTTAGTATTTTTATGCCTCCTCGGGTGTGGAATATGCAAGTAAAATAATTCTTATGAAACGTAGTAGGCTGATGGTTTTAGTTTTAGACATCTGTAAAAAATTTAAATTTACATTACGCAGTATCTGACGAGAATTTTTGATTTCGTTGGAAATATTTAAAATTTATAATTGCAATAGAAATTAACAGAAAAGAATAACTAATTTGGTGGTAGATATCTGACATTAATTGTTAATGGCAATCTAAACAATAAAACCATCAAAGTGACAGCAGCCTACTACATTTCATATGAATTATTTTGGTTGCATATTCCACAACCGAGGATATGTCCGTATGTGGATTTTTTTAAAGAAAACGTGTGTCTGCATAAAAATACTAAGAAGGGGAAAATTTTGCAAATCGATTGTTCTATTTACTGTATTTTTTTCATATCGAAAAACTTTATAATAAAAACTTCTAATTAAAAAAAACAACAGAAGTTGGTGGTTGCCATCCTTTTAGACATTAACTAAATGTAGTCACTGATTTTCAGATTTTAAAGTTTAACCGTTTTTGAGAAAAAAATGAAAACCGAAATGTTTCCAATTTTTTAGAAGCCCTTATCTCGTAAAAGAGGGCTCAAATCGAAAAATTTTATAGAAGGAATCTCCCCTAACATGACCCAACGAACACACCTATATATATATATATCTATAAAGTGAGTCTTTAGACATAGCCATATTTGATTATAGTCAGAGGCGTCCAGTTTTAAAAAATATATATATATTAGCGATTTTTTTTAAAGAACTAGTAAGATATTCTTAATCAGCACCTTTAGAAACCCCTTTGTACAAGATTATGTCGTTGTGGGTTCAAAGGTGTTTGAGATATGAGCTGTCGAAAAACAATTTTTTTCAACTTAAAATAATTTGTATCTGTAAAATGGGCTCTCAAATGAAAAAAATCTGTTCTTCATTTTTTGTTCAGAATAATGTATTGTACTGGTATGAAATGATTCTACAACAAAATAATAATTTTTTTAAATAATGAAGTAGAAAAAGAGATACAAGAATTTGAGCAGAAAATTGGAGATAACAACCAAAAAATAAATGAAGTTGAGAAAACAAATTAGACAGAAAAGAAGAATAAATATAGAAAAGAATACAAGAAACTGAAATAGTCAACAAATTAAGACAAGAATTAATGATGGAGATAGAGTAACTTAAAGAGGAACAAAAACAAGTGGTACAAACAAAAAGTTAAATAAATAAATTATCAAAATTCCAGTCCAACACACAAGTATGATGGGAACATGAACAACATAGATCCTGTGGTATTTATCCGAACTATTAAGAATAAAATTTGGTTAAGATTGAAGAAATGAGTCGTATAGATGCAAAACCCGCCAAGTCAAGAAAATACAAAAAATGAGTTATTGCCAGCGGTTGATAGTTTATTGTGTCTTGCACGTATTCCAATGGCCATTTCTTGTCAAAACCCGCCAAAATCATTGTTATTTTCGCTTTTAAATTCACGTTTAAGTTCAAAACCCGCCAACTACAGCAATCATTCAAGTACATATTCCGCCAAGTCAATATTAACCAATCGCGCGTCGGAGAGTATCACGTGACATTTTGGCGGTAGACGAGAGTAGATGCATATTATTTGACTTTGCACTTGACTTAGCTTTTAGTTTGGTGAAGTTTGTTTATAGTGCAGACTGTTGTTGGTTTTTTAATATTGTAAAGTGCAGAATGGAGTTATTTGAAAGCAAATTAACGAAAACACCGCCAAATAAAAGCAGAAAAAAACAAAAACAGACAGAAACTCATAAGAGACAAGTTCGAAAGAATTTATTGTAAGTTTATTTTCATTGTAAGTTTTTAGAGTACATGATAATAATTGTACCTTGTGTTTTTCTCCAGATATGGGGCAGAAAACCTTCCAAAAATTCCACATTGCAAACACCAGAATTATTTGAAATGTAAAACTCTAAAAATGTACGACGTAAAGGCGTTTCACGATCTATTTTATAAAAAAAAGAATAAATTATATCAAGATACAATAATACATAAGTATTGTACTGCTGACGAACCAAATAAATCCAGGATTAGAGACAATACCAGAGGGAAGAAATCAATTACAATTAAATATAGCATTCGGAAATCGGATGGAAAAGGGGCGAAAGTTTGTCGTCAATTTTTTTTGAGTATTTTAAATATAAAAAAGGACAGAGTCCAGGGAGTAATGCGGCGATTTTTGGCAAACGGGACTCCTCCAAAAGAAGGTCGCGGTGGTGACAGAATAAAGAGTAAAAATGACGATAAGAAGGGTGCAATATCAACATTCATAGTGAGTCTGACTTGCTCGAAATCTCATTATTGTCGAAGTAAAACAATAGTTAGAAAATATTTACCTTGTGAGCTGAATATCCGAAAATTGCACAAGATGTACAATGAGTCAGTGGATGGGAAATTACAAGTTAAAGAATGTTTCTTTAGAAATTATGTTAACAGTCAGTACAACATAGGCTTTGGGACACCTCAGACAGATATGTGTTCAGATTGTCTAAAAACAAAAGAAAAGCTAAAGACTGAGGCAAATTCAGACGTAAGAAAGGAACTTATGCTGGCTAACAGGGTACATAAGCTAAAGACACAAGCTTTTTACTGGTACCTTAAAACTGATGGCAATAATATTCAGTGTTTCTCATTTGATTGCCAGAAAAATCTATCTCTACCCAAATTAGCCGACCAGTCAGCTTATTTTTCACAACAATTCAATTTGTACAACTTTACAGTTGTAAAGGGGTCATCATCTACTAAGTTAAATCCTGAAAACGTAACTTCATACTTGTGGACAGATCACCATTTACCAAAAAACTCCAGTGTTATAGCCTCTGCCCTCTTTGACGTTCTCTCAAAATTTAACTTTTCTGAAGAGATTACCACTGTTCGTCTCTTTGCTGATGGATGCGCTGGGCAAAATAAAAACTCAATTGTTATTGGAATGCTCGCTGCGTGGCTTTATAGAGTTGCTCCAAAACATATTTCAAAAATTGAATTCATTTTTCCCGTGGTTGGACATTCTTATATGCCTCCCGATCGAGTATTTGGGCTAATTGAACGAAAAGTGAAAAACAATCCCGCGATTACAGACCCAGAAGAATATTATAAGATAATTAGTGAAGTTTCCTATATTCAGATTCTAGGAAAAGACTGGGATGCTTATAAGTGGAAAGAAGTAACTACTTCAATTATTAAACCACCAACAAATTGGCATTTTCAGTTTAATTGTGCCAAAAGATTTATTTTGGATAAGATGGACAGCAGTATTAAAGTACGAGGCGAAGTAAATTACAGAAGCGACTGTGGAGTTTCAAAAGGCATTTTTAAACGTGGCAAAACAGTAATTATGTTAAATCCTGATATTATGCAGGTGGGAAGAAGTGTAGATCCTCAGAAAGCGACATCAATAGCCAATTTGTTGAGTAAACATTATGGGGATGAGTGGAGACTTTTGCCAAATTTAAGGTTCTATAAGGAAGTGATTGACCAAGAACCAGTAACCATGCAAATGCCCCTGGAAGATACTTATGACACTGCTTGCTGCCAAAATAATGATGCTCTTGGAATAGACATCGATTTAAGGGTTTAGATTAATAAAAAACTTTATGAACGTGTCGTTTCTTTAAAAGGAAAGTTTCTTTTTTGTATCTTAAGACATTTTGTAATGTTATTTCCAATGTTTGTTTCGTTAATTTAAAAATAAACATACTTTACAAAAAGTGTTCGAATAATTTTCTAACGTTGAAATGCAAAATCCGCCAAGTCACTTTTTTAATATCGTATATTAATACATCTAATGCATCTAGATTTTTAAAAACTACTTTTTTTTACTAAGAAACTATCCGAGCATCTTATAAAAATACAAGTTATCTAATAAATAGTTTACTTTGCTTTCTGAAAGATTTTCTTGATTATCTCGAAAACGCTTCTAAGTGACTTGGCGGGTTTTGCATCTATACGACTCAAATTAAAGAAGTAATTAGAGACAATTTAGAAAATGAAAGTTTAATTTACTTTTCAGTACATTTGAAAGATTATTTCTTGGCTATTTTTGGAGTGATTATGTACAAAATATGGGAAAAGTTATATTTAATTTAATTATAGTAAAAATACACCATTATCAAAGTATGCTTTACAGTTATATGCAACTGCCAACTATTTAACTCCTCAAATGGCAGAAAATGAAATTGTCTTATATATTTCTAGACACTTAACCAGAAATTGCTGAAAATTTGGCCATACATAATATTGTGAATATGGGTCAATTATGCATTTATTTAAATTGTATAGAACGTAACACAAATTATACTCATATACATCAAACAACTAGATAAAATATAAACACTCGACACTAGTAATTATAATAATCGTCATGAAAATAATATGAGATATAATAATTATGATTTTAATAGAAATAATCAAAATTATAGAAATTTAAATAATAGAGATGATAATTTTAATAACAATCAGAATTATAGATCAAATAATGACAAACAAAATAATCATCGTCAGGAAAGAAAAGTTAATTTCTAAAGATATGGAAGGCCAGACAGACATCATTTACTGGATAGATTAGTGTACAATAGAGTAGAAGAAGTGCAAATTCAAACTCAATCTGTAGATAGAAACACTAAAATTCAGGCAACCAACAATACACAAAATCAAAATTCTAATATTCAATATTTTCAGTAAAGAGCATACCAAACTTTGACTTCTAAACTTTTATATAATACTCTTATATCTTTTATATAATGCTGTTATATCTGCTATCACTCAGTATACATAAATACATGGAACTGTACGTTATATATAAATTAGCACTGCGTGCCAAGTTAGCCCATGGCTTGATCTACCATTTTCTTCCACACTTTCCTATCTTTCGCTTTCAGTTTCCATCTGGTAATTTTTAGTGTTTCTATATCCTTTTCTACTTCCTACTTCCATCTGGCTTTTGACCGCCCTCTTCTCTTACTTCCACTTATTGCTTTTTCCATTACTAATTTAGGAGTTCTTACTTCGTTCATTCTTTCTAGGTGCCCCAACCATCGCAACCTTTGTGCTTTAATAATTCCTATTATGTTTACTTCTTTTTATAGATCCTTCAGTTCGTTGTTCGTTCTTCTTACCCAATTATTTCCTACTTTCTTTCTTCAATATATCTTCCTTAATACTTTTCTCTCCCAGTCTTGCCTGATCTGATTTGCTAATAGTTCACGTTTCACACGCATACGTCACTACCGGTCTTATTACTGTTTTGTAAATTTTCATCTTTGCTTTTCTAGATATATTTTTATTCTTTAGTATTCTATTTAATGCTCTTAGACACCGATTTCCTGCCATTATTCTCGCCTGGATTTCTATGCTTACAGCTGGTATCCTTGTAAATTCATTTCCTAAGTATGTAAATCTATCCACTTCTTCAGTGGCGTAACAATATTTCCCGGGGCCCCCCGCAATAATTGATAAGGGGCCCTTCTTACCGATACACTGTAAAGAAAGAGAAAAAGAACGAAAACCCACTTAATTTTGTATTTATCAATAAAATATTCAAAATAAAACATTTATTTCTATACATGTCAACAAGAAACAAACAAATAAAATATAAGTAGATACAAACTTAAGACTTATTTTCGCTTTTGAGCTCCACTTTTGTAAATTCTTTTAGAACTCATTTTAAGTTAGTAGGTATGTAGGTACCTAGTTGCTCTCACAGCTCACACTCATCTGGCTGTTACTACAAGTTCAAATGAATGCAGAACTTTTTTACCCGCTCAGGTGTCCGGCGGGCGGCATATTATAAAAGTTTGTTTTATCTTTAACGCTTTTGCGGCTCGTGCCGCCTGATGCTTATCGGCTGTCACAGTCATCCGTCCAATTTTTTATTAAACGGCATTCGGCGCCGTCTTATCTCTGGAGTCTGTTAGTTCATTGCGCAAAAATTGCATTGGGATATTTGATTATTTCCAGAAATCCATTAATAACCAATTAATTGTTTTGTAGCTGATTATAAAGCACATAAGGTAGGTACCTTTATACTTTCCATTAATTTTGTTATTCTTAGAGGGGGCCCCCTATTCAAGGGGGCCCCCCCGCAGATGGGATGCGGCGGGCCCTATTGTTACGCCACTGCACTTCTTCAAACTTATATTCTTTACCCTCTTCAGACACGACTTTCAAAAAACTTTTCCCTCTAAACTCCTTATTACTCCATTCCATAAATTTTGTTTTTTGCTCATTGATATATAGTCCCATTTTCCTGGCCCCTTCTTCCAACCTCCTTGTTACATTCTTTAGCTCTTCTTTACTTCTCGCCACAATCGCAATATCATCTGCGAACGCTAATTAAGTATGTACCGAACGAGAACGTTGTAAATAACTTAATACATTTATAGAATCGAACGACGTTTATTCAAAGTAAGCGGTACAGAGGTATAGTTCACACTGAAGCTAAGCTAGATCTGGAACTCTATATATAAGGAAATAAATGCAAGTCTCAGCATAAGATAAAATGACTAGTATGGTAACTATATGTTACAGCAAAGAAATAGAATATAAGCAAAAATATATATATGGTATAAAAAGGGTATATGTATAATTCCTCCCGTCGTAGAGGGAGCTCACGGGGTGAAGCGACCAGGGTCCTAGTGGGCGGTAGTCACTCCTTCTAGGGTTGAGACATCTAGGGCAGTGAAGTCCTCATCTGAAACCAAGGCTCAGGGGTGCTTCTTCACTTTGATGCTCATCTTCGCGGAGGGTAATAAGGAAACAGCAGAGAGTCGCTGTTCCTGGTGTGGTGACTGGAGATCATCAGTGTATAAACGTGATTCCAGTCGTTGATTTATATTCGTCGTCATTGGGTTTGACCTTCGTATACAAATTCTAGGTGCTGATTGAGACTCTTGAAAATATAATGTATTATTATTATTAAAATTATGCATATTATGCTACTGATGAAATTGTGAAGTTGCTGGTATGGATCTTGATCAAACAATTCCAGGGTTGGATTTTATATTTGGGATATACTCTACGCTAAACTACTCAGTTCATCTAGCTGTATATCATGGTGAGTTATGAATTATATGAGTAACGAATTTTGAATTTGATGTATGGAATTTCTTTAAATTTTGAATGTAGTACAGTCGATAGGATTCTGTCACTGCATTAATGAATTCGTGCAGTTGTCTCTGTTCGTGTCCTTCCATGGGTACAGGCCTGGTATTTGGGTAAATTTCTCCTTTGAAGATATCTTGTTGATTCTTAAGTAAGTAGGTTGAGGTAGGTTTTGATTCAAGGGTACAGTTAAAATTTGGAAGTATTTGGAACATGGGAATTTGAAAGTTGATATAAATTTTATAATTTTGAGCATATATTTTGACTGATAAATGTAGAGTATTATTAATTTTGATGAAAGAGGTTAAGTAACTTAATTGTTCCTTTAATTTAGTTAATAAGTTAAATTGATTTCTAAAATTTCTAATTTATTTTTATTTGTTCTCTGTTTTGATTGTTCATGAGGCCAAAGAGTTTTATTATATCTTGTACTAATAAGATTTAGAATTTTTTGTACAAGTCAGATTTTGAATAGTGTTTGATAAGTTTAAGTATTTCGGAAGAGACGTGCCAATGGAATATTGTCGTCACTATCAGTAAAATCTTCGTCCTTTAACAGAGGAGAAGTGTCAGGGAGTTTTAATTTCTTAACATGTTTTTTACGAATTTTTCCTTGTTTTGTTTGAATAGTAGGGCCGTTATCTTCCATAACTATAGCTTTCTTAAATTTTGGTCTTGTTTTGTGTCTGTTTGCTAAATTGTCTTTTATTAGTATGTCTTGAAGAATTTTGACTTTTTGTGGTTCAGTTTTATTTTTATTCACTCGGTCTAAAGTTTTTTGTTTTGTCACTTCAATTTTATTTTGTACGTCCTTATATAATTTTGAGTAAATTTGTTTTTGTTATTCTATAAAATTTGTGGTAATTATTTTTTCATCTATTTCTATATTCTGGGGTGAACCTAATATTATCTCTAAGGGTGTTTTTTGAGTTACAGAATGTACGGAATTATTATATCCAATGGTTGCTAATTTAATTAGAGTTTCTTGATTTAAAGTAGGGTTATCTAATTTCAAAGCTCTGATGGAGTCTAAAATTGTTGAGTGGAAGCGTTCGACTGGACTATTAGAATTTGAATTACTGACGCTAGTGAAATGTAAAATTATTTTATGTAGTTGACAAAATTCTGAAAATATTTTATTATTAAATTCACTGCCTTGATCACAGATTATTTTGACTGGTTTTCCGTAATGGGAGATGTAATTTAGAATAGTATTAGTCGTCGTTATAGCATTTCTGCTAGGTATAGGATAGGCTTGTCCTAATTTTGAAAATGTGTCAAAAACAGTTAAGAATTGATTTTTATCAAAGAATAGTATGTCTATGTGTATAATGTCGAAAGGTTTAGTGGGCGTTTCCGTTTTTTGGATTGGTGGGTTTTGTGGGTGTCTATCATATTTTGCTCGATTACATGTTTCACAATTATTTATATATGTTGTTATAGTTTCTTTCATATTAGGCCAATAGTGAGTTTTTGCTAAAGAATTATAAACAGTGTCAATGCCTCTGTGTACTGTATTTATTTCATGTTGTTTCATTATTAATCTGATTTGGGATTCTAGTTTTTCTACATCTTGAGTTTTTAGTGTGGAGATTCTGAATTTAATTGTATTATTAAAGAATTTTGGTATTAGACGTTCAAAACATTGTCTAGCTTTTTGATTATAAAAATATAAACAGTTTATTTCTGTTGGTTTTAGAAAGTTTCGTAATATTTTAGCTTTATTTTGGTCTGAAAGTTGAGGATTAAATACTATAAAAATTGAATTTTTATCAAAAGGTCTGGTTAGTCTGTGCCAATAAGGTTGAACAAGATTTGGATTTAGAGCGATAGATATTTTATATTTAAATTGATTTATTGGTTGATCGGTTATGGGTAATTCTGCTACTGGATTTTCTATCGAGGTATGTATTATTTCGTTGTCGTCAGGTTCTGGAATATGTAATACTGGAGGAGAGGGTTCTGGAAGTTGTCGTAAAATATCGTTAAGTAATTCTTCGTCAATAGGTGTGTGTCTATCCACGTTTACTAACATAGAGAGAGTATCGTCATCTAAAATAGGTAAGTCAAAGGCTTGAGAAGTAGAAAGTTGAAGTTGGTGAATGTTAATGTCTGAAGGGAATCGGGATAATGCGTCTGCAACATTGGTTTCTTTTCCTTTAATGTATTTTACTTCGTATTCAAATTCTTCTAATTTTAGTCTCCAACGGACTAATCTAGACTGAGGGTATTTTAAGGAGAAAAGCCACTGAAGGGGTTTATGGTCTGTATTTATTATAAATTTTCTTCCATATAAATAAGGTCTAAAATATTTAGTTGCCCAAACGATTGCTAATAATTCCTTTTCAATTGTTGAATAATTTATTTCTGCCGGATTTAAAGTTCTACTCGCGTATGAAATTGGATGACCGTTTTGAGATAAAACAGCTCCGATCGCAAAGTTAGATGCGTCGGTGGTTAATACAAAAGTTTTTGAAAAATCTGGAAAGGCTAAAAGGGGTTCATTAGATAAAATATTTTTACATAAATTTACTGATTCTAAAAATTCAGGGGAGTGTTCAATTTTATTTCCTTTTTTTAAACATCGAGTTAGCGGTTTTGTTATTTTTGCAAAATTATTTATAAATTTTCGATAAAATCCTACAAGTCCAAGAAATGATTTTATGTCTTTGGGTGTTTTAGGAATAGGGAATTTTTGAATGGCTTTTACCTTGTTTGGGTTTGGTTTTATTCCTGAAGGGGTAATAATATGTCCTAAAAATGTGGTTTTTCTTTTTAAAAATTCGGATTTGTCTAATTGAATTTTCAGATTTGCTTTTCTTAAAGCTTCAAATACTAGCTTTAAATTTTGAATGTGCTCCTGAAGGGAAGTACTAAAAATTACAATGTCGTCCATATATACGAGGCAAATTTTGTTTTATAAGTCTTTAAGAACATCGTCCATGACTCTTCGGAATGTGACAGGTGCATTTTTTAGGTTAAAACTTTTAGAAATTCGTAATGTCCATTGTTAGTGTTAAAGGCGGTTTTTGGGATTGATTCTGAGGACATTTCTATTTGATGGAAACCGGATGCTAGGTCAAGGGTAGTGAAATATTGGGATCGTCCTAGTTTGTCTAATATGTCTGTAATGTTCGGAATAGGATATCTGTCAGTAACTGTCTTTTCGTTAACTTTTCGATAGTCTACTACGAGTCGCCATTTTTTATTTCCGGAAGCGTCTAATTTTTTGGGTACAATCCATATGGGACTGGACCATGGTGAATCTGAAGGTCTGATAATATTATTTTGTAATAATGATTGGATTTGTGATTTCACTTCTTGTTTATGTATTTCTGGATATCTGTATGTTTTTGTATGAACAGGAATTTCGTCTTCAGTTTTTATTTGATGTTTAACTTGATTAGTAAAAGTCAAAGGATCGCCAGGAAAATAAAAAACATTGTGATAATTTTTGCAAAGGGGTATTAAATGTTGTTTTTCTTCTTTAGATAAATGTTCCGTTCTTAATAAATTTGGAATTTGTTTGCATTTGAAGAAATTTGGAAATTGTATAATTCGAAATTTTCTATATTTTGACAAGGAATAGGATTTTGAAAATAAAAAGGTTTTGTTTCACTTGAGGGATTGAAAAGTTCTACCGGGGCATATCCGTCTTCGCTGGTTGTTAATGTTTCTCTAATTATTAAATTGTTTAAATTTTGAAAAGGTATTAAAATATTGCCAAAGTTTGCTTCTACAGGGATGATCGTTTTTAAATACTCATTTGGGGCAAGTGTTACTCGTCTTGTTATGTCATAAGGATCACGTAAATAAAGGGGAATATTAAAATTTTGTCCTATAAGTCTGTTATTAGGTAAGTCAATTATCATGTTAAATTTTTTCATATCATGGTAGCCAATAAGTCCATCAAAATAGTTATGAAAATCATAAGATAATACTTCTAAATTTTGATTTGAATTAAATTCTGAAAATGCGGGTACATGAGCTTTTTGTTTAATAGTACATTTTCCTAAAATAGTTTTTACTTGAGTCGAAAAATTAAAGATTTGGTTTGGACAGATTTTTTCTATTATGTCAGGTCGTAACATAGAATATGAAGCGCCTGTATCTATTAAAAGTTTCAAAGGGGGATAAGGATGTTGAGAAATTTTTATATACGGTAACTGGGCAGCTAATTGAATATTACTTTCTACTACGTTTGGTTGTCTTGAGGAGGGGTTAAAGGAAAATTTTGGTTATTTTCACAGTCATTAAAATTCTGATTACAATTTTGATTAAA
Organism: Monochamus alternatus; assembly: GCA_037114965.1. Taxonomy (NCBI): domain Eukaryota; kingdom Metazoa; phylum Arthropoda; class Insecta; order Coleoptera; family Cerambycidae; genus Monochamus; species Monochamus alternatus. The sequence goes on along the minus strand of CM073427.1, from coordinate 62,778,309 downwards.
ATCTTCGTCATTATAATCTGTATCATAATTTTGTTCAAAAGGTAAATTGTCAGTTTGATATTCTTGACTAGGGTCAAAATTTGGATCAAAATTTTGTTCAAAGTTTTCTTCTTCAATATTAAAATTTTCGTTAGTTCTAGGGAAATTTTGCCTATTCGGTTTTTGTCTGATTTTGTTGATTACTTCTAGTATTATGTGTTTGATTCACAAATGATTGAACTCCTGACATCGGAGTGGGATGATTTGGTCTATAATTTTGATAAGTTCCCGAAGCTTGTTGATTTCGGTTTTGATTATAATTTTGGTTGAAATTTTGATTAAAATTTGGATTTCTTGGTGGAAGAGGTGGTCTTGCAAAATTTTGATTTTGGAAATTCGGTTTAAAACTTTGGTTAGTTCTAAAATTCATATTAGGATTGTGGTTTCTTTGGGGAATTTTAGGTGGGACTGACGGCGATTGCGAATAAGACATATTTTTCTTGAGTTGTTCTTTGTACTGATTAAACTGTAGTTCTCGGTTTACAAAAGATATCGCGTCTTCTAATGTAGTTTTGTCAGCTGTCCGTATCATTGACTGTAAGTTAGCTTGTTTTTCAACAGCTGTGATATTCAAGTTCACTAGTTTCTGAGATAAAATTGACCTCAGGTGTTGAATTCTATTTGAGAATTCCTGCAAGGTTTCGGTTTTCGGGTTATATCGCATATGAATTAAGTCTTGCTGAAGGCATGGGAGATATCTACAATCTCCGAAATTTTGTTGTAATAAATTTTTAATTTGTGTCCAAGTTTGAATTTCTAAACGTTGGTTCAAAATAATTTCGGCTTGGCCTGTGATTGATCTAATTCCCGCAAGTAAATATACCATACGGTCAGTTCTTTTGGGGGATATTAAAGATTCTAATTAATTCGTCACATAATTTACAAAATGTTTGTAGTTTGGTTTGTGAACCATCAAAAACTGGTATCACATCATATATTCGAGTTAGTAGTCATATTTTCACTATTAAATGTAAACTATCTATCTCGTTTTGATTAACGGAGAGTCCAACACCGACAGGGACCTGGTATGGATTTTCTACTCGTAATCTAACTTGAGAATTACTATCCTTTGGCATCTGAACAAACACTTCGTTTTCAGTCGAGTTAACTAATAAACAAATTGTTTTAATAGTCACTCAACAAAAGAAGCACTTTGGACAGAGAAAAAATATAAAACAGGGTCTGAAAACAGTCACTCTAACCGTGGAAGAGTTGACTCACGAATTCAGAACAATTAAATTCACTTAGTTACTTCTTAAAAATTTAATCCTAACTAATTTTGACTATACACAGGCAAGTGTAAATCAAAATGTCTTTTCGCCGCACAAGTATATAAAATATCAGTTTATATCAACTTAGCGAGGAAAGGAGTGGAAAAATACTTGAGGGACTTACTTTGAATCGTCGTTGACGGTCCAGGGATCTCGGCGTCAAGTTGACCAACCACTTGAAGTTCCGTATCCAATAAATTTCACCTGAGAGCTGGACAGGTTCTGGATCTTCAACAAAGTACAGGAGTACACCAAGGATCTCACTCACTCACTTACGAGAATTCAGAGACTTGTTTGTAGATCCTACCGACTGCGCCAATTAAGTATGTACCGAACGAGAACGTTGTAAATAACTTAATACATTTATAGAATCGAACGACGTTTACTCAAAGTAAGCGGTACAGAGGTATAGTTCACACTGAAGCTAAGCTAGATCTGGAACTCTATATATAAGGAAATAAATGCAAGTCTCAGCATAAGATAAAATGACTAGTATGGTAACTATATGTTACAGCAAAGAAATAGAATATAAGCAAAAATATATATATATGGTATAAAAAGGGTATATGTATAATTCGCTAGACACTGGTGCCTTTTATTATATATTAGTACACTTCTGTTAAGTTTTGCTTCCCTTATTGCCTTCTGTAGTATTATGCTAAACAGGATTGACGATAGTGGATCTCCTTGCCTAACTTCCTGTTTAATTTCAAATTTCTCCGATAGTTCACCATTTATCCTAACCATACTCTCTGTTCCTTGTAACGTTATTTTTATCATTCTAACTAATTTACTTAATACCCATTTCGTTCAATGCTTTGTATATTTCCTTCCTTTTTACTTTATCGTACGCCTGTCTAAAGTCAATAAAAAGCACTATTGTCTGTTTTTCATGCTCATAGCTTTCAGCCTGTACCTCCCTTAATACAAAGATTTGGTCCACTGTACTTCTCCCCTGTCTAAAACCGCATTGATCATCTGCTCTGCATCCCTCTTCAACATGTTCTTTAAGTACATTGCCAATATTTTGTACGCCACGTTCAGCAGAGAAATACCCTTGTAATTTTGACATTCGCTCTTGTCTCCTTTTTTGTATATTGGGCATATTTTTGCTTGTTTCCATTCGCTAGGAATCTCTTCTTTTTGCCACATTTCTTCTATCAGTTTTTGCATATGTTCTGTTACCTTTTTTCCTCCCTATTTAAATAATTCTGCTGCTATTCCATCATTACCTGCGCTCTTGTTGCTCTTTAATTCTCCTATTATTTCTTTACTCTTGAGGCAGGGTATTCCAATTAATTTTGGTTCGCCGTTATATCATAACCTTCTTCGCTTTCTGCCTCCTCGTCTCCATTTAGTAACTCGTTAAAATATTCCCCCCATCTATTCAATATCTCCTCCTCTCCGGCAACTACTACTCCCTCTTTATCCTTGAACACCGATACTTTTGCTTGATATCCTCTTTTTTCATTCCTTATTCCTTGATATAAATTTCTGATGTGATTATTTTTATAATTTTCTTCTATTTCTCTTATCATATTTTCATTATATTTTCTTTTATCTTCTCTTAATATTTTTTTGTCCTTTTCCTTTGCTCTTCATATCCAATTTTGGCTGCTTCTGTTTTATCTTTTAGCATTTTTAGTTTTAATTTTTTTCTATTTTCTAGTTCTTGTTTGCAAACTTCATCAAACCACTTTCCTTTCCCCCTCTGCTTATCTTCTATGTTACAACTACTTACTGTTCTATCGATTCTTATTTTCAACCCTCGCCATTTTTCCTCTATACTATCTCCTTCTATAGCTTTTTCTAATTACCTTTTCATACTTTCTTCATATTTCATTTGCTCTTCCTTTTTATTTAACCTAACAGGTTTCTTTGCTCTTTTTCTCTTACTTGTTTAATTTCTAATATATGGTATTATCGATGTCATCTTTGCCCCTACTAAAAAGTGATCCGTGTCTGCGTCAGGACCTCTATACGTCTTGCACTGCTTTCTTCTCTCCTTTATAGATTTCTTTCCTTTGGAAATACGTACCCATAATAATGAGGCTTTTTTGCTTAGCAAAACCTGTTAGTAATAGCCCATTTTCATTTGAAACTTCGTGTTTACTATATTCACCTATTGTTGGTTTAAATATATCCTCTCTTCCCATTTTCGCATTCGCATCTCCCAATACTATTTTCATATCGTATTTAGGAATTTCATCATATTCTCTATCCAATTCAGAGTAAAAATTCTCCTTGATGTCTATGTCTTTCTCCTCTGTAGGTGCATGGAAGTTTAAGAATGTCATATTTTGGTATTTTCCCCTTATTCTCAGTCGATCCGATACTGATTTGAAGTTTATTATAAGTGGTCTTAATTCCTTAAATACTATAAATTCCGTACCCAACTTCCTATTATTTTCTCTGCTATTAAGTAAAAGATATTCCTTAATATCTGTTATATTTTGTCCCATTTGCTTTGTTTCTTGCAGCGCAACTATATCAAATCTAATTCTATTTATTTCTTTTACAACCTGTTTCAGCTTTCCTTCCTCATATGTCCCTCTTACATTCCACTCCCTACTTGTAAGTATTTTGCTACGTTACTGTTTTCTGTAAGTTTAATGCCCATTCTAAAAGTCCTTATTCTTGCTATATTCGTCCTCTTGTGCCTGCTATTTCTTATTTTTCCTAGTTTTTTTGCGACCTGTCCTGTATTTCCTGCTTCCTCCTTTAACGCCTTTGTTTTCTCAGCCCACTTAAACCACTTCCCATTAATATTTAATTTTTTGTATCCTATTGTTACCATTTTTCCATTTTTTCTTTCTTCCTTAGCTATTTCTCGTATTGTCCTAGCTGTATTCCTTTCCTCTACCGTTAAATCATCATTAATGAATATTCTCTCGTTTTTAATTTCTTTTAATACCCTCTTATTTTGCATAATTTCTCTCTTATTTTCCATAGTTTCCAGTTCCACTAGCCATGATTTTGGACTGTTTTGACTTAGTGTTGTCTCCTCATCTGTATCAATTTTTAACCCTGTGACAACTATATTTTTCTTTCTCTTTTCCTTCTCCAAACCATTTATTATTTGATTTACTTGCTTTAAATTCTCCTTTACTTCCTTGTTCTCCATTTCTAACATCATGTTATGTTTTTTTATCTCCTCATTCTCCCTGTGCAAGTTTTTTTATTTCTTTGTTAGTTTCTATCTGCTCCCTTCTTATTGTTTGTAATTCCGTTTTTAACTCTCCTATTTCCATAATTAGATTAGTTATCATTTTTATTATTTTATCCAGTTTATTTTCCTCTTTTTTCTCTGATTTTGCCGGTGATTGCTTTGTTCTTTTACTACTTTCAAAGGGACTCTCCTCATATTTCCTACTTCTCTTCTTTACTCCTTCATCTGTGCTATAATCTTCGTCGGGTTCCATTCTATATACTTATTCTATTCCTCTCGTATCTATCTCCTTAGCTGCGAAAATAACTCGCCCGCCTCAACGGCTCGGAGACGATAATTCTTATCAGCGTTTTTTTCTTTCCTTCTTTTAATATTAGTTCCTTAAAAAACTGCAGACCCACACTTAAGTTCTCTTACTTACGAATATATTATATCTGTATTTACTATTACCCTTCGCTTTCAAACTTCACTCGCCTAGTTTTCCCCTTCTTGAGCTCAGTTGTTACTCTTCTTTTCATTTTTCCTGTCTCCCCGCGTTTTTATAGCTTGCAATAGCCCGATCTTCAGATTTAATCACTAAGCAATATAACCGTCCCTCTTTCACTGAGTTTAAATCTTACTTCGGAACTGTACATTAACTTGTTTTTATTCATGCACAAAATGAAAATTCTCAATTTAAATAAGAAATAGTTTCAATAAACATGAAGGAATTCTTATTTATTAATATTTAATATGTAAACAAGAAATTTTATTTTACTTTCAGTAGCATACTTGTATATTTCATCTAATTTTAAATTTCTGGCAATACTAATTTTAATTTATGCAACCAGAGATATACAAATGTGTTGTGAAGATTGCCTATTTAATATCATATATTATATATGTTATATTAAAAATAAAATGGCTGACTATGATGAACGTATTGTTTCGTGAAACAGTTAACAATCAAAATTTTAAAGTTTAACTTTATATTGTTCAGATTTCATAGAAAGTAAGTCTTTATATATGATACTTTATTTTTATCCTCAGAGAAGTTGAATATTGGTTATTATGCATGCTAGCTAGCTAAATTTTTGTCTATTGTGGTTGAATTTCGTGTTCCCACTGCCAAAAGTGAAGTTAGATATTTATAGTGTTTTCATTAAAGCAGGTTAGTAAATTTAGATAGATTAATTTCTTTAGCATACCTAGATGTTTGGTATCGGACAACATACATATGACTTCATTGACTGGATATATTGTTCAAATTATGGAATTTCTATTTGGTGATATTCTTGATATATTTTTGGAGATTGTCCTCTACTGGAGACCTCTGCATAGAACCTTCTGCAGCTCCAGCTCTAGCTATGGAAATGGTTTCCACCAAACTTCTTGAATTTTATATTTGTAGATGGTATATGTAGATAATATCATTGAACTGTTTATTATTATTATTAATGTAGAATATGTAAATTGTTAGTTTTGAAATTATGTAGTATAAAGTATATCTAGAGAAACTTATTATCATATTTAAAAATAAAATTTTGCAAATTTCATTAAATTTATTTCAAAAATTTTATCAAATTTGTTGGACATGACTACACATAAATGGATAGTACATAAAGTAAATGAATTAAAAACCCAGACATAGATACATTAACAAAAAGCTTAAAGATCAAAGATTAATTATATATGCATATCGCTAGACAAAAACATCAGTAAATAAAAATATTTGTATGATAAAATGAAAACCCAAAATAAGGAATATTTTACAATAAAAATGGATCAAAATTGTTATATATTAGTAATTTTAGTTTGTAAGCTTAAAAAAACAATTAGTGAAGTGCAAAGTGCCACATAAAGAATAATATAAATTTAAAGTGAAACGTGTATTGACCTTGATAAAAACTGTTAGGAATCAAGAGGGTAAGAGGGTAATACATAGAAACAAAAGTTTATTTATTTAACTTAACATGTACTAAGTTTGGGCTGAGAAGAAATTTGGTTTTTAAATAAGAAAAAAGCAGTTAAACAGTATAATTCTATACTCACCAGTTTCGCACAGTTATACAGAGAAAGGTAACTCAAATTTACCATCTACAAATATAAAATTCAAGAAGTTTGGTGGAAACCATTTCCATAGCTAGAGCTGGGGCTGCAGAAGGTTCTATGCAGAGGTCTCCAGTAGAGGATAATCTCCAAAAATATATCAAGAATATCACCAAATTGACATTTGACATTTTATAAAATTCACCTATCACCTAGTTAAATTTAAAAAAATATATATTTTCATATTGTATTTCCATCGTTTTACCTTCCATTGAAACTTAGTTTTAAAAGTTAACAAACGTGATTATTTTGAAAATTAAGCATTTGAGAGAAGAATGTTTCAGACAAAAGTTTCATCGTTTTATAACAGGGATTTAATGGTTATACGTTTGATTCGTTCGGTTTATAATTTCAAGGTTATTTGAAGGACAACTTTGATTTTTTAAATAAGAATTTCTATTTTTTTAATGATTCGCATTGTTCGTATAAAACTTAATAACTTTTGTTCTATGACTTCATATTTACTTTCAGCGTTTATAAGTAATTACGCGTTAAACGTAAAAGTACAGAACACATCCGAAAAGTGAACACTGACTGAGATTTTAAAGGTAAGAGGAAACTCCTCGGAAAACCCCCGAAAAACTAATGTTATTTATGAGAGTAACAGAATTTGATTGCGTACTAAGTTATTGCAGAAAGAAAATAACATTTATTTGCCAGCTATTGCATGCAGAAATTAAAAGTTAATCATTTTAACAAATGTTCAAAGTGATGGCGACTGCAGTACATTGTTCAATGCGTACTGCAAAACTGTCCACCATCTGTATTAACATGCCTCTGTCAATGTCGCGGCAAACATTTCTAATGCGTTCATGCATATTTGTTGGTGTGGTTGGTACCTCTTGGTAAACTTGTTGCTTAAGATATCCATACAAAAAATATCTAGGGAAGTCAAATCAGGGGATCGGGCGGGCCAATGTACTGGACCACCTCGTCCAATCCACCGCCCATGATAATCCCGGTCCAATATTGCACGTGACGTCCGTGCATAATGTGGTGGACAACCATCGTGCTGGTACCACATGTTCCTCTTGACTTGTAGTGGTATGTCTTCAAGAAACTGTGGTAATTGATGATCTATAAACCAAACATTTACCGTCCATCGTCTCTGCATGTGTACTTCACGCAACCATCTTGGATTTTCTGAAGACCAATAATGCATGTTGTGCCTGTTCACTTCTCCATAACTCGTAAATTGTGACTCATCAAAAAATAGTACTTGTTGAAAAAAGTTTACATCTGTTTGTAATTGTGCACGTGCCCACTGACAAAATGTGACTCGATTATGAGAGTCATCGCCATAAAGTTCCTGATGGAGATTTACGTGGTAGGGATGAAATTTGTGAGGTTTTTCAGTATTCTGAGAATGCTTATTTGTGAGATGCCAAGATCATGAGCAAGTGCACGAGAACTTGTGTGTGGAGTCATATTGACCGCAGCTAATACTGCAATTTCATTTTCTTCTCCGCTTCTCATCTTCAGAAAACTGGTGCACAACACAATAAAATGACCTAGTGGATGGATGTCTTCTATGGGGAAAACGCTGTGCATACAATTCGCGCGCGTTCTCAATGTTGCGACCGGCTTCTTCATAAATGAAAATCATTTCGATTTTTTCTGCGACTGTTAAGGTTTCCATGGGCAATACACTCATTCGCAGTTTTCATACACCAATGAAGTTTGGTTGATTGTTACCTATCAGCAAAACTGCAGATGACTTTTTAACAACAATTTATTACACAGGTAAATAATAATTTCGTGATATTTGGATTGATGCGATTTCACGGTTAATTTGGACTCGACAGAACTCTTCAAGTTTTCAAATTACAATCTGTATATTTAGTCTAAATCAGTGACAAACTTACCGCAAAAAAATTCGCACATGGCTAACAAAATTCTTATCGGTCTATAAAAATAAAAAAAGTGCTAGCGCGGTAGGCGTGACGTGATAGTGAATTTTTTGTAGGCTCTTCCTTTTTCATATCTGATGAAGAACTAGTAGCCAAACTAATAGCCAACGGTAGTGTTTATTGCAGGGGGAACTTCTATTTCTACGTTCTATTGCCACTGCTATGTTCAATGCGTAATTACTCGTAAACGGTGAAAGTAAACACGAAAAGTCATAGAACAAAAGTTGTTAAATTTTATACGAACAATAGAAAAATAGGGGTTCCTATTTAAAAAATCAAAGTTGCCCTTCAAATAACCTTGAAATTCTAAACCAAACGAAGCAAACGTATAACCATTAAATCCCGCTTATAAAACGACGATACTTTTGTCTAAAACATTTTTATCTCAAATGATTAATTTTCAAGATATTCACGTTTGCCAACCTAAATGGCGCATCCTGTATATATTGGGGATTGAAAAGAATTGATAGATAAGATTAGCAGAAAGGGAAAATTTTAAAGTTTATAAAATTATTTTATTTGGAGCCATATATCTAATTTGAAACTAATTCATAAATAATGGCACATAAAGAAATTAAATAAAAGATAGAAAAGAGAGGAAAATAATGATAAAGAAAAATTATAACATAACTGAAAAAATATAGAATCAACGCCATAAAAGAAGAAGAAAGGAAGAATCAATATAGCAGAGTGGATAATGAAACAAAGATGTCCAACTAGTGTAATGAAGTAAATTTTCATTTCCAAATAGTATTAATAAAATTATCACCGACCGTCCGTCGAAGCGCGCTGGCCGGCGAGTCCTGTCTCAGCCGCCCAAGTGAACAGACCTGCCGCGTGGCTCACCCGCTGCCACGCGAAAGCTTCGAATTTTTCAGAGTCGCTGACGAACTTAGAAAAATTCCATGCGCTGACCGCCGACTAAAATTATTCGCTGATCAACCGGGAGTCGCTGGGAGACCAGTGCGCCGCCGCCGATCTGTCTACAGTACCGAAGACTTCTAAACAGCGAGTAGGCGATTCAGTTCCTGGCCCGTCGTCGTCGAGAGCAGTCCTGATTTTTCTAAGGAAAATTCTGCCAGGACCACTAGCCGTAGCTGTTTGGTGATAATTTTTACAAGTCTTGTTTAGGTCTACTGCGCAGCCACCAACCCGTGACCAGCACTGAGGGCTTTCAAACTCCGAATAGGCACTTCAGTTCCTGGTCCACGAGAGCAGTCCTGCCTGTCTACCACACCAATAGCTGAGGAGCTGTCCGAGACCACTAGGCCTAGCCGCTTTTGGTAAGACCACTGCGCAGCTGCCAACTGGGTACCAGCATCGAGGGTTTCCACTTGACCAGGAGACAATTCAGTTCCTGGCCAGCCGTCCACGAGGGGAGTCCTGCCTGTCCAGCCCACCAGAGACGCCGTTAAATGTTTCACCGTCGAAGCCACAGAGTCAGTTCCTTGCCAGCCAGCACCAGTAACAGTCCAGTCCAGCACTGCCAGCAGTCCCGTCCAGCACCGCCAACTAAGGATAGTAAGTAAAGTGCGCACGCGCTTACTGCGCATGTCCGGCAAGCCACACGAGGGCTTGACGAGGTAACTACCGCCGTTGCTAGAGTTAGTACCGTTCCGCCGTTGAAGCTATACCGAAGTGCCTGTCCGCAAGCAGAGGAAGTAAGTAGAAGGTTAGGGAAGACTTGGCCACTGTTAACTTTGTGCTAACCATACCTTCCTTTTCAGATTTCCGCCCGTACTACGACAAGGTAGAGACGCTGTTGCCCTTATCCGGCGTACCTCACCTTACCACGCGTTCGGCTCATAGGATGTTGTTACCAATCCGTCTGTATGAGTGGAAACGTGGGTCGTAGCTAATCATACCTTCCCTTGCAGGCACTTAACCATATCTTGCTTTTCAGATTGCCACCCGTACTACGACAAGGTAGAAACGCTGTTGCCTTTATCCGGCTTACTTTACCTTACCACGCGTTCGACTCATAGGATGTTGTTCACAATCCGTCTGATGAGTTGAAACGTGGGTCGTAACTAACGATACATTTTCTTACAGCTTGCCGTTTCGCAAGCCCCGCTGCCCAGCCGTGCAACCCCTGGAGGAAGCCCCACCGTCAACGTTTGTTGTTTATATTTTTAGTAATAGTGGCTAAGTATTTAGTTTAGTAGGTTAACTTTGCTTTGTCCGCTTGATTGCTTCCTCTTGCCTGATTTTGCACGTACCTTGTAATAACCGCTTGTAGAAACCGCTACCCCGTAACTACACCGCTGACTCTGTACCGTAACTGGAGATTTTTCGCTTGGATACCTCCGGCACCGTGGAGGAGAAGAAGAAGCGACTGGTGCGATTCATCAAGGATGGATGTATATCACCGCAACCGAGACACATCGCCCCTTCGTTCGTCGTACCGCCGCCCGCACCGCAACCGCCGCTCATTTTACCGTCTACCGCTGGGATACCGCTGAACCAGATACCGGTTGTTACTCGCAGCACAAGCACCGCGTGTGAGAGAATAAGAAAGTGGAACCTACATTTTAATGGGAAAACCGATCCTGTGGAATTTCTAGAGGAACTCAGTGAATTCCAAGAACACAGCGATATACCGACCACTGCTATATTGCCCGCTTTGTATGAAATCTTTCAAGGTAATGCTTTGGCCTGGTACCGGAATAACCGTGAGGTATGGAGTTGCTGGAACGATTTTATTGCCGACTTCAAGCAATTCTACCTGCCAGCCAACTACGAATTGTTTCTGGAGGACCAGATATAATCTCAGTTCCAAAAAAAGTGACGCACTTGATTTTTGACCTAACTTTGTTTTCTTTTTACTTATAAACCAGTCGGCCGATTTTTAATTTTTTTTTGTGTTGGTAGGTAATTCCTTTGCCTTTCAAAGAAAATTAAAGACGTCGAATGTCTCGAACATGACTCGAGTTTTTCCGCTACCATCCAGGAGGCTTTGAAAAAATTTCGGCGTCTTTAATTTTTTTGGAAAGGCAAAGGAATTACCTACCAACAAATAAAAAAAATTAAAAATTGGCCGACTGGTTTAGAAGTAAAAAGAAAACAAAGTTAGGTCAAAAATCAAGTGCGTCACTTTTTTTGAAACTGAGTGTATCAGCGCCGCCAGAAGGCAGTCTGGTCGAGACTACCTAGTCGCTTTGCAGACGCTGATGCGCCGCCATGGAGGAATATCCGCTGACAGGGCCTTACACCGGTTATATGCAAATTTACTGCCTGAATACCGCCAGTATATCCGCAGGAGCGAAGGCTCTTCAGAAGAAGATGGGCACGAATCACTCTACCAGATTGCCTGCTACCGCTCCACCTGCCTCCATCCGCAATCAGGCCCCGATACCACCGCGTCCAGCTGCAACCTCCAATCCGAGGCATGCACCGCCAAGTTCCGCACCGCTACGTTCCACACCGCCCGCCGCGAGACCTATGGGGACAACCCCCAATAGATCGAACACCGAACACCAGAAACGATACCAGCGCACCTGTAGATTCACCGTCGATTTCGTCTGCCAACGTCACTTCTGACCGAAACGCTATCTGTTGGCGTTGCGGCAAGAGTGGACATTTCCGAAGTCAGTGTAGAGCACAGCCACGTTTGTTCTGCTCTCGCTGTGGGCAGACGGGTGTCATGACCAAAGACTGTCAGTGCTCGAGGTCGGAAAACTAGAGAGGAACCGTACCGTTATGAGGCCGATACCGTTCCGTCCTAGTCCCGCTTCAGAAGCTGTCCGCACGTACCAATCCGCATTCAGGAGATGACATTTTCGGCCCTGGTAGATACCGGAGCTGCACGCTCATATGTAGGTGACCGCGTCCGTCAGTTAGGCCTACATAGTGAGACCGCTTCAGTACCCGCTGTGCAGCTAGCCAATGATGCCTCGGTAGTAGTAACCGAGAAGTACCCGTTGAAATTCTTCATAGGGGAAACGCAGTTTATCCTCGGATGTTGTGTTAGGAATGGATATTCTAAGTAAACAAAACTTCCTGATAAATCCGTCTGCCGCCACCGTTCTCCTGGATGATCAAGTGGTTTCGTCGACACCGAACTCGGATCCTGTGAGCATTCTTTCCGCAAACATACCACCAACGGAGGAAGAACAACTGAAATACTTCTTAGATGCCTAGTTACCCAGCTTCAAAGACTTCCATGGAGTTCACCGGTAGTTATAGTCCGCAAGAGAGATGGAAAACCGAGATTCTGTATCGATTTCCGCAAAGTAAACGAGGTTACCGAAAAGGATCCCTATCCGTTGCCCTACATCAGAGGAGAGTAAGCCAATTACTGCCTTTACCGTCCCTGGCCGAGGGCTATTTCAGTTCCGAGTGATGCCTTTTGGACTTCATTCAGCCCCCGCAACATTCCAGCGCCTCCTAGACCGGATCATTGGACCTGAATTGGATCCCTACGCGTTTGCGTACCTAGATGACATCATAGTGCTAGGAGAGACACTGGAAGAACACCTCGACCATTTCCGAGAAGTATTCCACCGACTACGGGTGGCCAACCTGCAGTTAAATCCAGAGAAATGCCAGTTCTGTAGGAAGTCGTTAAGATACCTAGGACATATCGTCACCGCGGAGGGAATACAAACGAATCCGGACAAAGTGGAATCCATACAAAAATTTCCTATGCCCCGAAACATCAGAGACGTCCGCCGCTTCCTAGGCGTGGCTTCCTGGTACCGTCGATTTGTACCAGCCTTCTCCCAAGTCGTGACTCGACTACTTCGGAAGAAGCATCGCTTCAAGTGGGCCCAGGAGCAAGAGGATGCTTTCAACCACTTGAAGACCTGACTGACCGAAGCCCCGATTTTGAGATGTCCCGATTTCAACCAGCCGTTTATCCTTCAGACCGATGCCTCTGATCATGGACTTGAAGCAGCTTTAACCCAGAACGTTGATGGACACGATCGAGTGATAGCATATGCTAGCCGCACGCTGACGCCTGCCGAGAAAAATTACTCCGTGACACAAAGGGAGTGTTTGGCTATCGTGTGGGGCATAGAAAAGATGAGACCGTATCTTGAAGGCTATCACTTCACCGTCCTGACCGACCATCAATCTCTGCGGTGGCTGCATTCCATCAAGAGTCCTGCCAGCCGTTTAGCCAGATGGAGCATATTCCTTGAGCAATATGACTTCGAAATCAAATACCGTAAGGGAGTCCTGAACCGTGTAGCCGATGCCCTGTCCCGTCAACCAGTCGAGGGAACTTCTGCATCCGATACCGGAGAACTATGCGTATTAGAAGAGCCGCCAGAGTGTTCTTGGTACTGCAAAAAGAAGACTGAAGTCGAGAGAAGCCCTGAAGCTTTTCCGGATTATTGCATACGCAATAACCGACTGTTCCGCCACTTCTGGGATTCAAGTGACTTGACCGAATCCAATCTGTCCGACCCATGGAAACTGTGTGTTCCCACAACAGATCGCTTGGCGGTTTTGCAAGAAAACCATGATGCTCCGTCCGTTGGACACATGGGAATTGCAAAGACCACCGCTCACATCTGCCAAAGGTACTACTGGCCAGGAATAATAATAATATCTCTACCCCTCATTCTAATCACAGGGATTAGCCCAGAAGTCGGAGACTTGTGCGGGAGAGGGGGCGGCATATTATTATTATTAAGCAGGCCGCATTTGCGCCCAGGAACCACTTACGTTGGTAGGCCCTAACCACTATTCAGTGCAGGAATGAGGGAAACCTGGAAAACCTCATTAATTAGGGGGGTAGTCAAATATCAACCGGTATCAATCTCTCACATTGACCCAAGCCAACATTCTTCCACCCTACCATACCCGCAGAGAGGGCGCCAAACCTCTCCACGAATATAGCTTATATACGGTCTACCGGCAGCTGGGCTCGAACCAACTCCGATCTAGTCACCTCGATTCAAGTACTGACGCCTTAAACCGCGCGACCACTGACCGACGTCAGTGTTCCGCGACATTGCCAAGTATGTACGGGGTTGTATGCAATGCCAGCGATACAAGCCATCTCACCAGCAGACGCCGGGGAAAATGCAACCGTCCATCAACCGTCAGCCATGGGAAACCGTAAGCACCGACTTAGTAGTATCGCTACCGAGATCCAGCAGAGGAAATAATTTCCTAGTGGTATTCCAAGATCGGTTTACCAAGTGGATTCAATGCCGTCCGCTAAGAAGTGCTACTGCCCGCAACGTTAGCTTGTAATAACCGCTTGTAGAAACCGCTACCCCGTAACCGTACCCCTGACTCTGTACCGTATCTGTTTACCTTATAGTTAGAACCGAATTATTTGCCCCGTGATATTTGTAACTAGAATAGCCATTAGAATTGTACCTTTAGGTTTGCACTAAATAAATGTAGATATTTACCAAGTGTGACTTGTTTTACTGGACACCAAAAGTCTAACTCCTCCCTCACGACCCTCTGGACATACCGTGTCTTCACTGCAGCCCCTCGAGTAGTGGTGTTTCTGCACTGTAAACAGAAACTGGCGCCCGGGGTTACCGCCGCCACCGCTCAGGCGTCATAGTGACACTGTGTCGTCTTGCAATCACGACGTAGGTAAGTCACACTAGTAATAGGTACCATAAGAGAAATCAAGGAGATGGCCGTTGAAACTATCAAGATAAATTGACACTGACTATAGTGCGGGCTCTAATTAATGAACTTAGACGTAATACCTAATTAAACATTACTTGTAATGGACGCAAGACTATAACAACTAGTAGAAAATTGTAATTAATTATAAAGCTAGGATAGGATAGATAGGTTAGAGAGTTTAATTAAATTATTAGAAAACTAAAAAAAAATTTTACAATTGTTAAACAAAATTTAAATATAATCGATATAATTTGTGAAATCATAACAATTTTAATCAATTTACAATCAGATTTATAACGAAATAAATCCAAATTTGGCAACAAAATTTTTTATTGATATTATAAAACTTCACATGACAAAAATACAAAACAAGTGAAATTAAGTAATACAAATTCACCAAAAAAAGATTGGATAACAACTGGACTATTAAAATTTATAAATGTAAAAATTGTTTATATGCGAGACTCAAACAATGTCAATTTACAAGAACAATATAAACAATGCAAGAACAAGCTAAACTAAAAATTCATCTCAGGCTCTTTCAGACTCGGTAAACTCCGTATGTAATAAAACAACGTCTAAAAGAAATAGATGAAATTAAATTAGACAGTGGAGAAATAATTAATGACAAATTTGAAATAACCAATCACTTTAATCAGTATTATAGTGAATTGGGTGAAAAATATGCCAATAATATAATAGACCCAGATAACTTCGTGGAAAGCATTATGTTTTTGGAAATACTATGTATCTGCAGCCAACAAATAAAAGTGAAATATATAATTTACAACAATTAAAAGTCACAAAATCACCTGGAGATAATAATATACGTGCGGAGGCACTAAAAGAAATCTCTAGAGATAGCAGCCTCATTAACGTACTTAATTAACATATGTTTTGATGCAGGATGTTTCCAAAGTGGAAATAATGTGGAAGTAATAAATTATCATTCTATTTCGTTGATCTCAAATTCAGCTAAAAATTATTGAAAAAATTCTTAAAAGAAAAAATCTCTAACTTTTTAAATAAATATATCATCTCGGATGATTAGTACGGCTTTAGAGAGAGAAAATCAGCTAAAGATGTTATACCCCATTTGACTTCATATGTGTACAAAGCAATGGACAAACGTGTTCCTACTGTCTGCATTTTTGTTGATCTCCCTCAAGCCTTTGACACCGTCCGTATATCATAAAAATTATTGGAAAAAATTGATGCTGTGGATGGAAAGGTAACGTATACTAACTTTTAAGGAGTTATCTGTCCGATAGAAAGCAATATGTGAATATTGACAGGATTACTACTAATACAAGAATTGTTAGTTATGGAGTCCTGCAGGGCACAGTGTTGGGTCTATTACTATTCATTATATAGATAACCGACTTTCTCTAATTACTAAAGGTAGAATAATTAGCTTAGCAGATGACCCTGCAATTCTCTATTGGGCAGATGACTGGAAAAAAATTGAAAGTAAATGCTGAAGCTGACTTCAAAATTATTAAGGATTGGTTTACACACAATAAGTTAACATTAAATACCGGTAAAACAAAATATTTACCTTTCACATCTTATACATCTAGTTTACCAGATAAGGATCCATTATGTATAAACCAAATAACACAAATTCCAGAAACAGACTCTATTAAATTTTTGGGAAGAGTTATTGACTGACATGTGAGATGGGACCTACAAATAACGTATATTTTAAAGAAAATTAGAGGGCTGTTGTCACGCTTTAAACACCTTGAAGATTATCTAGATATTAAACATCTCACAACAGTATATTATTCTTTAGTTTAGTCTCAGTTAGGATGGGGAGGCGCTAACGAAGTTCATTCAAACAATTTAAATATTTTACAGAAATGTATAATAGAATAATTTATAATAAGGAATAATATTTTGACGTGATCAGCTATTTAAGGAAAGGAAACTTTTTGATATCAGACACTTGTTTTGTTTGTCCGTTCTTGTTAACATAAAAAAAGTAAAGAATATAATGTAAGAATACCAAAATTTGACAAATCTGTTGGGCAACGAAATTGTAACTACAGAGCAGCAAAACTGTTTAACATACTACCTGAAACTATGAAAACTGAATAAAGTATTAATAAATATAAATCAAAGAAAAAATCATAGATATTAAGTAAAGGTCTGAAAACGTTTAATGGCATGTTAAATTGGTATTCTGTAGGTACTTGTGCGGGTTTTCATGTGGATTACATTTTGTTTTAATGGGAATATGTATATTTTACTATATATAGTTTGTACCAAGCTTCATGAATGCCTGCCCAATATTACTGAATGTTGATTTTAAAACCTACCTTTACTATATACTACGGTGTAGAAAAGGTATGTATCTCCCTATTTTGACGAGACTACCTGATGCTGATACAATGTTACTTCATATTGACTTTTTTGTGTATTTACTTAAATATTTTGTACTACATAAATACGTGTATATAGACAAACAGCAACGTTTGCTGCTAGTTCGTTTTATTTACTGTTATTGTTATTATTATTGTTTACCGTACAATATGTAATTATATGTAATTAAACATATTATTATCATCATTATACATATTGAGATACAGTTTTGTATTAATGTCTAGTTTTTTAAGATTTTTCATTTAGGGATCTCTGCAATGGCACCAATTACTATTGGAAGGATAAAAACTTCATTTTGTTGCCACATCGCTTTCACTTCATTTGCCAACGCCAAATATTTTGTTATTTTCTCAGAATGTTTCTTTATGCTGTGCGGACTTGGAATGGCGACATCAATGAAGTAAGTAATTTTTTGTTCTATTATAATATCTCTATCCCAGTAATTTTACATCATGTAGTATCGATCACTGGCTCGGGTGTGTACTTATAATGGGGTGCTTCTCCTGTAGGGATATCATATTCCGAACATATTTCCAGGTGAAGCATCTTCGCTATATCATTATGTCTTTTGATGTATTCTATCGGGGCAACTGTGGTGCAGCGTGTGATTATATGTTCGGTTTTCAGTGTGCACTGGCATTCCTATAATTGTGACGACCGAAGTGCACTATTATCCGCGATTATGAAGACTTTTCAAAATTGTGGCATCTACACAGGTCGTCACAATTTTGTCGTTCCGTTTCTCAGCCGAGAAAGTTAAGTTTTGCCCTTGACCGTTGGTAGGCCGTCTCCTTGAGCCTTCCTCGGTCGTTCGGCGCGGTCGTCGCAATTGAGTTTAATCTAGTACTCCTTATTCGTATATTTGTGGCGTCCGGGAGACAGG
The DNA here is from genome assembly GCA_037114965.1 of Monochamus alternatus. Taxonomy (NCBI): domain Eukaryota; kingdom Metazoa; phylum Arthropoda; class Insecta; order Coleoptera; family Cerambycidae; genus Monochamus; species Monochamus alternatus. The sequence goes on along the minus strand of CM073427.1, from coordinate 62,759,961 downwards.
ATTAGTCGGAGGCGCCATCTGCGACGAAAAATGTAAATTTACGGTAGGTAAGGCGATAAGGACGAGGGAGGTGGGTGGTAAACTGAAATATGTCTCTCTCGTTGAAAAACAGTGTTACGCGGTGTCGGGAGAAATTTTTTTTTACAAAATACGTCACTGTAAATGATATAGGTAAACTTATTTTTGAAAAACATATTCGTATAGAATAATTTTACGAGTAATTTCGATGATGCAAATTACATTTAAGTGGCCCGTAGAAGAATATTTTTGGAAAGGGGAGGTAGCGGTTACAGTTGTCGGTTATCTATGAATGAAATTCACGTAACAAACAAATAAATTTGTCAACCAACATAGATATCGATTCGTCGAGATAATTCAACAAATATTTTTTGCAAATTTTTCCACAAATTAGAATTATGCCATATCATGTTAATTTAGAACACCTTTTCCTAGTGACACTTTTCAGAAATATTAAAAATAAAAGTAGTTTACTCTCATGACACTTTCATATTCTTAAATCTTTTGGACGCCCCGTATAAGAAATGTTAAGTTTCACCCTTGCAGTCTCAATTTTAAAATCAAGCAAAACTTTTTTTCAAGTGTAACTTTTTTTAAAATTTAAAACAAAAAGGTTTTTCCTCTTATTCACCCTAACCGCGGACATACAGTATTGTCACAGATTTCCTAACTCGTCTTTCACTACTGCCAAAAAAACAATCCGTTAATTAATCACTTCTCTTTATTAACTACTTTTTACACTACTGAATACTAATTACAATTCAACTAAACACTATTTTACTTTGAATCGCTATTTAAATCGCTCTAAACACTCCAATTCCAGACTGTAATACAAGACTAACTAACTCGGCCTCGGTTTATTCTTCTTTTATAGACCCAACGAATATTCCAGGTATATTCTAGCATCTCTAGATCCATTTTCCCGAACGACTCGAATGCTTCTCGTCGATTCCCCGTTATTTTTAACAAATGTATTTCTATTCTTTGAAATTTGCTATATTTTTCTTATTAATTTTTAATTTCTCTGTTAACCTTATTATATTCGAACGGGAGATATAAGTTAAAAAATAACAAGATTTCTCCGAAAATAGAAACATTTATTGAAAATAATTAGAAAACATTAGAAACATTAACATTTAAATATTTATTGAAATATAGTTAAACAATTTAACACGATTTTTTCTAACTTAATTCGTTTTTCATGTAATATTTAACATCCGTCCATTTTCTGGGGGCAGTATATGTTTATGTTTATTTAAACATTGTAAACAGTCTTTTTTCCCTGGCAGCTTTTTATTTTCCAAATTACTCTTGTAGGAAGACAGTACGGCACGTCGGCACGTCTCTCGTCCTCTGTCCATCGCCGCGCCTCTGTTTTTTTCTTTGTACGCCTCTGTCGCGAGACGATTCATTTCGCGTCGCCGATAGCCGATCGCACGCCATCGTCGTCGTCGTCGTCGCCCAAGGTATCTTCCTCCTCCTCCTTCTCCTCTTGTTCTGGTATAGCCGGCAAATCCTCATTGTTAATGTCGGTCAGACTTTTTCCGGCGTATTTCCCGGCTTTGTCTTTATCAAAAAAAGCAGTCGGCTTATTTTAGTCAATTCCACGGCATTCTCGTGTAATCGATAAAATTGCCTATGGACCCAGATGCCTCGCCAACCAGTCCATCTCGACGAGAGGTTCTAGAAGAGAGCGACGTCAACTAGGGTTTTTCTTTTTTTCGAGCAGCTACTCTTCAAATGATGCCACAAATATTTTTTCAGCAAAAAAAGCCAAATAATTAGGGCAGGGACCGTATTCCAGATAATCACTTTTTTCCTTCTTCCTTCTCATCAGTATAAATTTTCCCTAGCACGCCAGTAAAACTTCGCAGTTATATCTAAAATCCCCGGCTCTGTTCCCCGGCCCTGTTTAAGTCGGCAAAACCGTATCTTCTATTTTTCGATTCCCTAGGCCACTGCAGTACCTTGGATACATAGAGCGCTTTTCCGTGGACGTTCACATAATGTCTCGCGGGGTTGGGGTACTTTTTATGACAAAACCAGCAAGCGTGCTCTTTATTCCTCAGTCTTTTTTCCCCGATTATCTTCGCCGGCACGATCCTTATACGTGAACAGGGACTTCCACCTTCGAATTCGTCGTCGTCGGAAACTACTGCTTTCGACACTCATATAACGGTCATTACTGTCCAAATTCGAATCGATACTTCCTCCGGTATGTTCCATTTCGTCATTTTAACTTTTCACTTCGCCTAATTGGTCACTGATAATTTTTCGTTGAATAGAATTATTATTGCGGAGGCCGTTCGTCCCCACGTCGTTCGGTGGAAAAATAGAGTGTTTTTCCTTTCTTTTGACACCGTCCTCTTCACATGTGTAGGTGGTATAAACGTAGAAAAATATCGCGGAAATTTCACTGAGATTTTCCATATTATTTCTGGCACTATCGAACAATTTTCAGCAGTAAAACTGGTTTGGAATACCGTACGAACGATTTAAATCACAACGCGGCGGGTAAAACACTCGACAAAGAAATGAGTATCTCGCGAAAGCGCGACCGTATTTATAGACAGAGGCTGCTCCGTAGGCGACGCTCTCGATTGTTCGAATTTTAGAATTTTCTTAAGAGATTTCTGAAAAATGAATTGGCTGGCTGGGAAACACTTTTAAAGGACGTAAATATGATATGCGATTTGTGGATGTTAATTGCTTGATTTTGAAGAAAATTAAATTCTTCCAGAAATTCGATGATGTTCGAAATTGTTCTAATGTTAATAGAAATGTTATTTTGAAATTTTGAAATATGTTAAGTAACGAGATGTGATCTGTCCCAAAAATGTTCATGAAAACCTATTATTCTTCGAAAAACGAGTTGTTGCGTAGTATTTCTATGATGAGAAAAATAGCGATTATTTGTAGTAAACTGAAAATATTTTCAAAAGTAATTATGTATACAAGTAACTATTGTTTCGGACTTTCTAAAAGCGCCGTTTGCACATAGCTAAGGGTTATTAATTTTGAAAAATATAGAAGTTCTGCAATGTTCCATTACTTCTATGTAATCCAAAAAGTTAGAATCGATCGAATCGATAGTGCCTGTCTTCAACATCATTCTCGTTATGTTTGAGATACTATCGTATCGCTAAGGCCGTTCTGGCAGCTCTCGGAAAAGGTGCGTTCGGTTTCGTGCAGTGAGCGTGGCATGTGGATTTAGAGTTTTTCGGTATAACTGTTATAACATTTATGTTTTTCTTTTTTTTTTCATTTTTAAATGATTATAGTTCCAGTTGAATGTTGGGAGATATATATTGCAAATGGTCATTTTGTATGGATACGATACTTTTATAGCTGTGGCTTGGATATTTGCTTGAATTTGTATCTCTTCTACTGGTATGTTTTCTTATTTAAATGTTGCCACTCCCCCACCTATTTTCCTCCACTCAGCAATTCCCCTGGAGTCAGGGTCATCATCATCGTCATCGTCATTGTCATCCTCATCCTCATCCTCATCCTCACCCTCATCAAAATCACCATCAGCACCATTATTATCATTTATATACATATTATAGAGATATTTAATTTGTTGGGTGCCAATTTATAGCGATATTTAATTTGTGTTTTTTGTTTTTTTTTATATTTTATGTTTTGCTCGTATTTACATATTTATTTATTTTGTATTGTTTTGTGTATAGGTATCTCTTTGCAGAAAAAAATTGTATTTATTGGGCTACACACCTGTGTAATATCTTTTCTAGCTTATTCACCTACCCTGGCTGCTTGTAGAACATAAGACTCCGTTAGTCGGTTCGCTCGTCAAGTCAAATCTTATTACAACACACTGTGCCTTATTTTATCAAATAATCATTCCACAGTTGACAATGTTTATTTCATAAGATATTGTTGTCTAATACTTATTAAAGAATATTTTAAATTTTATATACATTTAATTTATAGGTAACAGATTTTTAAATGCAGTTGCATATTAAGGGTTGCCTATCTTTAGGACTTAAAATTCTTAAAATTATAGAACAAAGTTTCTTAAACTTTCTTATTCTGTGGCATTATATTTACTGATGTTCACTGATGCTGATATACGATACTGTAAAATGATCCTTATTGTGACAGATGGTCCACAAAATAACAAAATTTTTATAGTAAATGGAAAAGTAAATATTATTAACTATATAGTAAGTAACTTTATTGTTTTACGAAAATTCTGAGTGTGACTGTCTTTTTTTTAATTTAATGGCTAGCTAGCGTTTATTTTCTTTTATTAAATTTTGTGCACATAAAATACCTGTATTAACGTTGATATTTATAGGTCTTCTACTGGAAATCTTCTAGAAATCCCTCATAACTGTGATATGGGGCTACAGATGTTGGATAATGCTTCACCTACTGTATGGTACTGCCAAATTCCTAGATTAGACCTGGATCTCGGTTTCTAATGCTGATCACCAATTTTCTTTTAACGTTCGTATTAATTTTAACTTTTACTCTGACTTTTTCTTGCTAATTTTCCTAATTTTCGGGAACCTCTCTAAAACCAACGCTGCAGTTCTTTATTTTCTTCGTATCCAATCAACAAAACTTGTTTTTCCTTCTTTTTTATCAATTTGATATCTTCATTCCTTGTTTTAAAATTTGCATACATATTATGGTTCATACATATGATTTTAATGAGTTTTTCGATGCACTGTTTTATTGTTTTTCACTGAAGTACTTAACCTACTCCAATTTTTTATATGTATTTACAATTTTACTTATAGCTAAATGTTAAAATATTCTTAAATATTACTCATTTTTTGTAAATTGTGATATCTCTTGTGAAGCCAACTTTATGCTTGACATTTGTCCATGGCTATGAAATTTATTTGACATTGCTGAACATTTTATAAAATTTATTTACTTTAAATGTTAATATTTTTATTATATTTGCTTGACTCCTGTCGATATATGTATGAAATTACTCTATGATATTTACTTGTTTATTCAATATGCTTGGCTCTGGGTTTAAATCTATTTTTGTTTATGTACTCTTCATAAATGTGAGATCATGTTCCAATATTAGATAAACTTTAACTATTCTTATTTTCTAAAATATTCAATTTATTTAATTTGCAGTATAATAATCTACCTATATACTCTGTATTATCCATTTTTATATTATTTTGTTCTATTCTATTGTATTTTAATTTTAACAACAATAATACTTTCAATAATATTTCATGATTTTAAAACATGTAAATTTTCATTAGTATTGAATGTCTAATATTTAATTTTGTCTCAATATATATATATATATATATATATATATATATATATATGGGTCGGTCAGTGGTCGCGCGATTTAAGGCGTCAGTACTTGAATCGAGGTGACTAATTCAGGGTGTTGGTTCGAGCCCAGCTGTCGGTAGACCGTATATAAGCAACTCTCTGCGGGTATGGTAGGGTGGAATGTTGGCTTGGGTCAATGTGAGAGATTGATACCGGTTGATATTCCTGGGCGCAAATGCGGCCTGCTTAATAATAATATGCCGCCCCCTCTCCCGCACAAGTCTCCGACTTCTGGGCTAATCCCTGTGATTAGAATGAGGGGTAGAGATATTATTATTATTATTATTATTATTATTATTATTATTATTATTATTATTATTATTATATATATATATATATATATATATATAATATACAGGGTGTTCCAGAATGATGGTCAAATATTTTACCAGTGTATTCCTCAAGCCATTTCAGGGGGGGATCTTCATATGAAATTTTTCAATTTCGGTTCTTCCTGTTGAGATATTCGAGTCTCAAAATGGCGGGGAAAAATAGTTTTTTTATTTTTCCTTAAAAACGGTTACACTTAGAAATTTCAATTTTGGTACACATTATCAGTTAGTCAAATGCTATTTTTTGGTGGTGTCTGTTCCTTAGCTCATGTTTCTGGAGGGCAGGAATAAGCAACCCTTAGATTTATTTCTTTCAGAACTTTTTCCTGCAATATCCGATTTCAACAAAACTTTTTTTTAAATACTACACCTAATTATACTACTTTTTTCCCTCTTGTAATTTTTCCATACAACCATCAGTTTGCGCGGAAAAAATATAAATAGTTTTCCTTACTCTAAACATCTTTTCGTCACCAGTTACTGATAACCGCAGTAGACGGTTGCTATGTTGATGTTTCTCTGTTGTTTTGTCCAACAAATCGCCATTAGGTCTATAATTGACAGTTTTTGCAAACCTTTTAAACAAAGGTATTCCTGTAACTGTTGCCAATCCTGCCGTATGCATATTCCGTCAATTTATTCGCTAATATTTGTACGGAAGAGTCAGTTGTTTACAAATATTTGCAGAATCTGTGAAGACTGATTTGTTTGACAAAACAATAGACAAACATCAACATAGCAACCGCCTACTGCGGTTATCAGTAACCGGTGACGAAAAGATGTTTAGAGTAAGGAAAACTATTTTTATTTTTTTCCGCGCAAACTGTTGGTTGTATGAAAATATTACAAGATGGAAAAAAATAGTAAAATTATATGTAGTATTTAAAAAAATCGGTCATTGCAGGAAAAAGTTCTGAAAAAAATAAATCTAGGGGTTGCTTATTCCCGCCCTCCAGAAACATGAGCCAACGAATAGACACCACCATAAAATAGCTTTTGACTAGCTGATAATGTGTACCAAAATTGAAATTTCTAAGTTTAACGGTTTTTTAAGAAAATTAAAAAAACTCTTTTTTCCGCCAAATTGAAAAATTTTATATGAAGATCCCCCCTAAAATAGCTTGTGGAGTACACGAGTCTAATTATAAAAAACTTTAAAGTTAGAAAAAAGAAAGTTTTATTCTAGTGAAATTTATTCTTCTGATAATAATAGCAAAACTATATGGAAATTGAATAATGAGAGGCAAACTCGTAGATCCTATGTCGGAAGTGGATTTAGCTGGAAGTTTGAAGAACTTTCGGGAACCCTGTGCGAAAGTGGGATTTAAGTGGAAGTTTGAAGAACTTTCTGGAACCCTGTGCGTGGGTGGAATAAAGACACAAGTGTGGCATATCACCGCACTCGTCGTGACTTAAGGAAGTGAACGGTGCTATTTGCGAAGGACATTCTCGAATATTGTAGAATTTTATACCTTACACCTACAGCAAGTGTACCAGGCGCAATTGAAAAATCTTCACCAGCAGAGTGGAGAGAATTTACAACATTATGAGACCGATCCTGCTCCACTGGTTCGATTGGCTTATCCGACAGCCCCGTCCGAATTCTTAGACCATCTCTCCATCCAAGTTTTTACCGACGGTCTAAGAGATTGTGAAACCCAGCAGGCACTACGACTCGCCAGACCTAAAACACTGAACGACGCTCTTTCGCATGCACTGGAATTCGAGGCAGCAAAGATGGCATCCGGTAGACATGTTAAAGTTCGGGCCATCAGTGATAACAGCGATAGTATGGCAAATGGAGACATAATAAAGACGCTAAAGGAGATTATTGATAAATTCAGCCCATCTACTAGGCCAAAGAAAGAACAATCTGATAGGGATCGCCTTCTTAAATGCTAGAATTGTGGACAGACAGGACATCTAAAGAGACAGTGTAGGACCCCAGTCGCGGATCAGCAAAAGCGCGACTCCCAAGCAGCACTTGCACAAGAAAACTAGGGTCAGCCGGCTTGACGGGGCAAAAGCCGGCTGCGTCCTCCTACCATGCCCTACGAGAAGAAGTTACGTTATCACGTCTCCAGGACTCTGACTCCTTGCTAGTAAAAGGCATTATAATTGGTCGTATGTTCCCTACGGTAATCGACACTGAAGTAACAAGTGTTTAGTTATAAATATATATTTAATAATTGTATTTATATTTCAAAAGCAAAAGCAAAGCAAATGTGAAACACCTGGATACCAGTATTTGGTTATAATATCTTGTATAAACAACAAGAACTATTGTACGGCCGGATATTATTGGTGATTGGCGTATTAAGAACCCTGCCAAACGTTACGTCCTTACAACAGCCAATGGACAACAACTGCCAGTCAAGGGGGAATGCGAGCTTGAAGTAGAATTAGGAGACGTCAAGTTCAAACACAGAGCCCTGGTAGCAGATATATCGGACAATGTCATACTCGGACTAGACTTATTACGAGCAAAGGGGGTGAACTTAGATTTGAATGCTGGCACGCTACGTATAATGGGTGAGGAAGTAGTGCTAACGACCACCACTGAGAATAACGCTGCACGGAGATTCGTTGTTAAAGAAGATGTGGTACTACCTGCTCAGACCGAAACCTTGGTTGCCACTGTAATGGATGGGAAAATGTCTTGCAGTGTAGGAGTGGTGGAACCCAGTAATCCGGATTTGTTCAATAAATCTATGGTCACCGGCCGCTCCCTAATTAAACCGGAGAAGACGACAATAGTATGGGTAGTTAACCTGAAAACCTTTCCACAGAAAATTACAAAGGAAACTGAAGTAAGAGTCTGTGAACCTGTTACCATGGTCAGAACACTCAAAGAAATCAGCAAAACGGAGAAGGAACCAAATAAGACCAGTCTACCAGAATGTCTCAGGGACATCGTGGATAGGGCCAAGGAAAGATTAACAGAGGTGGAGGTGGAACAACTGGAAGAGCTGCTAAGTGAAAATGAAGATGTGTTTGCACTTAAACCAGGCGACTTTGGGAGAACCAATGTAGTGAAGCATCGAATCGATACTGGTTCATCGTCTCCTATAAAGCAGCCACCACGAGGACTTCCCCTAGCCAAGCGAGAAGAAGTTAACAAGATGTTAAGTGAGATGCAAAACCAAGGCACCATAGAGCCATCTCAGAGTCCTTGGGCTTCTCCTGTAGTCCTGGTCAAGAAGAAAGACGGCTCCACCCGATTTTGTGTGGACTACAGAAAATTAAATGACGTCACCAAGAAAGACAGTTACCCACTACCAAGAATTGACGATACTCTGGACACCTTGGCTGGGGCGCAATGGTTTTCCACTTTGGATTTAAAGAGTGAATATTGGCAAGTTGAGGTCACCCCAGAAGACAAGGAAAAGACAGCATTCACTACCGGAAATGGATTGTGGCAGTTCAATGTAATGCCATTTGGTCTATGTAATGCCCCTGCCACTTTTGATCGATTGATGGAAACTGTACTTCATGGCCTGCATTGGGAGACCTGCTTGATTTACTTGGACGACGTGGTGGTGCTGGGACGCTCTTTCCAGGAGCACCTGAAGAACGTGTCCGAAATGTTCAAGAAGTTGAAAGCAGCGAACCTGAAGTTGAACCCGAAGAAATGCAGCCTGTTCCAAAAGGAGGTTAGATACCTAGGCCACATTATTACTCCAAACGATGTGAAAACAGACCCGGAGAAGACAGAGTGCATAAAGAACTGGCCGATTCCTAAAGACAAATATCAAGTTTGAAGTTTTCTCGGCACATACTACCGACGGTTTGTCCAAGGATTCTCTGACATTGCCAAGCCTCTTCATAAACTGACAGAAGACAACATCCCGTTCGAATGGACTCCGAGATGCCAACAAACCTTTGAGACGCTGAAAGAGGCTCCCTGCACTACCCCGATTTTGACATACCCAATACCTGGACAACCATTTATAGTGGACACGGACGCAAGCAACATTGGAATTGGCGGAGTTCTTTCCCAAATACAAGATGGTCAGGAGCGAGTAGTGGACTACTTCAGCAAAGTTCTATCAAAAGCCGAAAAGAACTATTGTGTGACTCGGAAAGAATTGCTTGCCATCGTGAAGAGTCTAGAACACTTTCATAAATACTTGTATGACCAAGAATTCCTCCTAAGAACGGATCAAGCTTCCCTTAAATGGCTGCTACAGTTTAAAAATCCTGAAGGAGAGATGGCCAGGTGGCTGGAACGGCTGCAAGAATATCACTTTGTTGTTGAACATCGAGCCGGAAGGAAACATGGAAATGCAGATGCCCTTTCTAGGAGACCTTGTCCTGTCAACTGCAAACACTGTAGTAGTCTTGAAAGGAAAGAGGACATCTGCTCAGTTCCATGCAAGGTGGTAGCAGCCCAACCTGAGGACAGATGGAGTTCAGCGGCGATTCGGGAAGACCAGCAAGCTGACTGTGACATCAAGCCTTTATTACACTGGAAAGAAGCCAACAACCGACCCTCTTGGGCTGAAGTCAGTAGTAAAAGCCCAGCATTAAAGAGCTATTGGGCTCAATGGAATTCCTTGGTGTTGGAAGACGGTGTCCTGAAAAGAGCATGGGAGAACAATGAGGGAACGGAGGTCAAGAAGCAAGTACTACTCCCGAGGTCCCGAGTCAAGGAAGTATTGCAGAAGTACATGGAGGTACTGGTGGTGGACATTTCGGTATCAACAGGAGTCTACAGAAGGTTAGGGAGCGTTTCTACTGGTTGAGCTGTAGGACGGATGTAGAAGATTGGTGCCGAAAATGTGACATATGTGCAGCAAGTAAGGGACCGAAGACCTGTTCCAGAGGAAAAATGCGCCAATACATCGTAGGAGCACCGAGAGGATTGCATTTATATCGCTGGCTCATTTCCGAAAACCCAAAGTGGGAAGCAATATCTGCTAGTAGCCATGGACTACTTCAGCAAATGGCCAGAAGTATACCCCCTTCCCAATCAAGAGACCACAACCGTAGCAGAAGTAGTCAACAACCTGTTCTGCAGATTTGGTGTGTCCATGGAACTACATTCAGATCAGGGCAGAAATTTCGAATCAGGTGTGTTCCGAAAGGTCTGAGAGCTTATGGGAATCCGAAAAACCAGGACCACCCCACTGCATCCCCAGTCAGATGGTATGGTGGAAGGCTTCAACGCCACACTAGAGACCAATCTGAGGATGTTTGTGAACGAGAACCAGACAGACTGGGACAAGCTCATTCCACTCTTCCTGTTAGCTTACCGCTCAGCTGTCCATGAAACTACTGGGAAGACTCCCGCAAGGATTATCTTTGGAAGAGAGCTTCGTCTTCCAGCAGATTTGGTATTTGGTTGTCCTGCGGAACAGCCCACAGATCCAGACACTTATACCCATGAGCTAGAACAAAGACTAGCAGCCGTACACGACCAAGTTAGGTCTCGAATGCGACTAGAGAGCGATCGCATGAAGACTCGATACGACGTCCGGGCCAATACAGTTAGGTTCCAACAAGGTGACCTGGTGTGGCTGTACAACCCTACGCGGAAGAAAGGAAAATCGCCTAAACTACAGAACCGTTGAGAGGGCCCCTACACCGTCATTAAAAGAATCAATGATGTCGTCTACCGGATAGAGAGGACTTCCAGGAGTAAGATGAAGGTCGTCCATCTGGAGCGCCTGTCCCCGTATAGAGGTGTATCCGATCGGGACGATCGGTCCTAAGGAGGGGGCAGTGTCACGGAATTTGCCCCACTCACACCCAAATCCACGACTGTGGTACCGCGAATTGCTAAGATTGCCCCGATCGCCCCTACACGATTCTGTTAAACAAACAAAATGCCGTGGATCGAGACGGAACTGCAAAAATGGGGAATCGGCTTGAAGCATTCGAGTCGTTCAGGAAAATAGACCTAGATATGCTAGAATATACCTGGAATATTCGTTGGGTCTATAAAAGAAGAATAAACGGCCGATTTAGTTAGTCTTGTATTACAGTCTGAATTGAAGTGTTTAGTTAGAGAGATCAAAGCGATTTAGATAGTGATTAAGTAAATAGTGTTTAATTGAGTTGTAATTAGTGTTCAGTAGAGTACTGAGTAGTTAATAAAGTGAGTAATTAACGAATTGTTTTTCTGGCAGTAAGAAAAATTCGAATTAGGAAATCCGTGACAGTATGCTTTTTAGAAAAAAAATATAAATACCGTCACGATACTTAGCATCGCCCGTTTTCAACCTTACTAATTAAGAAAACAAAGCTTAGGGTTATGTATAAAAAATATTGTTCCTCTTTTCGCCTACCAAAGAAAAAATTGCCTAGGGACTTTGTATTCCTGTAAAATCTAGTTCAGCTTCTTATTGAAAGATGTTGTATGGCCAATACAAAATATCGGTTACGATTAGGTGTTTTGTTTGATGCCGCCACATTTTGAGAACTGTAATCTCAATTAAAACAATTTTTATATTGTACATGTTTAAGTTAATAAAGTAGTATTGCAATGTCCGTTACGTTATGCTATAAATGTTGTTATAATAGTTTGAACCTATGGCTGATAAATTATTCAGTTATTCAGGGTAAATATATTCAGAAATATATTCAGTTGAATATTTCAAAGCACATCATAAATGGTCAGCAGCGCAAAGCGCTGGGTTAAAACACCAGTATTGTCAACAAATTATGAATAAAATACGTTTACAGACCGACAATTAGGCTTGATCCATGAGATGCGCAGGTTTTAGTCAGAGTGGATTGCAGAAGGCCTTGGCAAGTTCACTGCACATTTTATTCTCAAGGACTGACCTTAAATCATGGGTTTGTAAATATTTTCATTCATTATATACAAAAAATAAAATACACTTATTTAAATTTTAAACATATACCTTTTAATAAAGCTAGTGCTAGTCCACTGCCACTGTTGAAAGTAATTTCCTGAACGTCTTGGAATATCCTAATAGCTTCAGAATATCTTTTTAGCTTGGCCAGAATGCGACCATAATTTGTTGCTGCTAGATCACGATACTTCTTTTCAGATAACGTATATGCATTTTTATATGATTTGAAACTGTTTTCCTTTAGTCCCATTCTCTCACTTAAAATTCCTAACATGTTCCAAGCGCAACTGTTATTTGGATTCTTTTCTAAAAATTCATATTTTTAAAAGAACTAGTGGTACAAATATCACATCACTAGTTTACGTTTTCAGTTATCATTTCATTAAGAAGCTAAATAAGCAAAATAAAAGAAACTGTCTCAAATAATTTCCAGTAATAACTGAATGTTTCAAAAATAAGTTTTAGAAACGTAACTAGTGCTGTGCTATAATATTGTCATTCAAATCAAACCTAAACCGACGACGTGGTAGCCCCTTGTTGAAGCATATTTCATTAGTCAAATATATATATATATATATATATATATATCATATTAACTTTTTTGTGAAAGAAGTTACATAAGTTTTTCAAATACCAAAAATGTCTTACGTATAGCAACTTGCAGTTGCAGTTAATTTATGGTAAACGAATATTCTTTAGCAGAACGGTTTCACGTTAAACATGTGTCAAATGCTACTTTTACATGTTACTATGAATACCACTGTTACACTTCTACGTTAAAAATTTCCTTAATAGATTAATGTAAATGCAGTGATAGGAAAATAAGTAAGAAGTTCCTAAATGTAGGTAGATATACTTCATAGCAATTAACTTTCAGTAAAACGCCAATTAAATAAAAATTAAAATGCAGTAGCAAACATTTTCGCTACCGGTAGGCCTTTATCGGTGATAGCATCCGTCAATGCTCACGACATTACGTTACGTATTAAACATGGAACGTAACCTACAGCGAAGTATCCTTCAAACTTCAAAATTAGTTTTTTTCCTTGAAAATAATATGATTTGTAATATATTTAACCTGCCATTTCAGAACAATGTAATTAATTTCATAAATCTAATGTCATTGTTTTGACAACTACGCATACTTGTGACATAACGACGGTGTTTCTTCGGCGTTGTAGCTGATTAAATTGGGTTCAAGGCTATATAAATTTTATGTGATAAAATAATGAAATTTGGGTATATTTTGTAACTGTCTGGAATTCTGGAATTGTAGGGATGGTAGCAAAAAGACTACAGCACTTAGGCCCTATTGGGCCCCTTGTACCTCCTCCCATTAGGACATCAATCAACCTGCGTTGCCAACCAATCTAATAAGGAGAAAAAGGTGGTGACGTTGCTTAGAGGAATCTCTTTAATGTAGGCCTTAGAAGGCCATCATTCTCCCAACACGGATTTTTTTATTGACGAGATGCAGTGCACTCACTCATGAAGTCTCGTGTTCCTTAGCCAACAGCGTCCAGTTTGAATACCTGTCACCAGACGAAGATTTGTTCTAGACATAGACAGGTACTTTTTGGTTGTATCCTTGCAGGGGTACTCTAGGAACTCCTTAGCAAATTGACAGACATTTGTTTCATCCCAACGTTTCATAAACTCTTTGTGGGTGTCTTCTTTGATAATTTCTGATCTGATCTGATCTGAACTGATCTGAACTGAACTGAACTAATCTGAACTGAACTGATCTGGTCTGATCTGATCTAATCTGAACCTGACCTGACCTGACCTGACCTGACCTGACGGACTCATACCGGCTAAAAACCCCTCCCGTACCGGAGACCATGGAATGGAATTACCTCAACGGTATGCTTCACTCAATGGCCCCGCTAGCTACATCTACATTTCACCCCTTTCTTGCTGCGTTCTCTCGTCAGTTTGTTTCTGACACATTATTTTGTCCATAAGTTTGGCTATTTTATCCCAATTGCTTTTACTTCCCAGCATGACGTTTATTATATTTGTCTCGTTTAGAGGCTCTCCCACCTCAATTTCGGTCTCCAACCTCCATCTTTCCCATCTCTCACACGCAAACATTGTGTGGCCTGCCGTGTCCGTCTGTCCGCAATACATGCACAACTCATCCCTAGCCTTTTTGATCTTATGGGTGTAGTTCCTGAAACATCCATGGCCGGTTAGTATTTGGGACATGTTAAAATTTATGTCCCCGTGTTTTCTCTTCACCCAAGTTCTAATGACAGGAATAAGCGCCCTTGTCCAAGCACCTTTCTCAGCTACCTCCCATTCCTCTTACCACTTGCCAATCATCTCCTCCCAAACCTGGCTTCGAAATTCGTTGGTAAGTTGACCTCCCTCAAATAATCGTCTCCTTTCCCACGCCAACAGGTGAATAGGGGGTGTCGAAGCTACCACCGCAGCTGCTTCATATGATACTGTTCTGTATGAACAGCATATCCTCAGCAGCAGCTTTCTCTACGTCTTCAGCAGAGATCTTCTATAGCTCGCCACGTTCAAAGCTCTTTCCCAAACAGGGGCCCCGTACAACATTATCGAATGTGCAACAGCACATAGTACCCTCCTTTTCTTTTCCCTGGGCCCTCCAATGTTTGGCATCAGCTTGGCCAGCGCACTTGCCTTCACCGCAGCTTTTTCCGCCGCCCATCTTATATGCGGTCCCAGTGATAGTCCCGAGTCAATCACGACTCCCAAATATCGCAGTCTCTTCCCGGACTGAATCTCCCTATCCTCTACCACAATCGTGACTTCACCTCCTCGTCTAGCCCCCCTCAACAGCACTGCCTCGGTCTTTTCCGGAGCCAGGACAAGATCATGGGAGTTAATCCAATCTGCTAGCCGGCTTAGCATACAGTTTGCCTTACGTGCCAGCTCTTCTCTATCCCTGTCTCTCACTAATAAGGCTAGGTCGTCCGCGAAGCCAATGACTTCCGTGCCCTCCATAGTAGGGATTCTGAGGATCCCGTCATACGCCACGTTCCACAGCGTGGGTCCGAGTACTGACCCTTGCGGCACTCCACAAAAGATCCTCCGAGTCTCCTCGCGTTCCACTGTGATGAACCTATCTGTCATATAATTGTTTAAAATATTCACCAGATACCCTGATATACCCTTCTCAATAAGTGTACTTTCTATGTGAGACCATCTAACGGAGTTAAATGCATTTTTTATGTCCAGGGTAACTAGCAGGCACCATTCCCTGGGATTCGCCCTGTGCGCGTCCTTAGCCACTCGCAACACCTCATTTACAGCCAGAATAGTGGAGTGCCCCTTTCTGAAGCCATGCTGGTTCTCTGCAAATCCTCCATTTTGCTCTATCTCCACCTCCAGTCTCTTTCTGATAAGGTGCTCGTATAGCTTACCAGACGAGTCTATCAGGCAGATAGGCCTATATCCTGCCGCTTCCGCTATTACCTTCCTCGGCTTTTCGATGAGGCATAGTTTGGCTGTCTTCCACTCTATTGGGAACTCTTGTTTAAACAGGAGATCATTATAAACCCTGCGCACTCCCTCAGGTTTCCTCTCTACTGCCAGTTTAATAGCTTCCGCAGGGATGCCATCCGGTCCTGGCGCCTTTTTGTTTTTTAGCTTCCCAGCAGCTTCCCTAATCTAACTCACGGAAAATTCTTCAATGTCCCCCGTGTCCTTCCTACGCCAGGTCCTTATCGGAACCTCTGGGAACAGTCTCCCCACTTCTCTTAATTTGTCCTCGATCGATAACTTCAAGGATGGAGGTTTCAAGCCCATCATTTTTGTGGCAATCTTATACCCCTCGCCGAAAACATCATCATCAATGCTTTTACATACATTTTCCCATGTCCTTCTTTTTGCCTTGCTGATGGCTATTTTCAGCTCCTTTTTTGCAGTTTTTAGCTCCTCCTCCAATGAGGTGATTTCACGCTGGTCTGAATCTACTCGTCGTCTAAGCCTACTAAGTGCTCTCCTTTTGCCTATTGCCACCCCTCTGAGCTCAGAGATGCCCTCCTCCCACCAATACGGAATGACCCCATTAGTTGTTCTCACTTTAGGCGTTGCCTCCTTATATATATCACCTACTTTCCTCACAAATGCGCTGTAGTTTATCGGCTCTCCCTCCACCATCCTCGCCTCTATAAGATCACCAAACTTTGTCCCATTTATGGCACCATAAATCCATCTATTATTCGTTCTCTCCTTGTCCCCCACCACAAAGAAAATATACTTATGTGGACTCAGGGGTTCCTCCTCCAATACCTCCCATGAGTTGGCGTGACTCGCTATCTCGCCCGAAACTGCAGTGAGATCTATCACTGATCCAGTGCCTCTTCTCTCAAAAGTCCATTTGCCCGTTTCGTTTAACACTGTCAGGTCGAGTGAGGCGAAGGCCTCCTGCAAAATGACCCCCCTCTGATCCTCGACTCCAGGTCCACCCCACTCTGAGGCTTTGGCATTGAAGTCGCCAGTGATAATGACGTTCTTATGCTGCTGCCTCACCACCTCCAGCATAATCTCCTGCACGGTTTTTTCAAACAGCTCCTTTGGGATATTTGGGGAAATGTAGCAGCTATACAATACAAAGCCGCTTGTCCTGACCCACACAAAACCTCTACCCCCGCCCGACTCCAGGAAATGCGGACCATTTCCGGTAGCCCTTATCGATGCATCGTTTCTTGAGTCGTTAAACCACCCAGATTTTTTGGTATATGCAATATTTGGTTCGCTCACCACTAAATAGTCTGCCCTATAATTAGCTGCTGTAGCAACGGCTAGATCCATAGCCGCTGCGCTCCTATTGGCGTTTATCTGTAAGAAACGCGCTTTACAAATTGGGGTTTTAGGGATCATTGTTAGATCCTTCCAGGGTCCTCCTCCCTTTATCAGTCTCTTTGATTCTCTTCCTCATAACATCACAACTGCTCGACTCTGCTACATGCCCTTCTTGTTTGCAATCAATGCAATATGGTTCACCGCTGCAGTCTTTCATTCTGTGCCCCATCTTTCCACATCTCCAGCATTCTTCCCTCCTATCCGGGCCCTCGCACTTTGTCGCCAAATGACCTTGCTCGCGACATCTAAAGCACCTGCTTACAAGAATCTTTGGCCTGACTGCACAAGAGGTCCAGCCCACCTTGATCTTCCCAATCCTACACAGTTTATTACCCAGGCTACGTGGTAATACGAGGACCGCTGTCTTGTTCCCGTTCGATCTCAACAGGTTTATTTCTATTTCCTCCGTGGATTGAATCGGGATGCTTAGCTGTTCAGCTATCTCCCCTCTGAATTCGTCCTGGGTGACTGCTGGATCTATGTTGTATATGAACACAGTCATCATCTCATCTTTCTTTACAATTTTTGTTTCTTTCATCTTCTCCTCAACCTCCTTTGTTAATACCTTAACCTTTTCTAGGCCACCCTTTACCGTGACCAGTATGTCACCCTTCGCGGTTTTCCTGGTGTTTTTGATCTCAACACCAATTTTACCAATATCTATCTTACTTCTCATCTCAGTTAAGACATCCGCATACCTTCTGTCCCCGGTCTTGATGACCAGCCCACCATTACGTTTCCCAGGTTTTTTTGGGTCCCCAAGCTCCTCCTGCTTACCCGTCTCTCTAACTATCCCAGAGATCGATACTATCGTAACTGTCACCGCATTCTCTGCCAAGACTCCTTCCACCAACTTGCGTATCTCACTTTTGTTTATACCAGCTTGAGTAACTAAGCTCACTTTTCCTCTGTTTTTATCTTCATTTCTTCGGCCCATTTTTTTACCATGTTGAACGTATCCAGGTTTTTCCACTCACCCTCTCCCACTGCGTCCACTGGCAATATATACGTGTATTTATTATCATCTTTTATTTCTTCCTCTCTGTCCAGAACTATCCTGTTACACCGAGCCCCATAAGATAGTTGCCCAGCCTTCAGACCCCTCTTTCGTAACTCCCTTGTTACCTTACATGTCTTTTCCGCTTGACTTATTAGCTTTTCGCCTTCTTCATCCATTTTGCAAAGGATCGCCATGTCATCCGTCATTTCCTCAAAATTGGCTACTTTTTTTCCAATTTCCGTTTTCTGGTATGCGTCTTTTGGCCATTTCTCAGCTATAAGACTTAAGACTTCCTCGTAACCAGGTTTCCTGTTCACTATCTCACGTATCTGCTCCGCACTCTTGCCACCTCTTTCCTGCTGCGGCAACACACATGCCTCGGTTTGAGTCTCAACGCTAACTTTTTCCCCCATGGTGGAGTCACTTCTGCCAGCAGTACCGACTTTTTGCAGTAGCTCCCAATTTTGGTTCGAGAGCACTATACTCATAAGGCTTCTTAGTTTGGAAGCAATTTCTTTTATCTCTTTCTTGGTATTACGTTCCTTTGTCCATTCTGCTAATTTTCTGACTTCCCCATCCACTTCTTTGATGGACTTTCTTAGGACTTTGGCCATCCTCTCCTCACTACTCACTAGCTCCTGGCTTTTCTGCTGAGCTTGCTCCTCTCCAACCCTTTTCCTTTTGACCGACCTGGCTTCGTCCTCGTCCCAGGTCAGGTCCATAGTCCCAATATTTGGGGAAGTGGGTGCAGAGGTCGATACCTCTTGACCCATCTTCAGCTTCAATAGCTTCATTGAGCTCAACCGCTTCTCGACTTCCTGGTCCATAGCAGTTCTCCACTCTTTGCCCGCACTCACTCCCACAGAGCTGCCTTGGGCTCTATCAGACGACCCTAAGCGCTCCATGACCGCACTGCTCACTCACACAAAAATCTGGCGGACCACCGTCCAGAAAAAGATCACGCACACTCACTAACACTCAACTGGCGGCTATTTCCGTCCAGACTCACGCGAAAACCACTCAGCCACGTCCACACGCACTCAATTGACCGGCTCCTTACATATTATTTGTTTGTAATTTTTACTTCATATTTTATTTTTTGTTTGTTTGTATGTCATTCCATTTTATCATGGGGTATTCGCCTGTTGAATGGTATAAAGTAGAATTAAATAATAAATAAATAAAATAATACTTCTCATGTATCTGAGATGTAAAAAGTTTTTGACAACTAGGTCACGTTGTATATAAATACAATTTCTCAAATAAAAGTAAAGTAAAAGTCCAATTGTAGAAACAAATCTCAACACGGAATTTTTTTACTACAAGATGTTGTCAGTTTAAATTTGTACACACTAAATTCCTCAATGTCTATTTGCGACAGAATCCGAGCAGTGCCGAAAGATTAAAATTGTAAGAGCTATAAGTAGGTGTCGGTTGCAATACGGCCGGAAAAAGTTCACAGACTTGCGCATTGTCAACAAATTGATGGATGGCAATTCGAACATTTAATTTAAGTATAAAATTTAATCAATTGTATTTTTATTTCAGAATTGTTACTTTTTTATGGATAAAATTTACGTTTTCTAACATTCAATCGTCATTTACTCGAAAACTTTCCTATGTAAGAAGGCAAAATTTTAGTACTGTCTGATAGAGAATTAAACGATCTTTCAGAATCAAGGAAAAAAATATGGTGTTGCCATTTAAAAAAAATCGATGATCGAAACAAATGACATTTGCAAATGGCATTTTACGCTAAAATATGTATTTTTTAAATTAAAAATCGACCTGTTCGAGGATTTTTCCCAAAAAATAATTGTTTCGTTTTTATTGAATTTATTCCATTCTTTTGGCGCATACTGTATATCATATTATATATCATATCATATATCATATCATATATCATACCATATATCATATCATATATCAAATCATATATCATATCATATATCATATCATATATCATATCATATATATATCATATCATATATCGGATCAGATCGGATCGGATCAAGTCGGATCAGGTCCGTTCAGGTTTGTTCAGGTCGGTTCAGGTCGGTTCAGGTCGGTTCAGATCGGTTCAGATCAGATCAGTTCATATCAGTTCAGATCAGATCAGAACAGAACAGATCAGATCAGATCAGATCAGATCAGATCAGATCAGATCAGTTCAGTTCAGATCAGTTTAGATCAGTTCAGATTAGTTCAGATTAGTTCAGTTCAGATCAGTTCAGATCAGTTCAGATCAGTTCAGATCAGTTCAGATCAGTTCAGATCAGTTCAGATCAGTTCAGTTCAGTTCAGATCAGTTCAGATCAGTTCAGTTTAGATCAGTTCAGGTCAGATCAGTTCAGGACAGGTCAGTTCAGGCTAGATCAGTTCAGTTCAGATCAGTTCAGATCAGTTCAGATCAGTTCAGATCAGTTCAGGTCAGATCAGGTCAGTTCAGATAAGTTCAGTTCAGATCAGTTCCGATCAGTTCAGGTCAGATCTTTTCAGTTCAGATCAGTTCAGATCAGATCAGATTAGATCAGTTCAGATCAAATCAGTTCAGATCAGACCAGTTCAGTTCAGATCAGACCAGTTCAGATCAGTTCAGTTCAGTTCAGATCAGTTCAGATAAGTTCAAATCAGTTCAGATCAGTTCAGTTCAGATTAGTCCAGATCAGATCAGTTCAGATCAGTTCAGATCAGTACAGATCAGTTCAGTTCAGTTCAGTTCAGTTCAGTTCAGTTCAGATCAGTTCAGTTCAGTTCAGATCAGTTCCGATCCGTTCATGTCAAATCAGTTCAGATCAGATCAGTTCAGATCAGTTCAGATCAGTTCAGTTCAGATCAGATCAGTTCAGATCAGTTCAGATCAGTTCAGTTCAGATCAGTTCAGATAAGTTCAAATCAGTTCAGATCAGATCAGTTCAGATCTAATCTGTTCAGATTAGATCAGATCAGACCAGATCAGTTCAATTCAGATCAGTTTAGTTCAGATCAGTTCATTTCAGATCAGTTCAGATCAGTTCAGATCAGATCAGAAATTATCAAAGAAGACACCCACAAAGAGTTTATGAAACGTTGGGATGAAACAAATGTCTGTCAATTTGCTAAGGAGTTCCTAGAGCAAGGATATAACCAAAAAGTACCTGGCTATGTCTAGAACAAATCTTCGTCTGGTGACAGGTATTCAAACTGGACGCTGTTGGCTTAGGAACACGAGACTTCATGAGCGAGTGCACTGCATCTCGTCAATAAAAAATCCGTGTTGGGAGAATGATGGCCTTCTAAGGCCTACATTAAAGAAATTCCTCTAAGCAACGTCACCACCTTTTTCTCCTTATTAGATTGGTTGGCGGCGCAGGTTGATTGATCTCCTAATGGGAGGAGGTACAAGGGGCCCAATAGGGCCTAAGTGCTGTAGTCTTTTTGCTACCATCTCTACAATTCCAGAATTCCAGACAGAAGAAGAAGTAGAAGTAAGAAGACCTGAAGATGGTAACTGAGATTTTATCGAAACGTTGTCAAACAAATGGTTCTTTTGAAGACCATGTAGATTCGTAGATTCATGGCGGAAAGGAACCCGGAGAAATTTTACAACCATATATATATATATATATATATATATATATATGAAAGGTGTTCCCCATTAGAACCGACACAGATCTGGTGCATGTAGGGGGTCCCAAAACATTGTAATTTAATCAAACATACCTACATACAAAGTTACACATAGAGTTTCGAAGTAAGTTAATATCTCTGAATAATCAAATTTGGTACATGATTTAGGTTTACTATTGATCTTCTATGACTATGAGTTTAAGTAGTGTTTATATAATCTGCTTAACTTATAGAAAGTAAATAACTTATCGATACAAGTTTTGAGTAGTAGTGGTGGAAGTGGTAGTGGTAGTTTAATAATAATAATATTAATAATAATGATGATGATGATGACAATGACAAAGAAAATGACGACAACTACAAGGACAATAACAATAATAACAATACTAATACTAATACTAATACTAATACTAATACTAATACTAACACTAACACTAACACTAACACTAACACTAACACTAACACTGACACTAATACTAATACCATAGACTAAATGTATAGACTGCCTTTTCAAATAGCCCAGAATATTAATACAATTTCAGTTGGATTAAATGCCGCCAGATGTCAATAGAATTCAGTTTTTACTCAGAGCCGGCACACAGAGTAAAATCGCTTTAACGTGTCGTCGGAGAATTTCAGCTCTGTTGCCACGCATCGGATTTGAACAAGGGATATTAGGTGACCGCAAATTCGAATAATGTATTAAGTATTCCAATTTTAAAACGATGACAGAAAAATTATATTTATATATAAATATTTTAAATAAAGGCATGAAATTTGATCGATGTTTGTTTAGTATTTAACCTATCATGCTTTCATTGGGGGATCTGGAGATTATATGTGCTTATTCAAATTAAATTAATGGCAGGTTAAAGACCAGGTGCGCGCTCATACATCTTTTGAAATTATTTTTAAGATATCAGTCTACAAATAATATATATATCTATATTTGAATTATTTTCGACTTTTTATAAATATTTTCACAGATGCATGGATTTACAAAATTCTCTACAGCGATATCATAATAAGATATTTTTATTTGATTTCTGACACTTCCTAATAAAATGAAATAAATTATTTTAAAACAAAATTTGTTTTGTAGTATACGAAGTGTCGCAAATTCTGTCTATTTGACATAAAACATCACATTTCAAATGTTAAAAAAAAACTGTTTTTATTCTCATACAATTCTGGAGCAATTTCCGTACAATATGAAACCTGAGGAGTAGATAGTAGATATAAAAAATTAATAATTTTTGAGCCTACTATATTACAAAAACAAACTTTTGCTTGTTGGACAATATATTTACCAAATTTCGATATTTGACGTATCTAATTTTTGATATTGCCGTTCAAAAGACTGATCAAACATTTAAAAATATATAGAATGTCCTGTTTAGGAAATCGTTACTGACACCGCACATGACAATGTAAATATTCTTAAAAATTTTAAATTCACCTATTCAAGCATTTGTTTAACTATCCTTAAAAAACAAATCATTAATTTTATTTCAGTGTGTATAGTCTTTAACTGTATATACAGTATGTCCAAGGTTAGAGTGGAAAAGCGGGAAAATATTTTTATTTTTTATTTTACGAGAAAATTGATTCTTGATTAAAAATATTGCTTTTTTTAAAAAATGCAGTTGGCATGGAAGACTCTCATCTAACATGTACAGGGTGATCAGAAAATCAGCAAATAAAAAAATCATTCAAGAATAAGCTGCCTTTGTTTTTAACAATACGGATATGCTTTGTTTCTTTATTTATGAAAGATGCATTTCGCATATATAGTATATAGCGATTTTTTAGTATATCTTTCTCTACGTAGAGTAATGTTACCTGAAATATATATGTTAATATTTTCACCATAACATTAATTGGCAAATATATGAGAGGAATAATCAGTAAAACTACTGTGTATGCAATAAAAGTACCGTTCTGGGAGACATTCATACTGTTATGTAATAATATATATTTTTTAATTAGTGTTAAATGATTTCATTTATAATAAGAAGTATTGTGAATAACAGTTCGCAGTGACCAAACTGAAACTCTACATCGTTCTATCTATTTATAGCCAATATATGATGTCTCAAATTTTGTTTGAGAGAACATGTTGAAAATAAATTTCTATATAAAATAGGTAAAAGATTTTATCTTATTTTGCCATGAATTTTTATTTATGGGAGTAAGTAGTATAGCTGTCGGGATTCTGGATCAGTTTGGTAACCTGTCCATCCTAGTCTCGACGGCAGTGTAGGTGGTGGAGTTCTTGTGTTGGTCAATGACCAGAGTATGGTCGAAGAAGTGTTGTTAAGTAAGGGGGTGGTAGAAGAAGTGGTCGACAATGACCGGAGGGTGCAGAGGAGGGTGTGAATGTCTCTCTCACACACACTAGAGTGTGTGTGAGAGAGAGCCGAGCCTAGCCTCAAGCGTACTCTTGTATATTTTATTAGATTTTAAATATTTATTTTATTTGGAGATTTTCTAAGTAGAGCAAAAGAAAAAAAAAAGACAACAGATTGCAGTAATAAATTTTATTTTAGATGTGTAGATAAAAAAATTATAATTTTCTTTTTAAATTTACATTATTTACATTGTTGTAATATTTATGTTTTTGGATGTCGTGCCATATGTCTTGCTTGATCCAATTCCAGTGGTCCCTGGTCACGGAGTCTTCCATTGGAGCGGTGTCAAAATGTTTCATCATCGCCGACCAATCGTACTCGTTGCATGGTTGGCTTTGATATAGCCTGTTACACGTGTCCATTTTATTGGTAATGATGTCTTCTTTGGTGTTCCGTAACCCTGATCCACTGGGAATGGGACGTTCAAAACGAGGCTGTAAGAAAGAAAATATATTTATGAAACATCAGCTTGAATTTAGAGAGAGAGAGAGATAGTACAAAATTATTCAAAGTCTAGAACGTACATCATAGTTTAAATCCAAGAAACTTGTATCGTATTCTTGCAGGGTCGTGGTTGTAAACATACTGGACAAGTGGCAATGATTACTTTAGGAGTCCAATCATTATTTGTTGCAGGTCGCTGCCTAATTGTTTTCCACATACACCACAAATCGTCGACTCCATCACGTTTGCGGTGTAAGTTTTAAATTTGAAATTAGGCATCTTAAGACTGTTGAATTGGTGGGATGTAGTTCAATTGAATTACTACAAAAACAAAAAAACTGTTGACAACTGCTCACCAATTCGTTCCGTATGTCTTGTTATATTGGGGTTTCGGAATACTTCGTGGTTGTATTCTTCTTCTGGTCGGTTGTCTCCTCAATTTGTTTAGGAATCTTGTTTTAGATCGGAATACTTACGTTATTTTAAGTAAATGAACTAGATTATTTAGAACAAAAAACTCTGACTTTATAAGAAATCGTTAAATCCCCATGGTTTTGTGTCTGTATAAATATAATTTACAATTCGTTTGTCGTCGAAAGGACTCAAAGCAATTTTTTGTTGGGAAATTGTATAAACATCATGATGCCTTGAAATTATAGATTTTTGATTGATTGACACTTTGATATTTTGAAATAGGCACTTATAGTAATCATCAAATGTTATTTCCTTCAAGGCGGACTTTTCGATACCTTTAGCCTTTTTAATTATGTTTTCGTCTTGATTTTTAGACATAACTTTTAGGGCATACATTTTCGATCTCAAGCCAATAAAATGTGTCATAATATTGCCTTGATTTTCGTCTTTCATCAAGCCTATTTTTTTTTTATTTTTTAAAGGAATGCCAAAAACATTATTTTCTGGATAATCAGAAGTATCAAATCTCTCAATATCTTCTTTAATGTATTTGTAAATGTCATCAATGTTGCAAAATTGATAAATTAAACTGTCTGTGTCGGTGTATAATAATTTAGCATCGTCATTAAACCTTTTCTTGATGTAATTATAGTGAAAATCGTAAAGGAATGTTTTCGAAATATCTAGTATACATATGCCGATAAAAATGGGTTTATTTAAAGTCACCTTCAGTTTATTCATCTCAATGATTACCATGTCTTTATTGAAAATGGTGCAGCTATGAAAGTTGGGTTGCGAAATAAAATATTTGGCACCATATCGTCCTGTCCATTTAGTAACTAATTTAATATCTTTATATTTTCTAACATTTTCAATGGTTTTTCCGTAAGGAGAATTGATGTTGATTGTTTGAATTTTAAACAGCGATGAATTTTTCAAATAACAATTCCTAATTGTAAAGCTTGTCTTAGTAACGTATAATGTATGACATACTTTTGTTTATCATACAATGTTGTCAACAATTTTGGTTTGTCAGAATCAGAAGAAGGCGGTACTAAATGTTCAGGACATAATGGTAAATCTTTATGCAATTCATATAGATGCCGAGGATAATATAAATCAATTTCTAATATGTACCCATACTCACTAGAGTCGTGATTACTATCAAAAATATTTTCATGATAAATGTTTTCAATAGGTACCCACTGAAAATCCCCATATGGTAGAGGAAACATCATCGCAGCACCATACAAATTGTTAACATCGTAATACATTAGATATGAAATAGGAAGCTCTGGATTATAGTTACTTCCCATATATTTATTGTTAGCTTCCCCGTATCTATTGCAACATTGAGAAATACCTCCCCTGATACCTTTTTCGATAAATAGGGCCATATCACAGTCAGTTAATAACTCCAATTCAACGCCGGTAACTTTTAACATGGCATCAAAAGCTAATCCGGGCGTTGTATAATAGTGGAGTGCATCTAAATCATATGTCTTCATGCACATTTTGCGAAAATTTTTAAACACATCAGCTAGTAACAGTACGTCAGTTTTTAAGGACAGTTCAGCGTAATCTTGAAGACTCTGTATATTAAATGAATGCCAAACATTTAATGCATGTTGATAATCACCATCTGAAATGTCCTCATTTTTCAGAGAGCTAAAAAATTTGTCTTTTGACGGTAAGCATTTATCTTTTAATTTGTCCCATGAATTTAGATATTCATAGGGAAATATTCCCTTCCTTGTCACTAATTTAAATTATTAATCATCGTTAAAATATTTTTTGGTTATCAGTTTTTGATTATCGTCCAAATAAGATGACAATTTATCTAAACTGCTTGGCATAAATCTAAACGAATCTAAAAATCGAAAACTAATCTTAGTTCCCGAAATGTGCTTTGTAAAAGAAATATAACGTTCCTTATTTAATGGCAACAAGCTGATGTTTCCCTTTATGTTTGTGCAAAGGGCTTTTATTATAAAGTGAGCATCGTAACCCGATAAATTGTGAAATATGACGGGTACGGTATAGGAATTTTGATATAAAAGGTTACAAGACATATGAGATGCACCCCTATATTTGCCCGTAAGATGACAATGTTCTTTGGCCTTCAACTCATTTTCAATAAATGGTTTTTGACAAATACAGCAAGTAGAAGACAAACGAAACTGCGTTTGTTCGTCAGAGGTTAATTGTAAGGGTTCCTGTTTGTGTTGATAAATTTCATGAATTTCTTTCGCAATTTCGAATAATTTATTTACGAACCAATTTTGGCAATGAGGACCCGTATGGATTCTAAATTTGGACAACATTTTATTTTCATAATTTGATTTTAAATAATAAGCTATACTGAAAGCCTCGTGTTGCTGACATAATTGTGACGTTTGTGTAGCATTATCATCATCATAATCACTTAGTATACTCTCAATGTCTGCATAGATGACAAAGGGGACACATAATGTATGTTTAAAATTTTTAAACTTCATTATATTATTAGTTTCATTCGGCATAATAATTTGAGTGATGTTTAATTTTTTACAATTTTCTAAATGTTTATTTAAATGCATTTCGGTGGAAAAATAATTTAGACATCTTTCACAAATCCATTTTTTATTTTTTTTCATGCCAATTTGTTTGCTAACTAAGCGTGAAAAATTTTTTATATATGCAAAATGGTAAATAGTATTACTATTATCATCACTCTCATCATCCCAATTATTATTAGTTGAAACCATGAGTAAATTTATTTTAGGTGAATAATCAGTTTTACTAAGTAATAATGGTGTAACCTCATTCCTTTTTCTTTCAACCATAACAGTAAACACATTTATTGCTAATTTATTCAAGGCTTCAAATTTGGGTATATCTTTCAATTTAATAGGAAAACTAATGTTGTCATATTTTAATACTGTACTAAAGTGTGGATATGATGATGTTCGTGTTACATTAGTGTTAGTTGGATATAAGGCACAAACAATTGACCACAGAAAGCAATGGTAATCTCTATTTTGAATGTTAATGACACTTTTTGTATTTTTTATAAATTGCGGTAAAGCCACGTAAGTTGAGCTACCAACGGTTAAAGGGCAATAGCTATTTATATTGCTTTTAAGTGTAAAATTTCCAACAAAGCCCATCCGGAGTCCCGCTCTTGAAACTCTTCCAATTTTACCATAATTTCATCAATTACGTGAGTCTGATACCATTCCTTTAAATTAGTATTTTTATCAATAATATTACTTTTAGTAGAAAAATGTTTTATAGATCTTTCACCATTCTGAGGCTTGATGAACAATCCAAAGACAATAACATTTGATTTAAGCAGACAAGTCTTGAGCTGTTTTTTAATTTGAATGGAAAAACTTCTAAATGCCTTTTTCAAAAATAATTTTGGATCTTTAGTTTTCAAATTAACTATAATGCCTGTCTTTATTCTCCCATTGAAACACGATTCCAAATTTTCCCAAACAAGTTCCTTTGATTTCTTTTTATTATTTAGTTTGACTTTAAAATTTTGTAGATATGCCTTAAGAAGTGCCAAATTGAACTCAATTTTTGAAAATTTTTTAACACAATTGTACTTATACTTAACACATTTATTCAACAATCGAATAGCTTTTTTTATTTCTCTGGTAAAAAGGTTTAAATCATTTTTTGTTCTAACTAATCTACTCACCACTTCAATTTTTCTAACAAATTCGTCGGAGACTGTATCGATAACTTTCTGGGAATTCATTTCAGGTTTTTTCGTACACTGGAACTGAACACAGCGATCACAGCAACTCTTTAATATACTCTAATAAAAAAATATATCAACGTCATAAGTCACGAGCACAACAGAATTAGCGAGTAATCTAATTAATTGAGAAAAAATAAAATAAAAATGTTCTATAACCTCTTGACCCCCCCAAGTCATGCAATCCAATTAATTGAGCAAAAATAAAATCGTTAAAGTTAATTACCAGTTAAAATTATAATCTCTCATTATTTTGAATGTCAATGTTGCCTCCAATTCCCTTCCAATAGGGCATAACAATAGCCTGGCAGAAATATTCACCCTGTTGTAATTGTAATGCCCTAGTTTTATGTGTATTATACACACACACAAATATTTCTTTGTCATAGTCCCCATTCACGACACCTCCTACTACTATGACACCTTGTTTGGCATATCCACTATGCTCTTTCAGCATGATATAATAACCCTCCATTCCTCGTATTCGTAAATTTGTATTGACTAACCCCTGAGACTATGGCCTAATGGTCACAGACTCATTGGTAGCAATATGGATACCTGCTGCACCCGTAGTGGCTCGCCTAGATGGATAATAGGGTGCATCTGGGCTAAAGCGTGTAAAAGCCACGCTTTCCAGGTATTCTATTTCTGCCATTGCCATTCTAATACAAATATTCCAAATAGAACAATAATAATAAATAAAAATAAACTCACCTGAATATCAATTGCGTCGAGTAAACCAAAAACTAATCAGTTTGTCAAATTGAAACAACGATTTTAAATTTCCAACGATCATAGCAACTGTTTAAATATGGTCAAATAAAAAAATATATTAACGTCATAAGTCACGTTTTCTTCAACTAGTACACAACAGAATTAGCGAGTAATCTAGTTAATTGAGAAAAATAAAATAAAAATGTTCTGGTATAACTTCTTGACCTCCAAGTCACGTAATCCAATTAATTGATAAAAAATAAAAATATTCTGATATAACCTCTCGACCTCCAAGTCATGCAATCCAATTAATTGAGTAAAAATAAAATTGTTATTGACGTTTCAATTATCCAGCAAAAATTGCTTTGCATGTGCAATATTAAATGGAAATTAGTTAATTTCACCATCATATGACTCGTATAATTTTTATTTTATTCTGTATATAATTCGCAAATTTGAAAGGTATTAGTATCAGTTGAAACTGTGTTTTTTTCGATTACTACTACTACTACTAGTAGCAATTATTTTAACATCAAGATGGCAACAACACCCAGCACGATTGTAGTCTTTACTCAGGACCCAATACACTTTCCAGCTAAGGTTGGTTTAGTGGTAATGAAGCAATTATTTCAGTAAGTATTTTTTACATTTCTTATAATTTTATTTTAGTGACTGGTTTTTATTTGAATTAATTTAAGTGTTGTTTTTAATTTCTCGCTTCTTGTTATTTCCATTAATTTCTCTCTCTCTCTCTCCACAACTGTAACAAGTTTGATTTTACAAAATATTTCCATTTTTTTCAGATATGGTGTAAAAGATATGTTTATACGGGGAGAGAAGATATTTATATCATTAAGTTATTCTCCTCGATCGGTTACTTTAAAACGAAAATTTGGCAATTTACCGGTAAAATATATGAGGACGAAACTAAAAAAGGAAGGAGATTTTAAGATATTGGAAAACGTCGTTAGAAAATATAAGTTTAATCTCCTCGATGACCAGTTGGAGGATGTGGATAGAGTGCATATAGAAGCACCAGGTTATAGTGGAAAAAAACGAAAACTATTTTTAGAAGCACCAGGGATTCAAAATTCTACCAATGACGATGATGATGATGATGATGGTGTATCTGCTGCTACTGCTGCTACTACTCCGCCTCCCCCTCCTCCTCCTCCAGCAAGAAGAAACGCTAACGAATTATCTGATATTTTGTCACAGACACTGGAATAAAACAAATTTTTTACACAATTTGGTTTTTTATTTTTTAAATATTTCTCTCACATTTATCATCATTATATCATTATTGTAACAATTGTAAAACCTGGTTTAACATTCACAGTATTCTGTATATAAAACAAGTATTTTCTCTATTGGAAAGTTCTATAAAGTTTTGTGTGAAATCATAAAAAGTAAATTCTAAATTATGAAAAGTAATGTATGTGCTATTTCCAAGTAACCCTTGCAAACTATATCTACCACAATACATTACAGAATTTTTTCTCGGTGCAATAGGATAATAATACATATCATGACCAACGACAAATCCAATGGTTTGATTGTTTAAATGTCTTATTGTTGTATTAACGGTGAATTCCTTCCATCCGTTTTCTTGAATAGCAGGGAAATAGAATGCAGGATACTCCATCAAGACCAGATTGTTTTCAGATTTCTCAAACAAATAAAAGATTCCATCTTCTATTGACATAGTATAATTTTCAACTTTTACAGCATCTCGTAAATAAATTGGATTATCGATAGTCACATTAAATTTAATGGGAAAATTATAATTCCCAATATTCATGTCCTCTTCTATGTACAGCATTCTACAAACACTGCAATTTATTGCATACAAAACTAAAGTGAGTAGTAAAAACATTTTTGTTGTTTGCCAAACTAATGTTTGTCAACGTATATGAGTAGCTCAAAGAATCAATCACTTTTATACATTTTTAAATCTTCCCCCTCTTAAAAAAATAAAACAGCACATTTTTTAATGACTTTTATTTATAATATTATTTCTGTCATACCATATATTTAATATAATAGCATTTTCATAAGCACTAGCTTGTGCTTATGAAAATGCTAAATCGTTAAAAAGATGATTTTTACAATGGTAATGGTAGGTTCTAATATCTCTCCAATCGCTAGACAAGCATCCATAAATTTGTTTCCTCAAGGTTTTAAAACTTGGAGAATTTTGTTCCTCCACATTAATTATATGGTTGTTGGAAATGAATTTACTTAAAACATTTTTTTTGCTCAGTCCTTTAACGATTACATCTGCTTCACCGACAATGTTTTTTATAAAGTCACTTAGATCTTCTAAATGCAGATCGGAATCCACTCGAAATCCATTATCCCATCTTAGTCCATGTACGTGTCTAGTTTTCCAATCAACGCATTTTCGAAATCCATCATCACCAAAGAAGGCGATACATGGTAGTCGTACAAATTTATGAGCCATACAACCATTTTGCATATTTAAAATAGTTATTTCTCTAATATAAAAATCACTATTTTTATATTGAAATCCATAAAAGTCGATCACAAACATTTTTTTTTTGTTTAAGCGATTCTAACAACACTAGTTAGAGGATTATACTTCACTAAACGATCGTGTAGTAGTAAGCAGTAAGCTGATGTGTTGGCAGGAATATTCTTATTCGTCTCGAATTCAATTCTTATATCCACTGCCCCTCCTTTTATTACATCATCATTTTGACGACTGCAATCGATAACAACTAGAGGAGCTAGTTGTAGGTAATTTTCTGGTGACAAACAAGGTTCACCTTGATTTTTATAATAATACGATTGCTGGAACTGTGTGTACATTTCATATAAAATGGACCATTGTTTGTTGTCAAAGTTGAGGTTTAAGTTATCATAAGGATAAACTTCAGAATTAAGATAAAGCTTAATGTTCGTTAAATTACAATGATCAAACTGACTCATAAATCTTGCTGGTATATTTTTCCTATTGGTTTGAAATCCGAAAATAATATATCGAGGTTTTTCCAATTGCGCACTCGTTTTTACTGCCCATGAATGTCTCATTGTTTCTTGCAATAGGGGATATTCTTGTAATTCCCAACATCTGAATGGTATGTCAAGGTCTCTGTGACTGTCGATACATTTTAATATTTTTAGTTTTTCCATATCAGATACAGATACATGGGGAACTTTCCATAATATTTTTTGTAACGCTATTTTAGGGGTTTCATCGGGTTTGTTTGTGTGAATGGCATTCACATCTGAAGTGCTCCTAATTAATATCAATTCTTGTCGTGTATTAACGATAATTTTATTGAAATCCTCAGCAAATCCAAGAAACATTTTTAAAGGTACACATACACAAAAATTTCCATTCTGGTCTATTAGTTTTGGATTCGCCAAGTGGGACCCTCCAGAATTATTAAGTTTCAAAGATTCATTTTCGGCGTAGGAAACGTAGCCCTTCATTAGAGCAGTTACACCTGGATTTCGAACACGATCCACAACAGTTCCACCTAATTCGTATCGAATTTCATCAAATAGAAAGAGAATGCCACAGTTAATAAAACTTAAAGTTGCACTGGCTGTTCCGGTTTGATCCAATAGTTTTCCTTCAATGTACAGAAAGCTTTGCGATGGTAAAGTGTACACATCCTGAGTTTGGATGGGTATTCGTATTTCATCATTGTTATTATAACTTGTTGATGCATAGGGTTGATGGGTATGATATTCCAATTTGGTAATGGAATTATCCACTGTCATCTGCTCTTGAATATTTAAAATATTAAAACTCATATTGTTCTTCGTTTCTATATCGACAGTTGCCCCTTACAAATACGATAAGCTTTCTGATATTTACACTAATCCTCAACTTAAAACTGTACCAAAAATTTCTAAATAATTTACTAATGTTTTTTCAAACTAAATCCTAATAGTCGTAAAAATTTTTTGTTGCGCGATATTAATCGTTTCACTTGTCGTCTCATACTAAATTGTCTTCTTCGTGCATCAGTTATTATTGTATTCTGAGGAGCAGCAGCAGCAGGAGCCATGAAAACGGTTGGGAACGAATTATCCATATATCTAAACACCATCTTAAATTGTTACACAACTTCTTTCAAATGCAATCTTACCGTGATCAACTCTTGTTTAAAATTGATTAGATTACCATCTTGGTCGGAGATTTTAAGTACTATTTCATCAATGTATTGTGTGTTAATTGGTAAATAAATGACATTTGAAGGATTTTCAATCAGCTTATTACCTGGTGCAACATTAGGGTAAAACATGTGTAAGATGTGTACGAGGTTTTCATTGTTGAAGGAATTTGTTACTAAATTACACTCCACACAAATTGAATTCACCTTGAAAATGTCTATTGGAAAATCTGATGTATGCTTAATATCAGCCTGAAGTATGCGAGGTTTAAACCCCAACAACGCTCCTATGCTGCTTTCTTTGGTAAAGTCGACACTTTTATTGCACTTTATTTCACACTTTAATGTATTATTGTTAGCCTTCAAGGTTAAAACTGTAGGTTCCGCCTCTTCCTTATCTGTTATATGATTCATTATATATTTTTCAATATCCTCTATTTCATAGGACCCTTCAGGTATAACCACTTCACTATTTTCATCATAATGGAATATATTATTAGAATTATCTACATTCGGAATTGAATTGTAACTAACAAAATCGATAAGACCCAAAACATAATCACTTTTAGGTAAAATTATAGGAGGATGAATTCGTGATGACAGTGTTGAAGTCCTGCCCGATATTGTAAACGTATGACATGTTGACTTGGTAAAGGTTATAATTAAATAAATACATATTTTAAGTGTTCAACTATTTATTCAATAAAAATAATAAGCTTAAATGACCACACATATAACTATTATAGGTTTGATATACCTTATGATTATATACTACATGACATTGACCATTTGAATTAAAATATTTTATTGCTTCCGCAGGAGGCCGTAGATTTCCGAAACTGTCAAAATAAATTATGCGATCTTTATATTTCTTATATGCAGTCCAGTGTGTACCCGGCCCATCACTATTATCCAAGTTGATTACTCCAGTTTCATATACATGTATTTTTCGAGGTAAATTATTCCTCATAAATACACCTCTAAAATTTGGAATGTTTAATGATTTAGCAAATTTAGCGATGTCGATATTTGTTAAAGGTCGATGAGGAAGTTCTTTTAGTTCTTCTTCTTTGAAATTCGACGACGTGGTGCTAAAAAAAGCCCCAAACCATTTTTGTAAGGTTTCAAGTGGACACCTTTACCCATAGCTACAGCTTCCATTGTCTTATTATGACGTTGAGATTCGGCCAATTGTTGTTTGGCTTGTCGAGCATCATTTACAGCTTTTGCTATACCAGCAGCACCTCCACTTAAAGCACCTAATGCACTAAGTCCAGCAAATATTGGTATTAATGGTAATAGTCCTCCCTTTTTCGGTACGTTTATGATGCGAGAAGAAGGTGTGATGTTTTTTTTAATTTTTTTTGCCGCTTTCATAGCCACTTGAATTGCTCCTGCAATAGTTTTAGGTTTACCTATACTTTTTCCAATTCGCTTAATTGCTTCTTTTAAAGGTACACTATTAATACCTTTTCCCTTTTTCATAAATTTTCTTCTCTTACACTTTGTTCTTCTTTTGGCTTTACACATTTTTTTTTAGATATTTACTGTTTAACGTCTTTTTTAAACTGAAGTTATTACTAGTAATTATTACTATTTAAACAATTTTCGGTTTTTTGGTTATTGGTTCTATTTGTAAATTATCTTTACTATCATTGATGTATTTACGTTTTCTGTGCAACGGTAGGAGCTCATAATGAGCTAATTTTGGTATTTTTTCAGCAAAATTATCTTCACCATAGGTATGTTTTCGTTTGCGGTGTAGCGGCAGAGGATTATAATGATTTAATTTTGATATTTTTTCAATGGGACCCAAATCACCGTTAATGTCATTTAATTTTCTCTTCCTCAAAGGTCTAGTATCCAACAGTTTAGGTATTTTTTTTAAAGGATCATCACCACCACCACCTTCTTCAATACCTAATTTTCTTTTCCTGTTCAATATAGATCCTATTTTACGTAACTTATTTAAAGGTTCTACACCATCAATATCTAGTTTTCTTTTTTCCCCTTCATCATCATTGACATTAGTTCTTTTGCAGTTGTTTTATTCAATTTTTTTCTTCCTTCTCACCACATTTATATTTGTTTTACGTGCTTTCTTTAGAGGAGCATCATTTTCAACATCTAATTTTCTTTTTCTGGACAATTTAATGCTTTTGTTATTGCTTCTATTATTGTTATTATCATTATGCTTGTAATTAGATTCCATCTTGTTATGAGGTTTTTGTTGTTGTTGTTGTGTATTAAAATGTAAACTTGTATCCAAATTTGCAATTCTACTATTGGTTACATTTGAATTTCTTTTTAGAATTTTTTTTGTTTTCCTTCGTTTGCTTTTTGTTTGCTGCAATTGTTCTAAACACGTATTAATATTTTCCAAAGATTTTTCCGTTGATCTCTTAACTTTTTCCATTTATTTCACACAATTATTCATAATGTTTTCTTTATTATCAAGTCCCATACCAAGTTTTACTTTAGCTCTCATAGCGCCAGCAACTCCTAATGCTGCCAGTTTTTCCCTCCAAGATGCATCCTTTGCTTTGAATCTCGCCCAGGCACTTTTCCCTAAAAATTTTATCATCAGCATGACGACTCTCAAGATCCGTATTTTTAGCATAACTTATATCATGTTCTTTGCATGCATCATCTAATCCGTTTATACCCTTATCACCTCGAGCTAACCTCTTGTCCAATTTATAGATTTTTTCGAATTTTTTAAAATCAAAAAGAATTACCAGGACCGCAAAAGTTGTATGATGGGATATGAAGTTCAAAGGGTAATTTATTTATTGCTGAATTTATGAGACCCTTGCCAGATTTAACGTTACCCACATAGCATTTCATTTTAAATGAATATATATATAATTTATGTCATCAATACTTATACTTATTTTTCACATGGCATTTGTTGTGATAATACAAGTTGAGAAACTATGAAGAAAATACATAAAAATGAAGTGAAGATAGATAGGCAAAAAGTTAAGTTACTAGTCAACAACCATGATTTACTGTTTAGAAAAAACCAACAAACAAAACATAGCGTTTTATTACCAAACACAGTAAGATGCATAATTACTGGCCCATCAAATTGTGGCAAAACCAATGTAATCATCACCTTATTAGAACACGAAAATGGATTAAAATTTGAAAACGTGTATGTCTATTCAAAATCTCTGAATCAAGATAAATATGTGTACCTAAGAGATATATTATTAGGTCCTATAAAAGGTATAAGTTGTTTTCATTATGATAACAGTGAAGACATTTTGGAACCATCAAAGGCTAAGCAAAACTCTGTGTTTATATTTGATGATGTTGCCTGTTCCAAACAAAATATAATTAGAGAATATTTCTGTATGGGAAGACATAATGCGATCGACTGCTTTTCTTTGCATCAATCCTATGCAAAAATTTCAAAGCATCTGATAAGGGACAATGCCAATGCACTAATTGTTTTCAAAGTAGATGACTTAAATTTGAAACATATTTATATGGATCACGTGAGTGCAGATATGACTTTTCCAAAATTTAAATATATTTGTTCGCTGTGCTGGAAGCAACCCTATGGATTTTTGTCTATCTTCAAGGATTTTGATGTTAACAAAGGAGAATATAGGATCGGATTTCATGACTTTATCAATCCTGATACCATTT
Organism: Monochamus alternatus; assembly: GCA_037114965.1. Classification (NCBI taxonomy): domain Eukaryota; kingdom Metazoa; phylum Arthropoda; class Insecta; order Coleoptera; family Cerambycidae; genus Monochamus; species Monochamus alternatus. The sequence goes on along the minus strand of CM073427.1, from coordinate 62,722,469 downwards.
CCGATAAAATGATAAATTCTATAGAAAATAAATCAGTTTAGAAGCTAGAACAGATCCGTTAAAACCTGTTCAGAAAGCAGTTCAGGAAACCTGTTCGAGAAACAAAGTAGTGTTATGGATAAAGAAAAATTAAAAAAAGAACTTGTAGCTAAACATCGAACAATTAAAATGAAACCAATTGATGTTTCAAAAAAGAATAAAAAAAAACTCTTAGAGACAGTATACAATCATATAAAGATTGCACCTAACAATGTGAAATTTCAAGTTGGAGATCACGTTCGAATATCAAAAGTGCGAGGAGTATTCGATAAAAAATATATGGCTAATTGGACAACTGAGATTTTTACTATTAAAAAAGTGCAATACACTAATCCAGTAACATATCTGTTACAAGATATCAATAAACAGGACATTCAAGGCGGATTCTATCAAGAACAATTACAAAAGGTCAAACATTCAGATGCATACCTGGTTGAAACTATTTTAAAACGGAGAAAAAACCGAGTCTTTGTTAAATGGCTAGGATTCAACAACAAACATAATAGTTGGATTTGTAAGAATAATGTGGTATAAAAGGAAAAGTAATAATTAAAACAGCTTAATAACCCTAAGATGCCCGTGCCGGTGAAATATAAATGTATAAGATGCAAAGGACATACCAATTATCCAAATACAATATGTTTTCCATGTTCAGTTCAACAGTTTTTTCAAGAGGAAGATAAAGCAAAACATATACCTAGCAATTATTTTAAATGAATAAAATAAATCATTACAGTTCTTTTATTCAATAAATGATTGGTTCCTGCTGCTGCACACACAGTTTAACGTGCAACTCTAGACACTAAATAAGTGGAACAAAAAAAAAAGTCCAACAAGATGTCGATGAATGAGACAGAATTCAAAAAACATATAAAACTTGCCAGAGAAAAAATTAGTAGTGAGATAAACCCAGGGAAATCAACACCACCACCTGCTCTCTCACCTGAGTCATCAGGATCAGACTCACCTACATCTCAGGAAATGATTGCAACAAAGAAACGAAAAAGCCAACCAACAACAATAAGACCAAAAACATCCACAAAAAATAAAAAGAAATCTACACCATTTGACATTTTACACGGCAAAACACCGCTGGAAAAGGCAGAACTGTTATTTGCAATATTAGAAAATATTCTAGATAAATACCTAATTGAATGTTAATGTAGTTGTCTGTCGTTGCTTTGTTTTATTTATACCTAACAAATAAATTATTTAAACAAATCGTTTTGTTTTCTTCTTCTTTGGCCCACGGTATAAACTAATTTTAATATTTTAACTCATAATTAAACATTAGGTGACCTCCAGGGTCAACTAATCTTGTTTATTCCATAATTAATGTGATAAAGATATAATGTGACCCCAGGGGTCAACTAGTCTCTTCATTTTTTTGATTCTCGCAAATATATCCAAATTAAAATATACATCGAGGCTAGACCAGGCTCGGCTCTCTCTCACACACATTCACTCTAAGACATTCACACCCTCCTCTGCACCCTCCGGTCATTGTCGACCACTTCTTCTACCACCCCCTTACTTAACAACACGTCTTCGACCACCCTCTGGTCATTGACCAACACAAGAACTCCACCACCTACACTGCCGTCGAGACTCGGATGGACAGGTTACCAAACTGATCCAGAATCCCGACAGCTATACTACTTATATGAGAATTCAATTTTACACACTGTAAACCAAATAATTTACGAAACATGTAACTTTACTTCTTTTAGTTATTATTTTTTATTGCAGTAAATATAGGTACAAATTCTTCAAGTACTATTTACACATCTAGTAGATATCTACATATTTTACCGGCCCTGTATATTGTTCGATTATTAAATGCGTTAGTCGATTGTATATAAAAAATTGTAAATTTGCACGTGTGGAGCCTTTGCGGTGAAAGAATGAGTGTGTAACGATCATGGCTATACCGTACTCGACTTTTTTTAATTGAGTATAAACTTCTTCGCAGTAGACGGAAGTCGACACTTGTTTGATATGGTCGTTCTCGTAATATTAGACGTAAATCTTTTATATTTTATTGTGAACTACATAAGTTTGGACAGTAAGAAATTTCAAAAACTGTGAGAAATTAGTCAAAACCTGCGTGAAAATGTAAGAACAGCGAGAAGAACTGAAAATAAAACTGCCATTGCTTCATTGAAATTATTTGATGGTTCAAATAGAGTATAAATAAAGGTTTAACATGACTGCCTATATATTTATCTGTATAATATATACATAGCATAATTATTATGTAATTGGCTCTTAAAAAATATTTGTTTACAAACATCATATTTCAAAATCTATAAAATAATACGCTATGCGCTTAACTAAGAATCAATGGTAAATGTGACGCGAGCATAGAAATCAACAAAAAAAGAAGCACTGCATCGGAATTCGGATTGGTTTTTTGTTATGATTTATGATAGAGCGCTGTTTCTGTATGAGCCGATGCCGATTGCCGGAGACCGAATGCGAAAGCATGCTCTTGAAATAGTGTTTTCTACAAATTAATATAAATAGTTTTAGACATTTAAGGAATGAAAAATATAATGTTTTGCAAATAACAGGAATGTTGCCACCTGCGAATATTCAAAGGTACCGAAGTAAAACGAATATATAACAAATATTTAGGTACATACATAAATCTTTCAAAATATTTACGTATTTTTTTTTATTTAACTGTAGACGTAAATATTGTTATAATATAAACTTACATAGTTCTGCATATAAGATCGTTCAATTTTGTCAATGTATGTGAGAATAATTGTAAAAATGTAGGGTTAAAATCGCAAAATAATATGTGCCTTACAAACGCTATTTAAAAGTTATTTTGTTTGAAGATAATTTAAATAATAAAAGTGGTTAAATAAAAGATCCAGGATTTTATTTTTGATATTACTTTTGTTCTACGTGGTAAATATTTTGAGATTTCTATACCTAAATGCCCCACAAATTTGATAATTTTTCAGGGAGAAATACGGCGACCTTACATTTTGTGCAACACAAATTGAAACCAGTTTATCTATTTTTTTATATTCCACCAATTGCTGTTTTAATTAGTTAGGATTTATTAATACATTAGTTTAAACTTCGGCAACCACTGGCTATAGTAAATGTTGTTTAAATTTTTTTGGAACAAAATGTACTTAAAGATATAGATAGATACGGACACGGACACGGACAGACACGGACAGACACGGACAGACACGGACAGACAGAGATAGACACGGACAGACACGGACAGATACAGACAGACACAGACACTGGCACTGACACTGACACTGACACTGACACTGACTCTTCATTTTCTACCGATGTCATATAAACCACGAACTTAAAATGAATCCATAAAAAATAATCTAATGGATTTAAATCTGGAGAACTTGGTGGCCAATTTACAGGAGCGTCACCTCTACCTATCTATTTATTTTTGGTACTATTCATTTAAGTGGTTACGAACAGGTAATGAAAAATGTAAATAAAATAAATAAAAAATAAAGGCAAGTACCGCGGAAAAACCGTATTTATAGTATATGAAATACGTGGAAACGAATAAGCGTGTTTGTTAAAAAGTTTCATTTTTATTTTAAGAATATCAGGAACAATTGTAAATAATTTTTTCCTAATTTAATTTTTGCGTCAAAATTGCTGCAAATGATTAAAATTTCGAATAAACCACGAGAGTAATCGAGTCTTATCAAAATTACCTTTTTTGTACGAAACTTGTACTTAATCTAAATTTTATACTAAAAAATCTTTTCTTCCATTGGTGTAGAATTATCGAGGGCGTAATTACTAAAAAAAACAAATTCCAAGCCAATGGATTGATATTACTAATAATTTAGATATGGGGTTTATTGTCCTATAACGTATCAAATTTTAGCAAAATCATATAAGGCGTTTTGAATTTATAAAAAAAAACGATTTAAAAATTGCAACTTCAGGATCGTATAGCGCTTAAACGGGGCAACTTTGAACTAAGGTAAGTTTAGCTAAATCGACTTATTTTGAGCCGCACTGTATCTGGTGGAGCGTTGTAAAGACCTTTTAGGGACACCCTGTATACATTTATAGATAGATCATTTATTATCCACTTAGGGCACTACAGAGATGCTATGGGATTTGTCAATTTAACACTATTCATGTGCCAACCAGGTATATACAATTGATAAAAAAAACATATTTGAAACAAATATAGATACATACATATACATATAAACATACATATATACATGCATATACATGAATACAATACAAAATAATGTTACGATATTTTTACAACAATTTGTCAAATTCAACAATATACAAAGTATATCATCATCATAACACAATCCACATATACAATGAGCAAACACAAAATAAATAAAAAAGGAGACCGTTATGCTATTATCACTTATAATTAAGAAATTCGTATTTGAATAAGCATTAATCCCAATCAGATATTTTTTAACCTGACTTTGAAGTTCCGAAGAGATGGTAGGCTTATATAGATGTCTGGAAAATGATTATATAACTTTAGTCCAAGAACATCATGAGCTTTCGAGGTAATACTGAGATGTCTATAGGGAATACAGAATTTATTTTTATTGCGAGTGTCATATGTACAAAAAAAACTGCCAAGGGCGTCCTCTACCGTATATGCGTCACTACTTACTCCTTCACAATGCTTGTACTTATCCAAAACACAACTGTATCAAATTTCAACATGATTGGCCGTTTTGTTTCTTAATTATGCCTATAACAAGAAAACAATTTCTTTTCTTTGAAGCCCTGTAACTTTTGGACTAAGCTAAGTTTGTCTAAATCGATTCTATTTATTCATAGGAAGCTATGTTTAAGCTGGGTCCCATTACTTTCGGGACACCCTGTATAATGCAGGGAAAGTCAGTATTTTAAGATCTTTGAAATAAGGCCTGCATGATGTCAATGTTGATATTTTAATAATTACTCTAATTGCCAATATACAGTGCAGAATTTGACTCTGAAATAAGCTCATGTAAGCCATTACGCCATTTATATGGCTCATATAAGCCATTTGACGTCAACTGTAGCTGTTTCTAATATTCTTGTCAAGAGATAATTTAATGTTAAGGTTTTACTTTCGTTTAATACCCGGTTATTTGCTGTAAGCTATTTTTTGCTATATTTTTATTTGACTCATGTATAATGCTGAAGGAGCTATATTGTGTTCGTTTGAAGGGATGAGAATAGGTCATTTACATATACAAGGTGTCCGGAAATGATGAGCAAAAAATTCAGGGGATAATTCTAGACCGAAAATAAATGCTACCTCTTTCTATAACATTTTTTCCCAAACTGATTATTAACGGAGTTACAGGGTGTTAAAGTTAAAATTTTATTTTCGATATTTGTAAATAACTTCTTAAGAAATTCAAATATTTACATAAAATTTGTAAATCGGGGGTTTTTGCGGACGAGAAATTCAAATATGTTTCTAATTTTGACGTCACTAGTAGATAACGCCACTTATGGAACATCATGTTTCTTTTAAATGACAGAACTTTTTTGCTGCTTAGTGTATCCATCTGACTATTGAAACAATCGATTCTCCTACCTGTTATATCTGCAAAAGGTATACCTTATTGAAGTTGTTAGGAGTAACAGTTTTAAAAATAATTTTATTTGAAATATTCAGTGCACCGATTGAAAACTGTTATCGTTTCCGTTAAAGTTCTACTGAAAATACAGCAAAATGTTACTTGAAAAAGTTGTTCAGAACGGTAAATTATGGAGAATTTAAAAATAATCGGCCTGCTTTGATAAATTCTGTGTTTTGTTGAAAAATGGTTTCATCAAACCTCGCCGATCTTCTTGCGCGTCTCCATAATTTACAATTCTGTACAACTTCAAGTAACATTTTGCTGTATTTTCAGCAGAAAAGGCACTTTACCTGAAACCAAAACAGTTGTTACTCGGTGCAGTGAGCATCTCAAATAGGATTATTCAAAAATGGTTACGCCTACCGACTTCAGCAAGGTATACCTTTTTCAAGTAAAACAGGTAGGAGAATCGATTGTTTCGATAGTCAGATGGATACATTAAGATGCAAGAAAGTTCTGCCATTTAAAAGAAACATGGTGTGCCACAAGTGGCTCCCTCTACTTGTGACGTCAAAATTAGAAACATATTTGAATTTCTCGTCCGCAAAAACCCTAGATTTACAAATTTTATATAAATATTTGGATTTCTTAAGTTTTCTTAAGTTATTTACAAATATTGAAAATAAAATTTTAACTTTAACACCCTGTAACTCCGTTAATAATCAGTTATAGAAAAAATGTTATAGATAGAGGTAGCATTTATTTTCGGTCTAGTATTATGAATTTTTTGTTCATTATTTCCGAACACTCTGTATAATGAATAAGATTGGGTCTAAAATTAACCCTTAGGTTATTCATGAATTAATTGATTCTGAAGTTGATTTTACATCATTATATTCGACAATTTGTTTCCTACCTATAAAATATGACTCAATAAATTTTTGCGGAAATCCTCTAGACTTGGTATTTTGCGTGTGTATCTTTTTCGTCTTTGACTTTTTAACAAATTACTCTTGTTACTCAAATAGTTTCAATAGTTATCTTTAACGGTTTCTGAGAAAATTGTTCTTGAATTAATCCCACTTTGGTCAATTTTATAGTAATTTAAACGAAATTATCAAGGTATTCTTATGTCAAAGTATTGTCAACCCGATTGCCAATTTAATAGTTCTAAGCGAAAAAAATGGAAGAGTTTACGAGACAAGAGTTAGTTGATATGATATTTATTTATGGCTTTTGCGATGGTAATGCTGCAGCGGCAGAACGCGAGTACGGCAGCAAATTCCGTTTTCCCGAACTATTTTACGTTAAAAGGTACTCTTGTATCAAATTGTTATCTTCAACGGTTTCTGATCGTTCTTGAATTAATCCCAATTTGGTCAATTTCAATACGTAATCAGTAATACACATTATTGATGTAGAACAATTATTATGATATGATGATTTATTTATGGCTTTTGAGATGGTAATGCTGCGCGGCAGGACGCAAGTACGGCAGAACTTTTTAATATTAATTTTGTTGAGCGTCTTGATACTTTTTATGTATTATGTTTATGAGTGTATGTTGTGTGTAAGCTGTAATTTGTTCAATACAAACCTTTTACTTAATTTTTTTACCTCTTTACCTTACCTTATTTATATATTTTTTTTAATCCCTTGCTAGACACAGTTTCACAAAATCAACACAGCAAAAAGAAACTTAACTCAGAAGTCGATTCAAATAGTTTGCAGGGCTTTTATTTTATAACAGATAGTAACACAATTGAAAGATTAATGGTTTTTGGTTTTTAAATTAATTCGATCGATAAAGAATATTTTCTTATTTCTACTACTCCTATGTTGATCAGTTTTAACAAACCACTATAAATTAGAACTTGGTTATTGAATTTTATTAAAATTTTAGGAATTATGCTAATAGATATTCTCTAATTTGTAATGGTAGTTGCATACCTACAGAGAGTATTTATTTAATATGATAATACAGATTCCTACTATATTACTAAAAATAATGGCGATATTCGTGACAGATATTAATAGTTCCTGCTCGAATTGGTGAATATTGTAGCTATTATTGCTTGGCTGAGACTTATTTTGTACAGGTAAGTCCTGTGGGTTATTCTTTATACTTTGCAAAGATTGAAAGAATTGAAATCTGTTTTATTTTACTATAGCTATAGAAATTTTTATAGTGCACTTTATTTTTAAAGGTACCTGAGGTTGGAAACTTTATAATTTTCCTTTCTGGAAACTGGAAACTGTCCTGTATAGTGTTTTTTTGGAACTGCAAATTTCCCTGGAGGTGGTTAATATTTTCCTATAGTGGAAAAATAACTTTCCTGGAGGATGGATACTAGTAAATTTCGCTGGTGAATAGATATTTTCTTAATTTATACTTGTTTGTTCTAACATAATTTGTAAATTTTCGGGAGCTGCAATGTACCAAGCACCAACAATAGACGAATTTGTAAAAGCCAGAAGAGTGCAGTGGCTAGGGCATCTAGAACGTATGGAAGATGAAGCAGTTAAGAAAATAGTAGGGAGTAAACCTAACTACAAGAAAAAAAGAGGTAGACCGAGGAAGCGATGGAGAGGCAGTGGCAATAGATCTAAGGGAGAAAAATGTAACGGATTGGAAAAGAAAGACGAAGGACAGAATGGAATGGAGGAGAATAACACAGCTCTGGGCCTAAAAGGCCTGTAAACAGCTTTATATATATATTTGCTTAAGACATCTAGTTGCTAAATATGATACGGCACCAGTACCGTAAGTCAATGTGTTAACTACTACATTGTGCTGCCTGAATCTCATTAAAATAGTAAATAAATCATCCTGTATCGTGGGCCCGGTTTCAATATGTCATTTAAAGAAACACCAGATGCTGATTTTGCCGACCCGTCGAACATCACCCTTAATTTTGTTGTAACACTAGATTCATTACTTACTCCATGATGAGGTAAGTAAAATATTTGAGTTTTACAATCGTTCGATACCTTTTCAGCTAGATCAACCCTTGACATATGTCCCATATTTAAGTATTCTTGCATAAAGACAATAGTTCTGTTTAAATTCCGCATTTCGATTTAATTTAGCTTCCGTAGCAAAAAACCACTTTTTTGCTATTTCAAATGAGTCTCCTAACTCGCCGACACCCTCCCGAATTGGTAATTTAACAATAAACCTGCCGCTTTCATTTCTTGTAACGCTTTTTTTAAAATCTTGTTCACATTCTTCATGGTCACGCGACATTGCTTTAATTGGCCCGCATTCTTCCAAAACTAATATTTTGATTTACCAATAAATGACAATTTGAAACTTGAGCAATTTTATTATTAGGAAATGTTAAAGATCCAGCTACGATCCAGCCTAGCAGACTTTTGCAATTTTCCTAATTTGATTTGACCTGCACACAAAATATTAAAAAATACATTTGCACCCAGTAATACGTCAACTCCAGATTGAATATTAAACCCAGGGTCTGCTAAGATTAGATTTGATGGTATTTATAAATTAGAAATGTCAAATGTTACTGCAGGAATACTAGAAGTAATTTTATTCAAAATTAAGAAGTCTATTGTTGCTCGAAAATTATTATGTTCAGATTTAATTCTTGTTCTTGTTTTAAATTTGATATTTGTTGCTAGTTGACCAACACCTAACACCGATATATTCATCTTGCCTGTAGGTAATTTTAATTTAGCCACCAAATCACTTGTTAAAAATTAAAATTGCGATCCACTATCCAGCAAGCAACGTGCTTTATGCATTTTGCCTTCCCTAAAATATTTACTATTGCAGTTCGTAATATTTGAGCTCCGTGCCTTATTGGTAGAGAATGCAGATTTGAATTTTCGTACATAATTTGGAACTAAAAGTAAGTTTTCATTTATAGTACATGGTGTAGCTTGAATGCTACTTGTCGTTTCTTGTTTAGATTCAGTTACTTCGGTAACTTCCTTTTCAATATGCACATATGACGTTGCTTACATTTTTTACAACCATCAGCCTTACAAGCCCCCACAAAATGATTTGATCTCAAGCAATTACAATTATACATAATTTATATTGTTTAACTTTTTCTAAACGCGCCGCCATTGCTAAGCTTAAAAATGGTTTACAGAAATAAATTTGATGTGAACCCTTGCAATACCCGCACTTTAAACCGCTCTGGACAGATACATATGAAGTAGTTTTTTCGTCCTTTTTATAGCCTATATACTCGTTTTGTCACCACTGCCGATCCCAGAGATTGACATCTATTCGAAAAATCTATAAATTTTGGTAAATCCTTGCACTTGACGTTGCTTACATTTTTTACAACCATCAGCCTTACAAGCCCCCACAAAATGATTTGATCTAAAGCAATTGATACATAATTTATATTCTTTAACTTTTTCTAAACGCGCCGCCACTGCTAAGCTTAAAAAAGATTTATAGAAATAAATTTGATATGAAGTAGTTTTTTCGTCCTTTTTATGGCCTATATACTCGTTTTGTCACCACTGTCGATCCCAGAGATTGACATCTATTCGAAAAATCTATAAATTTTGGTAAATCCTTGCACTTCTCAATACTATGATTTTCCCACATTTCTTTTGTTTGCATCTAATTTTCTAGATAATATTAAAATTAATATTCTATCCCACAATTCTACGGGTTCATATAATGCTTTCAAAACCCTAAAATGCCACCTAAATATATCAAGGAATTTCCGTAATTTGATTTTTACTAAACTAACTAACTAGCAAATATGACGATTCACGATATAGAAGACAAAGGGGATGTGGTTATTATTGCTATACCAAACACGAAAATCAATAATTCAAGAAAATTTATGGTCAACAACGAAGAAACAATATGTCGAAATCTATCGAAGTTATGATATTTTGCGTCCTAGAGATAATAATAATAATACATTTATCATCTTGCGATGCTGCACCTTGTTCAAAACCCAAGCCGTAACTATCAACAAATTCTTTGTTTTTCATCCTTTCTGTAGATTGCCATGTTAAAGGTCCTTTCACATGTATTTTCAGTCTGTGGATGTCTTTTTATTGCACTTAATCGCAACTTATAACTAATACATTTTATAAATGCCCTTTTGTTTTTGTTATACAATTTTAATTATTTTATTAATGAAAATACTCTTTATTTGGTGTTTTAGGTCATTTACAAGAGATTCTTGCAAAGTCACCTTTAGTCTTGACAGATCGGAAATTAATTTTATAATTTGACATTTAAATTTATTTTTCATGATATGGTTTATCTTGAATCGATATATCTTTAATAATGTTACTCGTCTCTCTACAATATGTATATCAGATTAATCTATAGACTTTCGCCTTTCATTCATTATAAGTTGCTCTGAGTTTAAATTCCTTTTTTTATGTACTGAGTGATAACAATTGTCAACGTCATGCAATTTTATGAAATTAAATTTTTACTTGATAATAAAATTATTAAATTATTATTTTTATGTTATGTAATATTATTTATTATTACTAAATTTATATCCGTGATATCCATATTAACAATTCTTTATATATTTTATAAATTTACACTAATAAGTATTCATTTTATTCAACTTTAAGTTCGGTCAGGTAATATTTTCATGTCATTTTTTATGTGCATATTTCAAATTGTTACAATATATTATATATATATATATATATATATATATATATATATATGTATGACTAACGTTGACTACAGGGACAATTTTGTATATTTGGAGGTAACACGCAATATAAAAGTATATACATTTTTTCAGTCATATATAAGGTGGACAATGCTTTGCTATTGTAAAAATTGATATACACAAATCCGTCTTGGTTATATAATATGTTTTGTATATAATGGTTTATACAAAGACCGTATATAAAATTATAAAATTTTTCTTTTATAATAAAAATTACATGAATTTTATATAAACATAGCGTGTTGAACCTCAAGACAATAAAATAACATGTAAAAATGTCTATCCAGGCACTAGAGAAATTTTCAGTAGAGTTCGGCTGAGGGGATTTTACGGATATCTAGGGAAAAAGTAACCACAGATCATTGAAATTTTGCACAGGGGCTATGCGGAGGGTGGTCGACAAGTTCCTGAAGTTTCAACCCCCTCCTACAACTCCTAAGGGTGGATGGGGGTTCAAGGGGGTGGTTTTTTTAAACTACCTAAATTTTAACTTGGCCATCGTTTTCAGCGTATTTTTTTATCTCCAAAACCAACTCTGCCATATTTTTAAAAAAATATTTTTGTTCCACCCAGATATCGACTTGTCATATTTTTGAAGAGTTCGGCTGAGAGGATTCTACGGATATCTAGGGAAAGGGTAATCAGAATAATTTGAAATTTTACATGGGTACTATAACGAGGGTGGTCCACAAGTTCCTGAAATTGCAACCCCCTCCTACAACTCCTAAGGGTGGATGGGGGTTCAAGGGGGTGGTTTTTTTAAACTACCTAAATTTTAACTTTACCATCGTTTTCAGCGTATTTTTTTATCCCCGAAAACACCTTCGCCATATTTTATAAATAATATTTTTGTTCCACCCAGATACGGACTTTTGTCATATTTTTGAAGAGTTCGGCTGAGGGAATTTTACTGATATCTAGGGAAAGGGTTATCAGAAAAAAATTAAATTTTACATGGGTACTATACCGACGGTAGTTGACAAGTTCCTGAAATTTCAACCCCCTCCGCCACCCCTAAGGAGGTATGGGGGTTAAAGGGGGTGGTTTTTTTAAACTACCTAAATTTTAACTTTATCATCGTTTCCAGCGTATTTTTTATCCCCGAAACCAACTCTGCCATAGTTTTAAAAAAATATATTTGTTCCACCCAAATATACCGGGTGTTCCCTCTAAGACTTTCAGTGCGAATATCTCAGAAACCATCATAGTCAGTGCGACGAAATTTGGTATACAGACACTAGATGGGGCGTAGAATCTGATGATAACATCAATTCTTATACAGGGTGTTCCATTTTCCAAGAAATCGATTTAATTTTGATTTTTTTGTTGTCAGCCCTGCTAAAACTTATGTTTAAATTCAAATATACTTAATTATGAATACATTCTGATAAATAAACATTCAAAAATTTCAAAATTTAACATAAAAAAACGCATCCAAAAAGTACCCAAATTTCATTGTTTTGTCATGTAAAATGTGTATAGTCTTGAGCCAGCCTTACACAGAAGAAACTAACATCGGTGAACGTCAAAACAAAATTATGAATTGTCATTGAATTGTCAAATGTTAATGGCATAACGTATTTTATTTTACATAAATAACTCTAAATAATGTATTTAATGCAATTTAACACAATGGTGTTATTGAGACTTGTCGATAAAAATTTAGACTAGAGTTAAGGCTTTTGAAGCATTGGGGTCACTGGGCCGGCGCGGTGTGTTTAGTGCCACAAATTTGTACATTAAAACAGACACTAGAAAGAATAAGCGAAAAATATTACACAGACATTTTCTTGGAAGTAATTCTAAATATGGAATGATGGATAATATTATAAAGAAGTCTCTAAGTCACTTTGAAGAGTATTCTATAAGACATTAAATTCAGTTGTCGTGGGTTTTAAAATTTCTAAACAAATTCTATGTACCTACAGTACGAAAACATCTTGTTAGAATATCTTAAAAATGTTGAAAGCTGTTGAAACTCATGGGAACAGAGTTGTTGGTGGCGCCATCTATAATTTCTGCACAGAACTTCCTTCAAATTAGTATAGTTTTACACCACATATTATAGATATTTGTACTAAATTATTTAATTCATCCTTGGAAAGTAACGATGCCATATTTCCCACAATTATTAAGATCTACGACATTTTTAATTTTTTTTATCGATAATGAGCTTCAAATAACATATAATAACATTAAATCAAAAATTTTGTTCTAATACAAACATGTGCTGTGTTAAGAAACGTAAATTTTATACAATAATTGAAAATAAATAATATGTTTATTTATTTCTACTTTCTACATATAGAAGATATTTTATTCGAAAGTTACATACAGATAGGGAAAATATTTAACCGATCATATGAAATGCTAAGAATAATCCCTTCCGCTGCTCGCCGTCCAAGCTTAACGCGTCCTCCCCTATTTTGGCGGACTAAACCAGTATTCGTATAGCACACTATTCGTTTGGCGTTCGGCCGTGGGCGTAGGAGAGTACTGACTAAGCCCGCCCTGCCGTGCGTCATCTTCCCACCAATACCCCATGCATTTGAAATGTATGTAATAGAATCTCCCCATGATCGGTTAAATATTTTCTCTATCTGTATATAAAATGTATGGAAAGACGAATGAAACATTATTTTTCAAAAAGAATAAATTTCATGTTTTTTATAGTTGAATTATTTTATGTTAATGTATAATAAAAATGAGAAAAATAAATACATATTTTTGACAGGTACGTATAAATACTTAATTATACAAGTATTGTTTAAAATTGAACAGAAATAGGTATTTAATATTGTTGTTTAAAGTCATAATTAATTTAAAGCAATTCTCTATCACAATCTGACAATAATGCATTTGATTCGGATTCGGTGGATCGAGGATGAGTCGAATTTTCAAATTAACTTTTATAACTGTTTATTGTGGTTTATAACTTGTTTGGATGATTTGGATCTGTCTTTGTTGTCCTATCCAGTGCAGGTGCACTTGTAACTTAAAAAAATATGTATTTACTTTTATAACATTTATTTCATACATTGAATAATATATGTTGTATTAGGTCCGTAACAACTAATTTTTGAATATTAAATTGAAAAAAACTGTAGTTGTGATGGAATGGAAACTAACTGTTGTGTGCCTGACTGCCAAGATAAAATCTGAAGACGGTAAGTTATTTTAATAGTTTTAGATTATTCTATAAATATAACATCGGTAAGTATTTACATTAGCGTAACACTCTCCAATCTTAACAAAAAATTTCCTACCCCCCTATTTTCGAGGGTGCTTATCACGAATCTGAAGTCAGATTTCGCTCGCATGTAGTTTTCGAAAAAAAAAATTTTCATAATTGTAACCTCTGTATACATTACATTAGGTTGAAATTGCAATAAAACTCCTATATATTTCGACAACAGTGTGACGTCATGAAATGAGGAAGGCAGACATGTACATTGCAATTTTAACCTAATGTAATCTATAAATAGAGGTCATAATTTTTAAAAACAAAATTTTCGAAAACTACATGCGAGCGCCGCAATCTAACTTCAGATTTGTGATCAGCACCCTCGAAAATAGGGGGGTAGGAAATTTTTTGTTAAGATTGGAGAGTTTTACGCTAATGTATATAATTACCATAACATCATTTGGTTTTTAGTTTTTCACTGCCTACAAGTGTATAGAGGTGAGAAGCATGTAGATGGAATGTATTGGTATAGTGATTGTTTATTACAGTTCCTGAATCAAGAATTAGAAACTACGTAATTTATTATTGTGCTAATTATTATTATGATGTCTGGTTTGATACAAGTGGAAAACTGTACCTAATTTTTCTCTTCGGACAATATATCTACAGGATTTTCAATTATCTCGGTAGGTATATTAAGTCAAACGTGCATGAATTTATAAATGTCAATGCCATCACATTAATACCACCATATACCACACTTGAGTTTTTTTTTATGTATGAATATATTTATGAGTACAAAATGTAAAAACATGTATTCTGTGTCCCTATAACAATATTAATTTTAATTTGTACATTTGTATTATCTTAATATGTGAAAGCACTGTGGGGTCAATTAGAATTCCTAGTAAAGTGTATAATAAGTAGAAGGAGCCAGTTGTATAAAACATCAAAATATCTACCAAACCCTCCAATGGCAATTGTGAATTTCCTGAACCATCGCAATATGTTGCTACAGGGTCGTCAAAACGAAAAACAAAATTTTGATTCAAGTAACGTAAAAATTCAACGTAAGTATGTAATAATTATTAAAAAAAAGGATTTCAGGATCTAAATTAGGCTAATTTTAAAATCTATCAATTTGTTCTATTGAAAGTATAGTTTCTTAATAAATAAAGCAATTTTAATCATGTTTTTTTTCAGATAGTGTTAGAAGACTTAATTTAAAATGTTCGGTAAGTAGGTTTATGTATAGTAGCAATTATTTCCGAGCAAGGAGCAACTAAACGGAGGGAGGAAATTATAAAAAAAACTAGAAATGAAAAAAAATATTGGTTGTGTTTTATGAAAAAAACATGAAAATTACAAAAACATGTAACATGTATACTATTTGCACAAATACCATTCTTTTCCATATTACAAAAATTAATAAGATTTTGGATGGAATTTATCTACATCATAATTATGACCAATTGACAAGAATGGCATTTATAAAATTAAAAAAAAAGATGATAGATAGTTTAAAAATGGCAGCGTATCCTGTAAATAATGTAGTCGTTATAGAATATAAGTGTATATTAGTTGTGAACTAGATAATGCATATTATCAATAATAATAATAATAATATTCTGATAGACATTGGCCGTGTCACTCTATGCAAATGGTTACGTTTAACAACAGTTTTCGATCGGGTAGATGCGGCCATTGACTTTCTAATGTCAATTAACCAACTTTTATATGTACTGTGCTGCCCATAACTCAATGTTTGGCAGTCTGTTGTTTCCCATAATTCATGGTGACAACATAAATTTCATTACTTTATTGCACTACACAGATTATGTATGTTTTCAGTAGTTGTTTATTTAATGCATGATTTTATAGTTAATTTTAAAAATACTAATTTGATTAACAGATGACTTACATATGTTGAATTTGTGTTGTAACCATATACTACACGAGTACAATTACGGCTAGAATTCAGACGACTTACGTCACACAATTTATTGTCAACATAATTTTCGATAGTTTGCCGTGTTTTGAAATTTACTGCAATATATAGTGCAAACATTTAGTGTAGTATAATATAGTTTTATTATTCTCAGTTGCAGTTTCTTAAATATTTTGATGAAAATATAATGAATTATCTTCGTATGTCGTAAGTCGTGTGAATTTTTGCCGCAACTTTATACTTTTATAATGTGTATTTTATTTGTTACAATGATTTTTATTTATCAGAAATGTTTGTTTTAAATAAAAGTGTCATGAATATTTGAGTTTTTTTGAACAAATAATGTAATTCCACTTTAATGTTAACAAATTTGATACATAAATAGTCAGGTTAATGTTTCCACATTACCCTGACTATTTTGTATTAAATTTTTTAACATTTTGAATAATAATAAAATATTATTTAGTACGGATATACACCCATAAATAACGCAATTTATAGTTATCTATATTGCCTACTCCAGAAAAGTTTTGTGCAGAAATGTTAGATGGCGCAGTAAACACTTTGTTCCGTCGTCAACACGGATAGAGTGGTTTCTATTCTTGTTTAATCTGTGACTGGTAGCACAGATCATGACTGGTAGTGCGTTGCTCAGTTGCTACTTTAATAAAAAATTGAAACCTTTGTTACTTTCATAGACCTTATAAATCATGGACGCGCCCAAAACCGTTTTCTGCCTATACAAATCGTTGATGCTCAGATGTGTGCAACAGAGATAGAGCTAGTCCGGGCAGAAACCCACAGATCATTGGCCAAAAAAAAACAAAAACCGTAAATGACAGACGTATGACATTTACGGTGACAGACCGACTCCACCATAGTTTATGAGTCTTTAAAAACTATTGCTAATAAACACACTAAACACAACTAAATCACAAAAGAAACACAAATCATTAACAATAGTAACAGGAAAAGTTTTGTCAGGTTATGTTTATATATTTTTCTGTCATAGAACATCTGTTTTTGTCCGGACTAGCTTCATCCCTCTTGCACACATCAGGGCAGCAGACCTCTCTTTCTAGGGCCGGTCCATGATTTATAAGGCCTATGGTTACTTTGTGAAACAATTCGGGAAATACCTACACGTTTCAATTCCAAAGATCGTGTTCTTTAAAAATAAGAAATGTAAATGTGATGCAAATGCACTAATGCACATATAAACAGAATTTATATTATAAGGTTAACCATGTTTTGTGCTCTGCATTTATGCACATATAAACAGGATTTGTATAATAAGGTTAACCATGTTTTGTGCTCTAGAGTCTACAGTTGGCCGACTCTTTAGATGTCGTGGTTCCGGATTTCGTTTTTCTGTGTTCGAGTGCATAGTAGGATCCCCACATGAAAGTAGCCAACATGACCTCGGTACTTATAACTTTTTTTAGGATATACCATGCAGTATCTACGTCAAAAAAGATGCAAAATCGGGAGGAAGCATTCGAATTCAAGCAATGTATATTCATCGAGAATGCTTGTGAAAATTCAACAAAATGGTGCTTAAGTATTTTTTATTTCATATTGTAACACATAACTTTCAATACATTGTTTTGTAGGAAAGGCTGTAGTAAAGTTTGTCAAACACATTTGAGTGTTTTGGAACACAGACGAGATGGACGAGTTGGTAAATAAACATTTGTCAAAAGGTCAAAAGCTGCACTGTTGTAAAACAATTATTATTGAGTATGTAACTATAGGAGTAAGAATAATAACAAATTTCCACATTATTGAAAAAGATACATTACAAAGGTTAAATGTAATTCTATGAGGAGATCTAGCATATTTAATTAGGCAATTCACTATTTGGCAAAAGAGATGATATATGATGGTGACTGCTTTAAAAATCGAAGAATGGATTAGACAAGAAAAAATGTATTTTTATTTAAACAAACAGGTGAGTAAAAAATTATTTAAATATGATATATGACTTAGGACTTTTGCATATTATGTGTTGGTGTTAGAATTTTGAAATATATTTTAGGTTACCCTGGACCAAGAGACGATGATATATGAATAGTGAAATAAGTAATTTGAGCAGATGAGAATCATGGGACAAAAAATAGAAAATGAGGTTTTCAAATTACATCTGAGAAGCCACAAAATACTTCGTGAATCTAACTATAATCATTGTATAAAATATTTGTTGTATGTATATATGTTAAGTGTATCTAATCTATTTATATTATATATTAATAATTAACTATGTGAAAATATTTATAATCAGCAATTAATTAATTAAACAACAAATTACATATAATAATGAGTATCATTTTTGTTGCTTGGATGTTTTTCTTTTTTAGTAATATAAATGATTTTATAAGTAAATACATCAGTATTTAATGAATAAATAAGTAATGAAAGAACATTCTTTCATTATAAAAAAATAAATTATATTTGAAATTTATAAAGATAAGTATGTACAGGGTGATCACATGAAACCGTTGGATTGGGCTATAAATTTGTTACCGTAGGAGGTGGAGAATTGAAATGAAGAATCCTTGAATTATTCTTCACAACAATATTTGCGTTGCTTTTTTTTTCTTAAGAAATACCCTAGGTATACCTATATTATTACATTTTTGGATTCTATACCATTTATTGATTATCATGATACAAACATATAATGGGTTATCTTTTACTGTTTGCGGAATATTGGCGATATGGGATTTTTATTACATTTGATATACCTATATATTTTCAATGTCATATCTTTCTTGCGTCGAATATACATCTTGGAAATTTACTAAAAAATAATATCTGAAAACAATGGTAGCTGACAATTAGTCAGTTAGTCAAAAAATTGTCTTTTTCATTGCTCATAGCCACATAGACGTAATTATTATAAAATTATGGAATAATTTAATCGCCGATATCACGTAAAACAGTAAAAGATAAATATAGAAACTAAGTCCTGTAACACCGACGGACCAAGTTTTAGCCATCTCTTACGGGCATAAGGAATTAATCTGGGAGAGAAAAATAATTTTATATATAAATTTCTTGGTAAATATTTATTTTTATTACAGGATGCCCACAAGAAAAGGGACCATATTTCAAAGATTAGCTTCAAACGAATTTACCTATTTATATAAATTTACCTTCGTACAAATTTGTTAAAAAAATTTAACTGTAAAACTGTATAAGGTAAAATTTGATCCAAGTCGTTTTATAATCATTCAGTGATGTTACCCTTTGAAGATGGCCCTTCTCTTCTAGACAACCTATAAACGAAAATATGTTTAAACCTTTTGTTAAACAAAATGAATAATTATCTAATGATAACTTTTTTTATGAAATGTATAACAAAGCAATTTCAATTAATACAATGAATGTTATACTTTCCCATTAATTCAAGTCTTGTATAAATGTAAACTTTGAAATTGGAACCTACTACGTAACTTCTTATTGGTTGATTCATGACGCGATTGATCTAGAGCCAATAAGACATAAGAATCTCGGAATCTCCCTGTTCCGCGGTAGAAAATGTTATGAATGTAGATATGCCTTAACATTTAAAGTTAAATTTATCATTTCTATGGTAAAATGGTTTTCTGTAATATTGGGAGACCTCCACCGCCATCTCTTACGGGCATAATAAATTAAAGATTATTAAAGGACTTGTAAAGTGTGGAAAATGTAAACAGAGTGTTCCATAAGTAAAAACAAAGTTAACTCCAATATGTCTGTAGTGCCAGTGTTTATATAAAGTATAGTCAATCAACGGAGCTTAGCTGTGAACCATGTCGGCTAGATGGCGGGACTATAATATGTGCAAAATCTCTTATGGCCGGTTTCTCAACATTTGGCGCAATCCATTCGATAACTATCGAGTACATAAATTTATCAGGCCGATAACTTTATATTGGTTTCTGAACGTATGCCTTCCAAATTTTGTTGAATACATAACAGTTGAATGGATATCTTAATATCTGCAATAATCATAGAGGGAGCTAGCAAATGCACAAGTGTTTGCAGATGCCATTTATGGAAGTAAGACACTTTCAAGAAATAATTGTAGATGGCGCCACTATCGCCTACCTAATGTTAGAACATCACACAACTAAATAAAAATATATACAAACCTGTTGCATAAAAACGAAGTTATTAAAACCTTTTCTAATACTGATAGTGAATTTGTTCTGATACTAGACACTTGAATACTAGTTCTCCCATTAAATCTATCAGTAAATTTACAGTTTCTTTCGTTAAGGTGGCCGTATTTTCGCCGTAAAATGATCAAATTTGTGATGTTTTTTAGGTACTGAAATCTTGAAAAATAAAACACGTAGAACAAAAGTAATATCAAAAATAAAATTACTGATGTTTTGTTTATCCACTTTTACTATTTAAACTCTCCTCAAATAATATAATTACTTTTTAAAATGCATTTGTATGACACACATTATTTCGTTATTCCAACCCCACATTTTAACAATTATTTTCACATACTTATAAACAAAAGTGAACAATCTTATATGCAGAACTATGTAAGTATATGTTATAACAATGTTTACATCTATAGTTGAATTTAAAAAAATACGTATTTTGAAAGATTTCATTCCTAATTTGCTGGATAGATAGCTTTCTGACGTCATATATTGATTTTACTTCGGTAGTGGCATGAGACAACATTGTTGTTATTTACTAACCTCTGTATTATTCAGTTCTTAAATGTCTAAAATTACTTGTATTTGTAGAAAACACTTATTTCAAGAATACCTACGACGCCCTTAAACGAAACCTCTCTCGAAATTCTGAGTGGCTGTATTTTTCATACTGGTTTTCTCTTTCACGATAACGTCTTGGCCGTTCAAGATATCTGACTATATTTAAATATTTTTCATCTGATGTGGCAGACGAATCAGAATTTTCCAGTGCACAGTTATCGTCACGAAAATATCAAAAAAAGTTGGGTTAAGCCTTACAATAAAGATGTAAACAAGCAACAGCTAAATCGCTGCGCGTGTGCGCTAATGTTTATTGGACAGATATCTTCCCATTTTTCTTTGGATATGTGTTCGATAATTTATGCAATAGATAAGCATTATCGAATGGTTCAGAAACCGAATTCATGGGATATCTCCAGTTTATGGAATCGATAATTTTATTTAATAGACATCTACTAGTTGAGAAACCGGCCATTAGACGATCTCTAGACAAGTCAGTAAACAGAGTAAGTCTGACTTTGTTTTTAAAATAAAGTCAGTCTGACCCTGTTTACCGATTTCTCTAGGGTTAATATAAGAGATTTTGCACATATCATAGTCCCGCCATTTAGCCGACATGGTCCACAACTAAGGCCGGTTGACTAACTATACATATATAAACACTGGTAGTGCGTTGCTCAGTTGTTGCTTTAATAAAAATTGAAATCTTTGTGAGACAATTCAGGAAATACCTACACGTTTCAATTCTCCACCCCCTAGGGTAGCAAATTTACGGCCGAATCTAACTTTTTCGCGGGATCATCCAGTACAAAAATCTGGTCCCTTTAAGTATAGCATAAAAATAATAAATACGTTAAAACAAAACATTTATTCATAGATATAAAAGTAGGTAGTTGCGGCAACATGAACTGACATTTTCTTATTTATTGCATATTTAATCCTTGGGTATTTCGGGTCGATCTGTCAATCTTTGTATGTTCTGATGACCATTCTATAAACGAAAATTCGAAAATAAGTTTCAGTAGCAAAGTGTGGTGCAACTTCGGACTGTCTGAACTCGCGCTTTGGATTGTCCGAAGATGCCCCATACGATTTGTCCGGACTTGCCCCACATACAACAAATATATACTTGATAGGATAACTTTCACAAAACTAGCAACATTATATAAATAAGTGTGGTTAGACAAACATGTATGGCTATGGTTTTATGTCATGATAATAGCGCTTACCTCGATTCTTTCTAGATAAAGAGATTAATGCACAAGCAGAAGAACATAACCTGCACTTAAGATCTACCATTGCCCTGCATTTAACGGTTAAAAGAATAAAATATTACCATTTTTTAAGTAAAAAAAGCACATAAAATGTTCCAAAGATCGTGCTCTTTAAAAATCAGAAATGCAAATGCACATATAAACAAGATTGTATTATAAGGTTAACCATGTTTTGTGCTCTACAGCACAGATTAAACAAGAATAGATGCCACTCCCACTCTATTCTTGTTGAAGACGAAACAGAGTGTTTGCTGCGCCATCTAACATTTCTGCACAGAATTTTTCTGAAGTAGGCAATATAGATAACTATAAATTGCTTTATTTATGGGTGTATATCCGTACTAAATAATATTTTATTATTATTTAAAATGTTAAAAAATTTAATACAAAATAGTCAGGGGAATGTAAAAACATTAACCTGACTATTTATGTATCAAATTTGTTAACATTAAAGTGGAATTACATTATTTGTTAAAAAAAAACCTCAAAATTCATGATACTTATTTAAAACAAACATTTCTGATAAATGAAAATCATTGTAACAAATAAAATGCACATTATAAAAGTATAAAGTTGCGGCAAAAATTCACACGACTTACGGCATACGAAGATAATTCATTTTATTTTCATCAAAATATTTAAAAAACTGCAACTGCGAATAATAAAACTATATTATACTACACTAAATGTTTGCACTATATATTACAGTAAATTTCAAAAAATGATTGTTTTTAACACGACTAACTATCGAAAATTATTTTGACAATAAATTGTGTGATGTATAAGTCCTTTGAATTCTAGCCATAATTGTACTCGTACAAGTAGTATACAGTTACATATGTTTTTGTAATTTTCATGGTTTTTTCATAAAACACAACCAATATCTTTCTTTGTTACAATTTTTTTTTTATAATTTCCTCCCTCCGTTTAGTTGCTCCTTGCTCGGAAATAATTGCTGCTATACATAAACTTACTTGTCGAACATTACATTTTTAAATTTATATAAATATTTTTTGAAATTGTTTAATTTTCCTAATAATCTGTTCATGAATAATACCTACATTTCAATATATTTATTCTTTCATAATCATCTTGCCCTATGAAGAAAGTTGTATTTCCTTAATTACCAAACTTTTTAAATTAAGTTTTCTAACACTATCTGAAAAAAAAAACATAATTTTAATGATTAAAATTGCTTTATTTATTAAGAAAGTATACTTTCAATAGCACAAATTGATAGATTTTAAAATTAGCCTAATTTAGATCCTGAAATCCTTTTTTTTTAATAATTATTACATACTTACGTTGGATTTTTACGTTACTTGAACCCATATTTAGTTTTTCGTCTTGACGACCCTGCAGCAACATATTGCGATGATACAGGAAATTCACAATTATCATTGGAGTGTTTGGTAGATATTTTGATGTTTTATACAACTGGCTCCTTCTACTTATTATACACTTTACTAGGAATTCTAATTGGCCCCACAGTGCTTTCACATATTAAGATAATTTATTTTAAAAACATAGTCGCCAAAGTATCTAGAATACAAATGTACGAGTTAAATTAATATAGTTATAGGGACACAAAATACGTGTTTTTACATTTTGTACTCATAATATATTCATACGTAAAAAAAACTCAAGTGTGGTGGTATTAATGTGATGGCATTTGTTGCAACCGCATTTATAAATTTATGTACATTTGACTTAATATACCTACCGAGAAAATTGAAAATCTTGAAGATATATTGTCCGAAAAGAAAAATTAGGTATAGTTTTCCACTTTTATCAAACCAGACATCATAATAATGATTAGCACAATAATAAATTACGTAATTTCTAATTCTTGATTCAGGAACTGATAATAAACAATCACTACCAATACATTCCATCCACATGCTTCTCACCTCTATACACTTGTAGGCAGTCAAAAACTAAAAACAAATAAAATGATGTTATATTTATAGAATAATCTAAAACTATTAAAATAACTTACCGTCCTCAAATTTTATCTTGACAGTCAGGCACACAACAGTTAGTTTCCTTTCCATCACTACAGTTTTTTCAATTTAATATTCAAAATTTAGTTGTTACGGACCTAATACAACATATATTATGCAATGTATGAAATGAATATTATAAGTAAATATATATATTTTTAAGTTGGATAGGACAACAAAGACAGATACAAATCATCCAAACAGGTTATAAAAGTTAATTTGAAAATTCGACTGATCCGCGATCCACCGAATCCGAATCAAATGCATTATTGACAGATTGTGATAGAGAATTGCTTTAAATTAATTATAAAGATTTTAGTTACGACTTTAAACAACAATATTAAATACCTATTTCTGTTTCAATTTTTAAAAATACTATAAAACTTATATAATTAAGTATTTATACGTACCTGTGAAAAAATATGTATTTATTTTTCTCATTTTTATTATTCATTAACATAAAATTTAACTACAAAAAACATGAAATTTATTCTTTTTGAAAAATAATGTTTCATTCGTCTTTCCATACATTTTATATATGTAACTTTCGAATAAAATATCTTCTATATGTAGAATTATCAATAAAAAATTCAAAATGTCGTAGATCTTAATAATTGTGGGAAATATGGCATCGTTACTTTCCTAGGATGAATTAAATAATTTAGTACAAACATGTATAAATGTGGTGTAAAACTATATTAATTTGAAGGAAGTTCTGTGCAGAAATCATAGATGGCGCCGCCAAAAACTTTGTTCCCATGAGTTTCACCCCCCTGCTCGACAGTTGGTGACCATAGATTACACAGTGTTAAATCGTATATAAAAGATCATGTCGAAGATGATCCAGAAATACAATATGTCATTCATACATTCAAAATATCAATATGTCGGAGGAAAAGAAAGCATTGTTTAAAGAATACATTACTAATGATCCTATATTATCTCAGGTGAAACTTTATGTGAATACTGAATGGCCTGATAATTGTAAAAATTTAAGTTTTGATCTAAAACTCTATTTTGCCATAAAAGATAAAATCTTTATATCAAATGATTTATTGTTTCTAGAAAATAAAATAATTGTACCTGATATTCTACGACAAGAAATGATGTCTTTAGTTCACAAACCTCATTTCGGTATTCAAAAAACCAAGTTGCGTGCTAGACAAATATTTTATTGGCCTTGTAATAAGGACATTGAGGATTATATCGCTAAATGTGAATCGTGTTAACTAAATCAGCGAATGAATAAAAAAGAATCTCTTGTTTGTCATGAGTTATCTGAAAGACCTTGGCAGTACATTTTTGCAGATTTTTTTGAACATAATTCTAAGAACTATCTACTCTTGGTTGATTCTTATTCAAATTGGATCGAAGTAACTGAAACTAAAACTAAAAGTGCAGAAGATGTAAAATTTTATAAACAAATATTTTCTAGATTAGGTATTCCAGACATATTTTATAGCGATAATGTACCGTTCAATACAAAATTGTTTAGACTTTTCACAAAAATGGCCGACTCTTTAGATGTCGTGGTTCCCGATTTCGTTTTTCTGTGTTCGAGTGCATAGTAGGACCCCCACATCAAAGTAGCCAACATAACCTTTAGGATGTACATTTTCCATTTCTGTTTTCTATGGTAAAATGGTTTTCTGTAATATTGGGAGACCTCCACCGCCATCTCTTACGGGCATAATAAATTAAAGTTTATTAAAGGACTTGTAGGAGAATATCTGTTAATACCCCTTGAAGATAATCCATGACATGGTAATATCAATGCAATCAGGAAAATGTATACAGGGTGTTCCATAGTGCCAGTGTTTATTTAAAGTATTGTCAGTCAACCGGCCTTAGCTGTGGACCATGTCGACTAGATGGCGGGTCTATAATATGTGCAAAATCTCTTGGACGACTCTAGACAAGTCAGTAAACAGAGTCAGTCTGACTTTGTTTTTAAAATAAAGTAGTCTGACCCTGTTTACCGATTTCTCTAGGGCTAATGTAAGAGATTTTGCACATATCATAGTCCCGCCATCTAGCCGACATGGTCCACAACTGAGGCCGATTGATTAATAAACACTGGTAGTGCGTTGCTCAGTTTTTGCTTTAATAAAAAATTGAAATCTTTGTGAGACAATTCGGGAAATACCTACACGTTTCAATTCTCCACCCCCTAGGGTAGCAAATTTACGGCCGAATCTAACTTTTTCGCGGGATCATCCATTACAAAAATCTGGTCCTTTTAAGTATTGCATAAAAATAATAAATACAATAAAACAGAACAAACATTTATTATAGATATAAAAGTAAAACAAATATTGACAGTCCCACCGACTACGCTAATTTGACATTGACATCACTGATACGACCCTTGCATTTTTGAACGTACTATAGCAGTTTGCAGTAAGTATATCCAGAAAATTGTACTATGATGATATATCGATGAAAATATAAAAGAAGTCTAACTATAAAAAATTATTGAAATCATATATCCCAAAATTTTTTTTAAATGGTGTCCTGTCCTAGTCGTTAGTCATGGGCCACACTGTATATGCTGTAAATTTTTTTCTACATATACATGATAAACAAACTAAATTATATTTGAGATATTTACAAAAATCTGGTCCTTATAAATATTGTATAAAGTAATAAATACAATGAAACAAAAGTGCAGCCAAGAAACATTTATTCATAAAAAAAAATAACTAAATTAGAGAGGTATCAATTCGCAAAAGATAATCTTTTCTTCGATCTTATTTGGTTATGGATCCACGTCTTAATCTGTGGTGACGTTCGGTTTTGAAGGACTGGAGTTTCTTTAATAACTTCCTGTATTGCCTTTAGTGAAGGTAATACTTTCTTTTCGAGATATTGTCCAAAAATACGGTGAATGGCATTTTTTTCATCCTCGCTCCATCTTACCTTTCTAGATGATCCTTTATGCACAACACCTATATGAATTGAAATATTAGAATAGAATGTTAATTCAGAATCAAAAAGTTAAGGCTAATAAAGCAATTATTACTGATAATTTGAAACACCTGCACATTTAAGAATATATGCCTATTATTTCGCTATGGTTAACTTTAATTTTAAAATTGTTAATGGAATGTGAGTTAAAAGTATGTACTTTTCAGATAATTTTATGTGAATAGTTTTAATCATATTCTTTTCTTAACCCAAAATTGAAATTTTGAAATTTCTATATTTTCAAACCATCTTAAAAACAATTATTTTTGCATTTCTTGGTTTAAATATGCAAAATTATAAACTTACTTTTTCTATTTGTTTTTACAGATGTAGGATTCTCAGGAGTGATTGAAAGCTGATTATTTACATTTTCTTTATTTGGATCGTCTACTGATTTATATCCAAATGTTTCTTCGTTTTCAATGTCATCATCAGAGTTATTATCATCATTATTGTTTTCTATATTAACACCTTGAGCTGCTTCTAGTAGTTTTGATATGCCTAAAATTTCCCTGCTTGCAATTGGTTGTCTATATATTCCTTTATGGATATTTTCTGAATGACCCATAAAATTTGACAAGTCAGTAATATCTTGATCCTGTAAATTCAGCGTAATGCAGGTAGTGGCAATATGTTTTCGTAAATTAGTTCCCCGTAGCCTTTTCGGATGTTCTGCACCACAAACTTCCGAAAATTTACGCATTAAAAGACAAGCCTGAAGATGTGAATACTGTTTATGATTTGTTCCCGGCACTCCAAAAACATATGGATTATTAATTGACACACCAACCTTCGTTCTATATTTGATTATTAATTTGATACATTCCAATAAATCAGTATCTAAAAGTACCGGAACTGTTCGATTCAATTTTCCTCTTATTGTAAATCTTATATATTTCTTTGCAATTTCTTTTGATGTATGAGACAGTGACTTAAATAAATCTGCATTACTTTCTTCGACAGTTTGGAATGTTTCAAAATCTTCTATTAATATTCTTTCCACTTCGCCTGCTCTTCGCCTGTTAAATAATTGTACAGACGTCAAGGTGAATTCTGCCAGTTTAAACCAGGTTACCAGTGAGATGTTCTGTTTAAAATCATTGAATGCCTTTTTTCGTTCAATATATAGGTAATCACGTAGTTTTTTAATATCATCCATTGATGGCAATATAATACTTTTTCTTCTTTGCATCTTCAATTGTGTTTCAGCAACGGTTCTGTTGACATTAATATTAACTTCTTCATTAAAGACTTTTAAAAAATCTTTGGTATTTTTTTTAATCAATTCATTGTGATTTTTGATACAGTAACGTGCCTAAACTGAAGGCCACTGTGGGCGCTTTATAGTTGTTGGTACTTTCCGTATATCCTGCACACTTATTAATTGCAAATAGTACATCCTCCACAAATTTCGGGTCATAAATACAAGCTAAATTTGATATGTTACTATTCAAATCTTTAATATTAATCAGGAACTTTCCCAATAATCTCAATCTTTGTCTGATCATTTGGAAATGTCTCTTTTCTCTATACTTTTCTACCATTTTATTGGCATATGTGATAATTAATTCATCATATCTAATAACTCTTGAAATATTGTCATCTCGCAATGGAGGAAATAAATCATTTTTTACTGCTTGCGAAGCTTTAGCATGAATCCTACCAGTAACTTTTTTACTAAGTAATGTAGCAACTCTGTGGCGTTTATTATTAAGTCCTGTACAAGAATTAAAATGTACCCTTAAAGTTTGTTTTGAAAAAAAAGCTTTACAATTGGCACATGCTCTAAAATCCTTTGCAGTTCTATGTTTGACATCTTTAGGCCGTCGGGAAACGATTAATTCTCCGTCATTGAAATTTTTATTCGTGTTAAATATAAAGTTTCCTTGTTTGCGAATTCTCGTAATTATTTCTTTTCTTTCACTTGTACATTTAGGCAATAAAATAAATTTTTTTACTTCTTCTTCATCTTTGTGTTTGCTTTCTAGATGTCTGGCAATCTTTTGCTGTTTTGTGTGACAGTATAAACAAAAATTTGCTTTTTTATCACCTCTTCTTCCGCGAGATGGTTGAACAATCATATTATTATCATCACATGAGCCTGGTTCCGTGAGAGAAGCTGATAATTGAGGCTGAATATTTGAATAAATAGATGTATTTGATTTATCAATGAGAATATCGTTTTCATTCTCAGGGTGATTAGAACAGTTTTCAGATACTTCACTGGTAGATAGCTCATAATCTGGATCATCATATGAATTGTCTTCGAATTCTAAAATTAAATGAAATAGTTTAAATATAAAAACAAACATTTTAACAATATCGTTTTCAGTTAAATACCGCGCATGCATTTAAACATAACTTGTACTTAAACCCCTACAATGTCTAGGGGAATATCAGAGGAAAAGGAATTTTATTTTGCATGTTTTGAAGCAAAAAAATACCAAATGTTTTATTTGAAATAACACATTACAATATGTAAAATGGATATAGATTCCCGCAACCCTTTTCAATAAAAAACAAAATATATCTCTGAAATGGCTTGGTTTAGGTATTGAGATATGTTTTTTTTGCTCAGAATTTCGCATTCTTTAAAAAATGCAAAAATATATGGGATAGTCCATTTAAAAGTTATTTATGCAACAAAAACAAAAAGTAAATGTTTATTGCATGCGACGTGAACTTGTCCAACGAGGCCCTCAGGCCGAGTAGAACAACACGTCGAGTGCAATAAGCACTTTTTGTACGAGTTGCATACAATATTTTTTCTACGTTCATGCAAAAACCAAAAAAGTTTTATTTAGATGACACTAAGTGTAGGAAAATATGACGTCGATTTGAACATATATTATGTGTGTCATGATGATAAAATGCTGTAGTAGAATGACAGATGAATGCAATAAACATTTTATTGCACTAGTGCAATAAAGAACCACTTTTTCCACTAAATGTAGTTTAATAAAGTTTTGTTTTTTGCATGAACGTAGAAAAAAATACAAAATTGTGTATGTAATATTTTAAAATAAGGAAAACTTAATTTGGTACAACTTTTCATAGTTCTAGTCGTTATTTGACTTAAAAACAAAATTACAATTCAAAAACTGCATAATGGTGAAGAAATATTATATACTAAGTATGAGTGGGATAGATATAAGACAGACATATTTAAAATATAATTACAACATAATATAACAAATGTATATTTACTGAAACTGTGGGTATAAGAAGTTTAACTAGAAAATTGGATATCGAACAAATAACGACTAGGGCAATGTTTTGCGTCAAATACGTCAAATGCTTAAAAAAAAATCACGGTGTATAATTGCTTTTTTTTTCTGAATTACCATGTTACCCAGTGTCATTGTAAGGGGGGTGACCCCACTACTAAAATCGTTAAAACAATCAAATTTTTTACATATAATTTGGTATCATCCTGTATAAAAATTTACCTGATGGTTCTTTGTCCTCTGGTGGTTCTATTTCACTTAGCGTTTCATTATCAAATTCACCATGTGTAACAGTTTCTAAAAAATAACATATTTTACTTTTGTCTTAACAAAAAAACAAAATTGAAAAAAATATTTTTCTACTATCAAGTATAAAAAGTATACTTTTCCACTTTTCATGTTTGTATCATGTTTTCATTACGCTTGTAAAAAAAATTGTTCCTGACATGCAGAAACTGTCTTTTCTGCACTCGACTGCTTGACGGAACTCAACTTCACGTCATTCAGTGGCAGTCTTATGAGGAAAAGTACCACATTCTGCACTTGTTTGGAAGTAATTATTTCAAATGACAATATTTTCGACTTACATCACAAAAATGAAAAACTAATAATTTACCTGAATATTGGCTGCTAACATTTTTTTCTGAATGATCATTATTGAATGAAGTTGACTTGTTATCAAAGGAAATATCCATGAAATGGTCTTGGCTGTTAGATTCCTGCATAGATTGGCACTCTGGTGGTTCTATTTCCCTTAGTGTTTCATTACCAAAATTATCATGTGTAACAGATTCTAAAAAATAATAGTTATATTTTCATATTTTATCAACATTGAAAAAATCTTATTAAACATATTTTCAAATGACAATATTCTCCACTTGCATCACAAAAATTAAAAAAAAATAAGTTACCTGTACGTTGCCTGCCAGCAATTTCTTCTAAATGATTATTTAATACCGATTCATTATAGAACAAATTTGACCCATTATCACAGGAAATATCCATTAATTTGTCTTGGCTGTTAGGTTCTACCACAGGTTGGCACTCTGATGGTTCTATTTCTCTTCGTGCTTCATTACTAAATTCACCATGTGTAACAATTTCTAAAAAATAATATTTACATTTTTATATTACTTTTGTCAGCATTAAAAAAAAACTTTTTAAGAAAAATATTTTCAAATGATAATATTTTCTCACTTGCATCACAAAAATAAAAAAAAATAAGTTACCTGTGTATTGACTACCAACATTTTCTTCGATATGATCATTTAATACTGATTCATTGTTGAATGAATTTGACCTGTTATCATGCACATTATTTATTTCAAAAGAAACATCCACATCTTCATTGTGTTCAAGTACTTTTAAATTTGCTTTTTTCCCTAAAAATAAATATGTATATATGTGCCTGTTCAAAATGATATACAGTATGGTGCTAATGAAAGGAATAAATTTATTATTTCATTAATTGGTGACTGGACAATATTCCTGAAGCATATGTCATTATATTTTTAAAAGTGCGTTATGCGGGATATGTGTTTTACATATGATGTCATCTATGTGGGTGATGATGCCATCAATGACTTTTTAAATACAAACATGAGTTATCTGATATAGCGCTTTTGAAAGGTTTTGTAATTGTTTATTTAACCATAGCGATAAGTCAGGGGCGGCTGGTGAGAGTTCAGGTATGTCATATCTCAATAACAAGACATGGGACCCAAACCAAACTTTAGGATATATGTACTGTGGCTAGGAATTTCCAGATGGGCTTCTATAATTTTTGTGAACTATTTTTTTTTTTTTCATAAATTAGATGTAATTCTATCGCGGTATTTCAAATTTTATAAAAGAGTAATAATGTTTGTAGAATTTATAGCGTTTTGAATTTTTTTAGAAACTATTCTAATAGATTATAAATTTCAAAACGCTATAAAGTCTACAAATGTCATTAGTTTTTAATAAAATTTGAAATAACTCAAAAAAATTACATCTAATTTATATAAAAAAAAATTCACTGGGTACTAAGTGTGATATCACACTTAGTATACTTCTGCCCAGCCAGCATCTAACATAACTGGACACTTTTGTGATGTTCCTTTTAGGTGACAAAGATACATTTATTTGTAAGGTGACATAAACCGCTCAGTTACATAGTGCCTAGATGTGGAATGTACCATAGTGACTTTTTTTTCTACACACTTGTGTGATATCTATGAAAGATTAATAAAATGTGGAAATTTGAGGTCTTATGAATAGCATAGATTATTATATATAACATGTAAGGTACCAGTACCAAATAAGGCCATGTTAAGCATTGAACCCCTATATTTTTGTTAATATTTGACAAAAATATATAAAACTTAGAGTATATTAAATGCACTTTATTTAAAACGGTTGTATACTTGTAAATTTAAAAAAGTCGAGTTAGATTATTTTTAATTCTAATTTAAAAAAAAGTGACAAATGGCCTTGTTAGGAACACTTGCTCCTAATAAAGCCAGTTGACAAATATTGCAAATAAACATCAATAATTATTATTAGACTGTTTTTAATAACATATATTTCATTGAAAAATATAACTTTTTCACTAAAAATAATAATACAAATTCTAAAATCAAATATAAAACTTACATATGACACTAACTTGACATTTAATGTGAAACTAAAAACAAAATCGAAAAATAAATTTCAATTTTGACATTCTGGGCAAACAAATTTAGCTTTGTCGCTTTTACACAATCCTGCGTATTCTTTGTGAACGTATTTTAGACAAATAATACACAGTCACATGTCTTGAACTTTGTCCTGCTGACATGCTTTATTAGGCACACCTATCCCAAATTATTAAAATTGTATTATAGACCAACAACGAAAACTAGGCATGTCCATATATACCGTCACTCTTTGCCAGATGCTCAATTGTTCCTAATGTCAATACATATCTTTAAAAAAAGCCTTCTTCAGACAAAAATATAAACTTGTATTCACATCAAAAATACCATCACACAGCCAGTAAAATGATGATTGTTAATGGTGATTGTAATGGTAATCCATTACCCATCACCTCTTCAATTCCTAATTTTTAAGAAAACAGTTTTTAACAAATTTCAAGTAATTTTGAATTTTGTATATTAAGTGCGACTCCAAAGACATTATATCACCCCCATGTTCCTAAGTTTTGTCTTCACCTTCTTCTTACTTAAAACTGATTTATTTTTTTTTAATTGCTAATTTATTAAAACTTAGTTTTCTGTTAATAAAATGTTTTTTTTTTATTTAACTTTTATTTCTGCTTATTTTACCTTTAACAAAAATCATTCCATAAATCAGTTACATAAACATTAGAAATTATAATATCCTTAATACTTCCAAGTTCAAGTAGAATTACAGAAGTAGTGTAATTATTTATAAAAGCTACATCATATTATGTTGATACATATCGGTAATGAATTTAAGGCATATGTTTCTATTATTACTATTTATGATAATTATTTACGGAAACCTCACCAGAAATTTTGTACGGGGATTCATTACCGATATGTAATGTATAGCTTTTAAATGTACGACAAGTACATAATAAGTACTTCCTAACGGAATGTTGGCATTACATCAGTAACGATATTTGACGGACATCCCTTAAGTACATTAACAGGAACATTTAAAGTGATGTCTCACAAAGGTCACAACGATACTTCACCGAGATGTACTTTTAAGGTGCACCAGGGAGGACATTTGGTGGTTGTATGTTCTATGCAACGTAAACAGTACTTTTGTTGCGACATCGCATGTACTAGATCCACATTAAAAGTAAATCGTCAGTACGTTGCTGTGCTGGCTAGGTGCAATCAATATATAATTTTTTCTTTAACACTATTCAAAATTCTATTACTAAATTTATTGATATGAGAGATATTGCATGTCTCAAATTTGTATTTAAAAAAATCATAGATGGCATCATCATTTTCATATACATAACATTATGTAAGACACATATATTGCAGAGCGCACAATAATCGACCTGTTCCAAGATTTTTGTCCAAAGTTACCGATTTATGATATAATAATGAATTTATTCCTTTCACTTGCAAAAAGAAGTTCAAATATAACTTTAAATTTAAAATTTCAGAATTTTTGTATTTAGCTTATCAAGGTAATTATTTATTATAGAATACATAATACCTTTTTCATTGTACTTCGATGGTTTGATTGATATTATTTCATGAATTTGTCTCTTCTTATTGCTTCTATTTTCCTCTGCTACTTTTTTTAATTTTGATTTATGAATCTTACTTGCGCTATTTTCTTTGTTTTTTAGTTCCATCTGAGGAACACTAACCTTTGCTTCAATATTAACATTTGTCACTAAATTAGAAACAATAATTAATATTTTAAAATTAAAAACGGAGAAATTTAACATATTATTTAGGCCCAGTACTTTTGGTTCCAAATTAAGGCCAATTAGTTAATCAGATGATTAGATTTGAC
Source organism: Monochamus alternatus (assembly GCA_037114965.1). Classification (NCBI taxonomy): domain Eukaryota; kingdom Metazoa; phylum Arthropoda; class Insecta; order Coleoptera; family Cerambycidae; genus Monochamus; species Monochamus alternatus. The sequence continues at coordinate 62,687,352 of CM073427.1, read as the reverse complement.
TAATTTGTATAAAATACAAGACAAGCACAGTCTAAACGAACAATTGACTAATCTGCCTTAATCTGGTCCAAAAGTACCAGGCCCCCGCCTTGACCCGTTCAAAATATTTTTGTTCTTAAAACTCATCCTTTTTATACAATAGTCAAATTATATGTATTCGTATTAATGGAATAGAGTTGTTTTTTAGGGAACTGGTTAATCTCATATGTTAAAATTGATACTGCATAAAACTATTACGTATTTTTCTGACGATATGCTGTTATTGTAATTCTCAACAAATTATAAGGAATTATACTACCTACCTTGTTCTTTTTTCTTTTGCTGCATTAATTGTGTTAATATTGGTTTATCACTATTTGTAGCAATTACATTTGCTTCGTAGTACCCCATACGTTTATATGGGGCCCATACTAATGTTCCTTCTATCAATGTGGTACCTTTTGAAGGAGTTATGTAGTAGATGCCGTCGTCGACAAATTTAACTAGAGAATACATTGCTACCTAAAACAATATAATACTCTTATTGTGTACCTATTGTTCAAATATAAATACAAACTAATAAAGCTAATAATAATGAAATTACTCATACTTACTTAATTCTTGCTATTAAAACATTAGAATACATTAGAAAATAAAATTAAAAGAGAACTACGCACTACGTGTGCCGCCAAATATCTGTAGTAAATGGCGGTAAACTGTATGACATGAAATCACATCAAATTCCGAACAATTTCCCGCAATTTTCTAGCATACATTATAAGGTTCGTTCGACTTGATGCTCCGAAAGTGTAAGTCGCTCCGAGAATGTTTTTAATTTTTAAGCATTCTTTTTGAAATTAATATTTGTGTTATTATTAATCCTATAACAGTATTTACTATCTACAATATGTGCATCTAAAGTATAATGTGCTTCAAACAAAAAAAATGTATATAATCATTCAGATCGATCCATATATGTTTAGAACAACTACTCGAACACACCTTAAAATACGTAGAAAAAGATAGATATATAACGAGTTTAGACGTCTGCATATCCACTTTTTGGGTCATAGCTTGCTGGCAGCCATTTTTAGTCGTGTTTTTGTGGTTTGTTTACAAATAAGAAAATGCATAGTTTCAAAACGTAGCGTCATAAAATATTTGTCTCTTTTTAACATCACACTCCCATTTTTTGATTATTGTTTATACGATTTATTTATAAAACAGCTACACTAGATTTGGATTAAAACAGAAGTATTGTTAGTGGTATAAATTATTAACAATACCTATATACAATATATATTTTGAAAATGTGTGAAATCTGCAACAAAAACAAGGAATTGATTTTAGCAACTCCAAACTAATAACAAATACATATACCTGTTCATATGAGTGACAGGCTAATAAAATTTGGATAGAAAAGTAATTGGATTATGCTTTTGTAATATAATTAAGGATGTCTACGAATACGTTAAATTTGCAGAGGTACATACAATAATTCAGAGCCAACTCTTTTTTAAATAAACAAGAAAATAAAAAAATATCAACCATTTTAAACATGAATCTAAAAATTTAAATAACCAATTTTGAAATCTCTACTTTTTAGGCAATTGCTGCATAGACCAATAGCAAAGCATCTAATGAGTTCAAACCGGGCTTAGTGGATGTTTTAAATACGGTTAAAAACGCGACCTGTGTGACGTCACTGTTTCAACGCAAACATATAGTGTTTTGAACCGATTTGAAGTTTGAACACATTTCATCGCAAGAAACAGCTTAAATTGCGTTTTGTGGTTTTGTTTATTTACGTTTTGCTTATCTTCGTTTATAACCGTAGATAGTTTATTATAACTTTTAAATAATATAGAGTTTGTAGCTATATCTAGTTTTCATTTACAGTTTATATATTATTTAACCATTATTAAAGACTTTTCTTATCGAAAGTTATTTTTCCTCCCTACAAAGGAGTAAGTATATATTTTAATATGTAGTACATAATGATATATTGCGTTTTATAGATATGTCCCAAATTATAAAAACGTTTCCCATCTAACAGATACAGGAACTACAGTAACATTCCATAGGTAAATCTGGTATTATGGTATTACAATATAGTATAAATAGATAATTTAAAATATTTGCAGACATTATGTCTAATTCATTTACTTTTAGGTTTCCCAGAGGTGAATGATTTAAGGTACTTTGGAAATAATAGATCTTCCAAATTTACAGTGGAATTGTAGAAAATATATCTTTTCATAATAACATTTTAATAAAGGAAAATGATGCACTTTAAAAAATGTTGCAGTTCTGTCTCGAAATTTATGAAGAATAGAAGTCTCTCCTGAAATTGATGTTTTTATTCATTAAAAAAAAATAATAACAAAAATGTTTAGAAAAAAATGAATACGAAGAACTAGAACTAGGTAGTTTCATAATCTTTATCATTTCTTTATTTTCATTAATTTTGTCAATAAATTGCAGTGCACTTTCTGAAAATTCTATTAGTACTATAGCATTATTTTTGCCACAGAAAAGTTATCAAGCTCTGAAAAAATACCATCGATCCAGTCGTGTACATCCAGTATTTCAAGCTCACCACATAAAACAAGAGAAGGTTTTAAGTAGGTAACATAATTTTATATTTGCATTTAGCTAAATTAAACAGTGACTACTAAAATTATAAAAATATATATTTAATACTTTTTAGAAAACCTGTATTAGCTGAGTTCCCTCCAAGCATACATCATCTGGTAGTACATCCAGCAGTACGAAACAAAAGAGACTGGCTTTTATTCATTCTGTCTTAAAACAAATAAAATATGTCATGACATTTTTAATTTCTATTTCAGTTTAAGCGCAGGAAAGTAAAGAAAAGGATTTCTTGAAGTTAAGAAAAGATGTAACAAGTATACTGTGTACTGTACGAAAGAGTTATAGAGAGAAAGTGGTGGAAATAAGGAAATCGGTTCACAGTTCGGAGCTCATAATAGATGGTCAACCCAAGGTTGTTCAAGTCATATGATAAGTTAACTATTGTATATTTGAATTACTTTCTGTAATGTATATTATAAATACTTCTTGCAGTCAAACAAGTAATTGGAATTATAATAAAGGATTATTAATTACTAGTGTCTTATTAGTGATTTGTAGAAGTGACATATAGTGGAATTACAACCATATTTGTAACATTTTAAAGGAGGAGCTCATTCCTAGACGTGATACATAGATCTAATGAAATGGATGTTAGAACTTTAATCACATATATTATGATTTAATTAACTTGATATGAGTAAAAATATACCTATTAAATCCATTGGCTGAGCCTGCGAGTTAAATCGGCATTCAAAAAATTCAGCCATGCATAAAAAAATAGCTTATGACTTCATCAAGAAGAAAAATAAATGTAAACAGGTATTATGAACCAAAAAATAAAGTAATGTAATCATTGTGATTACTACTTACATAAAATATTTTACTTAAACATGTTTTTAATTTTCCAAAATTTGTTATTAAAATTGCACTATACATATACACTGACCCTTTTGATAATTATTTTAATGAGAATGTTAAATATTCAAGTATTTAATTCGGCACTTATTATACAAAACAAAGGAAATTATTTAAGACCAACTTGAAAAAATTGCATACAAGCGATGATTATTTACATACCTATCAGGCAAACAGGTATATATCAAGCAAGTAAACCAGTATGAGCAATGTTTGTTTACAAATTTAAATTTACCGGCTTCAATAAATCTAAAAATGTCGGAAAGCACACGATGACCCACAAACCTAGAAAAAATATCACTGAAATGTAATTTTTTATTATGATGACTGGAGTGTGCTAGAAGCTGCGCGAATGGATTATTCATGATCAGCGCCATATTTTGTTTTGTGCCTCTAGCAATGGCGGAGCAGTAGGGGCTTAGCTGATTGTGAATTGAAATGAAATTGAATTCTGGATATGTACAATTATTTCGTGCTATATGCTGGTTAATTTTATAATCCCTTATAAAACATGACTTGTTCCAACAATAACACCCACAAAAATACATAAAGAATAACACTAACGAGATACAAGATAAAAGAAGAAACCACACTGTACGCCAATGACGTGTTTACAAACAAAATAATAGGAAATTAAGGACACAGTTCATATCGTACGTGCAGATGGTTGTCTCTCTCGCACCCACATACATAACCGATGAAGTATGTCTTTGATGAATTTCATGTGCCTCCTTTTGTCTGCTCCTAGGATTGGTACGTTTATTTGGATGCGCAAATGGATTAAACGCATTCCATATCGTACATTTCAGTGAGACAGATATAGGTCACGTGACAGGTCCGGGTTGCCTAGGGTTTTACGGTTGGCGGTTGTGCAAATATGATGGCTGCATTGCAATATGAAATTAACTAACTTGCTGTCTTTAAATGTCATTAAAGAATGTAACCAATCACAGTAAACAAATGAGCTTCCCGCCGTTTTTCGTTTTTAGTGTTATAAATAATTTTATAGGTAAGGTATATTACGTACACATTATTTCATTATTTTAACCTTAATAACAAAATAAAGAATTAAATGCTTTTCATGACAGAAAAAAATATGTATATATGTATTCTATACTGGACATTTCTAAAATAGAATTCTAAACCTCTACTGTGCATAGAACCTATTAAGTCATGTCTGTGTCGGGGGAGGCGTGTTTGTGGCGCAAGTCGTTTTTGTCGTCGTCTGTCACGTATGAGTTGTTCAATGTCGTCGGGGAGTATACCCCTGGGATTAGTAAGTCGGGAGACTATTGTCTCAGCCGTTGTTAATGTCAGGCCGTTTTTAATGTATGTCTCGAGAGAAAGGACTGCTGCCTCCAGGTCTTGAGTGGTTTCAATAACTGGTAGCGCGGTGCTTCTTTGCATTTCTGCTCGGAAGCGACCCCAGTCAGTGAACCTCCTCGTGAAGGTGCTCAGATTTCCTTGTCTCCGCCCTAAATCCAGCGTGACCGGATTATGAGCAGTAGACCCTTCGTGTTCGGCGGAAATCTGAGCTATCAGTGGAATAGATTTTAGTAGGGTAATGTCAAGTACGTCAAGGAGACCTGCGGCTCCGTAAAAAGTCGGTTCAGTGGGTCCTAGTATCGTAATGTCGTCGTGTGCGTCTAGGAGTTCAGCAGGACACGACCTTTTGTGGTCGTTGTCCTGCTGTGCCATGCCGGTGACTTCGCGTTGAAATCACCGATGGCAACTGTTTGGGGCCAGAAAAGTATCAAGTCTAGGTCGTGGTCAAGTAAAGGTAGTCTGGGAGGGTTATAACAGGACACCACCGCAATGTCTCCATGCCGTAGCGATCTCACCATTATCGCCACGGCCTCAATGTTTCGAGTCTGGAGACGTTGCAACGGATCGATGCGCTTCCTGATCGCGAGTGCAACACCACCCCCGTTATTGTCTCTGTCTAGTCTTTATATGTCATAGTCAGGGATGGAAATTCGGGAAGCCTCGCTGAGTTTGATTTCCTGGATGGCCATCACGTCTATTTCTAGACGGTTTAGGGTGTCCACCAGTTCCAGCTTTCTGCCCCGCAATCCGTCAAGGTTCCAGGACGAAATTATCAACGAGGAGGGTTTGGAGGGCTGACAAGCCATTAGAAGTCAAATAGTTTTTGCGTATTTGACATCATGGTCGTCAGCTGGAAGCAGAAGTCCTGCAGGGCCGCCGCTCCCGGTTGGGAGGTTGTCGTGTCAGTTGCCGGTGATTTTGTTTTTTGTGTGAAAGTCTGTCTGCCTTGTGTTTGTCTTTTGGCTACGTTAGCGTAGCGGTTTTAGTATGGAGCATCCTCTGTAGCTGGCAGGGTGTGGCCCAGCGCAATTTGTACACCTGGCCGGCGTGTCTTTCGGCTTTTTGCACTCGTGCGTGCTGTGGCTTTCACCACATTTCACGCACATAGATGCCGCCGACAGCGGTGGCACTGAGTAGCAACCTGCTGTTTCTTCTGCCTCTCTACTCTTACGACCAGAGAGCAGCAGCGGTTTACTTCCAGGATGCCTTCCTGGTCTGATTGGACCTGGACTAAGACCAGGGGCATTTCCTGCTTGTTTTGGCGGCTGGCCATGCGTTGCACTATTGCGCCGGGGTAGCCCTGTTGTGCGAGGTCAAGTTGCACCTCGCTTGGCGAGATACCCGCATATCACTACTCGCAACGTTTTTTCCTCGTTGAGAGTGAAGGTGTGGTACTCCTCGCCTTTGTCAGCTAGCGTTTTTGATAGTCGTCTGTGGTGTATTTGGATAGACGGCAACGCCGTCTTTTGTTAGTTTGGCTTTTATGTAGTTTATGTCTAGTGTACTTAAGAGTTTTTCTACTGTCATCCAGCGCTCCTGCTTTCGCAGAATTACTGGGGGTACTGGTGTCCTGTCTGTCGTGTTTTGTGTGTTAGTCGGTTTTTGTGTTTGGGGAGAGGGGAGTTTAGTCGTGGTTTTTGTCTGTTTTTGTGTTTGGGTCGGTGTTTACGTTACGCAAAAACTCGTGAGCCCACGTACAACCGTATAACGTAAACGTGGAAAATTCTAATTTGAGCAAGCGCGACGGTCAAATTCTACGTACACGTTTACGTATCGGACACAACTTAAACTCTCTTATATTAAGATTAATATGGTTAATTTTACAATTATAGGTTTACCAACCTATAGGTTTAGGTATATATTTATAAAGGTTGGTTTTCCAGGACCGTCTTGGAACTATAAATTTACCATATACTTGCAAGTTGTTACAATAATTTTAGGAAGTAATAGAATACTTGATTTTGAGTCGATTGAAACAAACATAATTAATTTTTTATTATTTGTTAATTTAACTATACTTTTCTACAATTATTGAAGTATAGAAGAAAAACAAACTTTTTATAACAAATATTTCTATACATCTTTTTATTAGGAATGAATAGATTATTTAAATTATTTCACCAATAAAATCCAAAGTGGATTCGTTACTTACCTAGAATTTCATAAACATTGTTTTTCAACTTTGTAAAAGCGAAGTTTTAAACGTGGATTTTATTTAAACCTTTGTGTGTAGGTTTATTCAGATATTATTAAAAACTTGCCTAAGCAATGCTCTTTCAGTTCTTAGAAAAAGTTCCTTGATAAACGTTCTAAAAATTAGGGAAATTAATCTTTACACGTTTAAGTATGCAGGGAGCGCATTCGCCAAAATAGTGGACAGCTGTTTAATATGTAATAAAAGTGGTTTAAGAAATGAAGACTGCTAACAAGAACGTAACCTTTAGAAAATACTGAAGTTATTAAAATACCGGAGGATTCAAAAAGCTAAATATTTATTTGAATTGTTCAAATCTAAAAGGATAATTTAAAGTTACGGCGTAAAAAGGAAAAGCAATATTTCTATTAAATAGCAAGGTATGCCATGAGAAAACAATTGTCCTTAGTTTCCATAGCAACCGTAAATGTAGATTAACTGTCAAACTATAGTTTAAATTTCAGTTAAAGCGTAAAGTAAAGTGCAAATATCTTTACTCCTTAAACAATTTTTATTACATACTGAACGGTTGTCCTGTTTTGTCCATGTATATTTAAACGTGTTAAGATTAATTTCCCTAATTTTTAGAATGTTTATCAAAAAACTTTTCCTAAGAACTGAAAGAGTATTGCTTAGGTAAGTGTTTAATAATATCTGGATAAACCTACACACAAAAGTTTAAATAAAATAATAAAATTTACGTTTAATAAATTTGACTCTTCGCTTTTACAAAGTATAAAAATCATGTTTATGAAGTTCTAGGTGAGTAACGAAACGACTGGATTTTATTGGTTAAATCATTTAATAAATAATCCATTCATTTCTATTAACATAGATTATGTTAAAATTAATACCATGGTTTTTATAGGTTTTCCAACATACAGGTTTAGGTATATATTTATAGACCTTAGTTTTCCAAGACCGTCTTGGAACTATAAATTTACAGGGCTCTTATTCTCTATATTTATCTTTTCTATGTCCTTTGCAGAACTTTATTTTGTTTAGAATGGTATACTCACTCGATGGGATACTAACAAAATTAACCAAGAATGTTAATGTATTGTTTGTCACTGCTCTTAATTTTAAATAATTTACTATTAATACTCTTTATTGCAGCATACTGAGAAAGCATTTTTACAAACAAATGTGAAATAATCTATATTCAGAGGATACCTCTATTTATAATGCTGGCTTCTTATCCTTATATTAAACCAAATACGTTGTGATATACATATATAGAAATTTATTGGACTGAAATCTGCTACATTACATAGATTAGGTTAAAATTAATATGGTTAATTCTACAATTAAGGTTTTCCAACCTACAAGTTTGGGTATATATTTATAGTCGTTGGGTTTCCAAGACCGTTGGTTTTCCAAGACCGCTTTTCCAAGACTGTTGGTTTTCCAAGACCGTCTTGGAACTATAAATTTTTGTCCCGGAAGTCTACATAAAACATAAAATTTTTCCAAGACCGTCCTGGAAGTATAAAAATGTCCTGGAACTGCACACTAAATGACCAAAAAAGTACTGGGATTCTACATTACTCATATATATATATATATATATATATATATATATATATATATACAGGGTGTTTCTAAACTATGGTGCCAAATGAATATGACAGATAGAAAATGTCATTTTGAGCAAAAAGTTTCATGTAAACATAGGTCCGAAAATGCATAATAAAAAAGTTACAGGGTGATAAAAGTACAGTTTGAGAAACAATTTTTCGCAATAACTTCTACAAAAGGTTGGCAATTTAAATGAATCTTGGTGCAGATTCTTAGACACTAAAATGCAACAATTTCGTGCAAAAACAATTTATAAAAGACAGGTGGATTTTAACGGCTTGATGGATCCAGAGAAAAAAGATGGAGGGAACAACGAAGCAAATGCGGACAACGTTGTTTCTGGGTTTTTGCCCTTCATCAGCGCAGTGCAGCTTAAAAACAGGATGGAATAAGAAGGAAGGACAAAGGACACGAACACAAGAGAATGACAAGTAGCCTGCCTATCTCTATTTGCGGCTTCGTGTCACACAGCCTCGGTATTGAGGCCAAGAGCAACAGTCGCCGCGGAAGAGAGTCCAGCATCCACTGTCAGGGTCTCAGCCAGATTTTGCGTATCCCCAAAAAAAAATCTAAAGGAGTTAGATCTGGGCTTCTTGGTGGCCATGGCTGAGGAGCATCCCATCCACGACCAATCCATCTATTTGCAAAAATATTATTTAAATGTCGCCTTACTTGTCGAGAGTAGTGAGGAGGGGCCCCGTCTTGCATTAGCCACATATTTCTTCTGGTTTCCAAATCAAGTCCTTCCAAAACTTCAACAAAGTCGTTGTTCAAAAATGTAAGTAATTTTCCCCATTCACATTTAGAAGAAGTTCAATTGGACCCAAAAGTTTATTGCCAATTATTCCCGCCCATAAATTGATTTTAATTTTGTATTGTGAATGTCGCACAACTGTTACATTTGGATTTTCATCATTCCAGTGATGACTATTTCTTAAATTGAAAATGCCATTTTTCGTGAAATAAACACTCATCAGTAAACAAAATACGTTTGGCGAACATCGCATCAACACGAACCTTTTCTGACATCCAGTTGCAAAATTGTAGTCGTTTTGGCAAATCTTCAGCAAGCAATTCCTTTACTTTAGTCATATGATATGGATGCAGTTGTTGTTCCCTAGCAATCCTCCATACCAAGGAATGTGGCATATTTTCGGCGAAAACAATTCTTCTAGTGCTTTAAGTATCATCTTAAAAACGTTGGAGAACACGCTCTTCAGCCCCTGGAGTTCGGATCGTTCTGGGACAGCCAGTGTTATAATGATTTTTTTTAAAAGTACCTGTTTCTCTAAGGCGCCGGTCGATGGACATAAACAATTTTCGAGAAGGTATTCTCCTATTTGGATAGGTTTGTTCATATAATCTACTTGCCATTCTTGTATTACAGCCACATTTTCCGTAAATTAAATGCATATCTGCAAGTTCTCCAAAGGTGTATTGTTCTGCCATAACAACTTTTAATGAGTAACGCCAGCTAAATTTGATGCTATCAAAACTTACAGTTAACTTTTGACAGGAAAACTGAAAGGTTATTTTAAATTTCATGGCTACTATGATGACGAACTTCCATTGCTACCTCTATCTTGTGGGTGCACGACAATAAATTTTGCAAATTTTCAACAAATTTTGCAAATTTTAAAGAGAACGGTTCATGTTGGCGACATTGAACAAGAGTACCTTTTTTGTGACATATTAGTTTATTTTTCAGAAAATTTGCTCAATTTTCCGAAAATGCAAAGGACAATTTTTTTTTCATAATAAAATCCTATGTGCTACCCCGGCTCTCCGCTCCTGGGCGATGGGAATAAATTATTTTTGCATTTTAGTGTCTAAGAATCTGCACCAAGATTTATTTAAATTGCCTACCTTTTGTAGAAGTTATTGCGAAAAATTGTTTCTCAAACTGTACCTTTATCACCCTGTAAATTTTTTATTATGCATTTTCGGACCTATGTTTACATGAAACTTTTTGCTCAAAATGACATTTTCTATCTGTCATATTCATTTGGCACCATAGTTTAGAAACACCCTGTATATATATATATATATATATAATAACAATTTGAAATATGCACATAAAAAATGACATGAAAATAATACCTGACCGAACTTAAAGTTGAATAAAATGAATAATTATTAGTGTAAATTTATAAAATATATAAAGAATTGTTATATCACGGATATAAATTTAGTAATAATAAATAATATTACATAACATAAAAATAATAATTTAATAATTTTATTATCAAGTAAAAATTAAATTTCATAAAATTGCATGACGTCGACAATTGTTCACTCAGTACATAAAAAAAGGAATTTAAACTCAGAGCAACTTATAATGAATGAAAGGCGAAAGTCTATAGATTAATCTGATATACATATTGTAGGCAGACGAGTAACATTATTAAAGATATATCGATTCAAGATAAACCATATCATGAAAAATAAATTTAAATGTCAAATTATAAAATTAATTTCCGATCTGTCAAGACTAAAGGTGACTTTGCAAGAATCTCTTGTAAATGACCTAAAACACCAAATAAAAAGTATTTTCATTAATAAAATAATTAAAATTGTATAATAAAAACAAAAGGACATTTATAAAATGTATTAGTTATAAGTAGTGTTGTGATTAAGTGCAATAAAAAGACATCCAAAGACTATGAAAATACATGTGAAAGGACCTTTAACATGGCAATCTACAGAAAGGATGAAAAACAAAAAATTTGTTGAGAGTTACGGCTTGGGTTTTGAACAAGGTGCAGCATCGCAAGATAGCTCCCGAAAATTTACAAATTATATTAGAACAAACAAGTATAAATTAAGAAAATATCTATTCACCAGCGAAATTTGCTAGTATCCATCCTCCAGGAAAGTTATTTTGCCACTACAGAAAAATGTCAACCATCTCCAGGGAAATTTGCAGTTCCAAAGAACACTACAGGAAAATTATAAAGTTTCCAACCTCAGGTACTTTTAAAAATATAGTGCACTATAAAAAAAATTATAGCTATAGTAAAATAAAACAGATTTCAATTCTTTCAATCTTTGCAAAGTATAAAGAATAACCCACAGGACTTACCTGTACAAAATAAGTCTCAGCCAAGCAATAATAGCAACAATATTCATCAATTCGAGCACGAACTATTAATATCTGCCACGAATATCGCCATTATTTTTTAGTAATATAGTAGGAATCTGTATTATCATATTAAATAAATACTATCTGTAGGTATGCAACTACCATTACAAATTAGAGAATATCTATTAGCATAATTCCTAAAATTTTAATAAAATTCAATAACCAAGTTCTAATTTATAGTGGTTTGTTAAAAATTATCAACATAGGAGTAGTAGAAATAAGAATATTCTTTATCGATCAAATTAATTTAAAAACCAAAAAACCATTAATCTGTCAATTGTGTTACTATGTTACAAAATAAAAGCCCTGCAAACTATTTGAATCGACTCCTGAGTTAAGTTTCTTTTTGCTGTTTTTGATTTTGTGAAATTGTGTCTAGCAAGATATAAAAAATATATAAATAAGGTAAGATAAAGAGATAAAAAAAGAATTTAAAAGGTTTATATTGAACACATTACAGCTTACACACAACATACACTCATAAACATAATACATAAAAAGTATCAAGGCGCTCAACAAAATTAATATTAAAAAGTTTTGCCGTACTTGCGTCCTGCCGCGCAGCATTACCATCGCAAAAGCCATAAACAAATCATCATATCATAATTGTTCTACATCAATAATGTGTATTACTGATTACGTATTAAATTATTATTATTTTTTGTTTAAATTACTATGAAATTGACCAAAGTGGGATTAATTCAAGAGCGATTTTCTCAGAAACCGTTGAAGATAACAATTTGAAGTAAGAGTACCTTTTTAACGTAAAACAGTTCGGGAAAACGGAATTTGCAGCATTACCACCGCAAAAGCTATAAATGAATATCATATCAACTAACTCTTGTTTCGTAAACTCTTCCATTTTTTTCGCTTAGAACTATTAAATTGGTAATCGGGTTGACAATAATTTGACATAAGAATACCTTGATAATTTTGTTTAAATTACTATGAAATTGACCAAAGTGGGATTAATTCAATAGCGATTTTCTCAGAAACCGTTAAAGATAACAATTTGAAACAAGAGTACCTTTTTAACGTAAAACAGTTCGGGAAAACGGAATTTGCTGTCCAATTTGTTAAAAAGTTAAAGATGAAAAAGTTACACACGTAAAATACCAAGGATCCCCCGTACCCACCCCAATGGACCTTGTGGAAATAAATGGATTAGTCCATCAAATTGCTCATCAAAATTTAGCTGTGTATACCAAATTTCATTCATTTATCACAACGCAATTGAGAGATATTGCAAAAAAAATATTTCCATTACTCCCTCTTCAATGGGTCCCTGTGCCTTTAGGAAGCATTTCCGGATCCATGTTTATATGAACTTTTTTACTTAATGTTGATCATAGAATCGTCCTGTTCAGGGTTGGCAGCTAATTATGAGACACCCTGTATGTACAGCTTATTTATTAATATTGTGCAACAAATGTAATCAAACGCTTTTGACAGATCACAGAATATTGCAGATGTGCCTTGTCGTCTTTCAAATGCATCTACTAAATCATTAACGAATTGGATTAATGCGTGTTTAGTTGACAGTTTCTTTCTGAAACCAAATTTTGAAAAAAATACTTTTGTTAAAGACGTCTGTTAGTCTCATAGAGAAGGCCATTTCAATTGGTTTGGCTAGAGATGGAACTATAGAGATTGGGCGATAGTTAGTACAGTCATTTTCATTGCCACTTTTATAGATAGGAACCCCCGTAGAGATTTTCATTATATCGGGAAATTTACCTTGTTGCATACATGTATTTATAATAATATTCATAGGTTTAGTAATTTCATATCGGCTGCCTTTTATTAATTTATTAGTTAATCCGTATAGATCGTGAGATGTACTATTTGATAAATTACTTAGTAGTAACAGTGATTCATATTCATTTACTAGTGTTAGGAACACACTATTTTTATTGTTTATTAAGGATGAGACATATTTAATAGGATTATCAGTGTTAGTTGGTACGGTATTTTGGATATTAGTCGCGATATTCTTAAAATATGCGTTGAACTGATCAAAAGATATATCTATAGGATTTTTATCAGTTTCAGTTTTTCGTTCAAAAATTAACTACGATATTTTTATATTTCTGAATTTCTCGTGTGTTTCTTTTTTCTGCTATTATGTTGAGTATATTTCTGCAGTATTTATTTCCGTATTCAAATTCATATGTGTATTTTTTGATAGTGCTCTTAAGAAATATACGTGATCTCTTAATATATTAAGTTCATGGGTAAACCATTTTTTATCCCTTATTTTTTTTTTGTATCTTTTTTTGTCTTTATTGGCATATTTTTATTGACAATATCTAATAATATACAGGGTGTAACTTTGAAGGGGGGTCCGGTTTGGAGGGGTAGTAGTCCGTGTTCCCTAGATTGCTAATCTGAAATTAGTTTTCTTTAAATCAAATAAATAGCCGAGTTATAATTAAATTTTTAAACTACACCCAAATTGCTACCCAGGCCGCCCCTGTACAGCGTCCGAATTCCACTGCAGAACCATGTCTACGGTGTTGCCAGTTAGTTGTTACCAGTCTAGACGTCGGAACTTGTCCCGTCATTTCAGAGTCGTATTTCAGGCAGCTGCGACCGAAGCAGATATTTTAGAATTCAGTACACACGTAGCTTTGACGGTGTGCACTACGTGTTATTTATTTACATTATGTTCACGAGTACAAGTTAACTGTACACAATGTCATGACGGATACCGTGCAGAAAAGCCATAGAAAAATGGATTCACGATTTGCAGAAGCTATAACAAAAATAGTGACATAGTTTTACAGAACTATGGGGTCGTGAAATGAGAAAGTGAGGATTTTTTTAGTGAGTTAATGTGAATGCAGGAGGCAATAAATAGTCTGGATATACAAAACTACAACTTCCAATTTATTGTGATGATGATGTATTATTATTACATACGCGTGAGATTCCGGCGATGCGAGTCACAATAACCGTAGCATTGACCTAGTTTATAAAATAAAAATATCGCATAAATACTGCACACAATACATGAAACCAGGCTAGGATGGATATATGTAGGGAATCTCCTAAAAGATTCCACAGTTTCGTTCGATCAAAATACAGCTTGCTGTAAGTTTTCCGTGTTATTTTGTGTATACTTGTATAGTTCATGAACATGCGTGCAATTATGTTAAACAAAATATGTTATAGTTCCAGGATAGCGACCTTATTTAATTATTTTTAAAGGTAAATGTAGTTGGAAAGAGGTTAGTCCTACCTAAATGTGTGGCTGTGGATGATTTCACACCGGTGGCAGTACCTACCGAAAATTTGTTGTCTTTTATTGGTCTAAATGAACATATGTCAAGTAATCCATTCATTTGGAAAATTAATGAGAATATAACAGAATTATTCTCTGGATTTTAAAGTATAACTGGAGAAAGACAGTTTACAAATAAGTTATCAGCGACAATAATTTAATTTATGCCAGACAGGACAAAGAAATCTGTTAATAAAAACGGCAAAAAAATGTGTATAAAAATTCAACTTCACGAATATTGTATTTAAAATAATATCTAGTGCCATCTAGTGTTTGTAATTTTGTAGCATCTTGATGATGACATCATATATGTTGAAACGTCTATGATGTAAAATAAAGTCTTTTTATAATTGTATGACCTCTGTCCAACTACATTTACCTTTAAAAATATGTGTTGTTTTATATAAAAAATATACAGATATGAGAGAGAGAGAGAGAGAGAGAGAAAGCAAGTTTTCTGCGTTTTACTGCAATCGAATTAGAATTTGTTTAGTCCAGTGTTGTATTTTGCCAAGTTTAATTTCGTAATAATTTAAAGTGGTATTTTGTGGAATGTGTTATTCTGTATATAAGTAAATAACAACTTTATAAAGGTCAGTTTTCTTTACCAAGTGTATGTGATATTATGAAAAAAACATGTATGCAAATTATGAAAGTGCTAATATGTTTAAAACTTCTTTTTATCAAAAGAAGACGGCGGCTGCAAGAAGACGATATAGAATGAATTACCGCGATAGACACGTACCCCATAAGATTAGTGATAGATATTTGTAAAATTAGTTCAACATTTAAGAGATTATGGGAGTTATGAGTTATGCTCTAATGTTGAGCAAAAACAAACTTGCAGAGTAAGAATCTTGAACCAAATATTTTAAATGCCGTAAAAGACTCTATTCACGTAAGTAAAAAGGATTAAATATGTATTTATTTATTATTGAGTTATCTGTTAGTTGACTTGTTGCTGTTTTATAGTGTTATACGTAAAATATTTTTTTTTATTTTTTGTTTATATGGAATAAAAATACAAACAAATGTATGTTTCAAAAAGTAGTACCTCACGAGTGGCTTGGGCATTTTGCTTTCTAATAGAACTCATTTTCCCATCTTCCACTTCAATAATTAAATATGGCAACAATGCTGGTGACGCTGTAACTAGATATGCTCAGCGCTGTTCTGCCCAGTGGCGTACTATGAAAATTGCGAAAAAAGGCAACAAAAAAAAACAGTTTTTGTGACAGAATTTAAGAAAATAAACTTGTGATGTGTTTGTAAAGGTCACAGGCACCCCCCCCCCCTCGAAACCGGACCCCCCCTTCAAAGTTACACCCTGTATTTAAAAAGAATTGAAACATTTCATTTATATTCTCGCATTTGTTAAGAAAAACATCCCAATCAAGTCTGAAACACATTAAAACAAATTACACTATGTTATAGATCTAAATTTGTTAATCTCTGTTTCATTCTAATTTTTATTATTTTTTGGCGTATATAAAACTTGAAAACAATCGTGGTCAGACAAATAGCAGTTCATTATAGTTATTTCTAATACGTTTATAACATTAGTGACACAAATATCCAAACAACTTTTTTTTGTAAGAGTAGTTCTTGTAGGATAATTTATGAAAATCTCGAAATAGACAACAGATTATGATTTCTCATATTCAAAAACATCTATTCCAAATTTTTAAGTTGATACATTCAAAGGCAGTGCAGTTATTTTAAAAAATCACGTTTTAAATTCCAACTTTGACACCCTGTATCTTTTATATTATCAACATTTTATTAAGGCAAATTGGCTTAAATAATAATATTTTGAAGTGAAAAATCTAGTGTCTCCATGGGCCATTACTTACGCACCACCCTGTATGAAGGCCAGATCACAGCAGGATACTCTATCATAGACCGGATGAAAGTCAAATACAATGGTCGGTAAGTATCGATATTTATAAAATCTTTAATGTTTCGAACAATAAATCCAACACTCTTGTATGCAGTATATTACATTTACTGGCATTCAGAGGCAATTCATTTAAAATACTGTAACGAAGTGATTTTTTCGTTCTTAATGTGTTGTTAATAAAATGTCACCTGACCGCTGAAATATGTTTAATTACCGTCTAAGACGAGCGCGAGAATGAACGCGCAGCCGCTACCGTCCTCGCAGTAAAGAGACACGCCGCATTGAACCGGCAGACAAGTCCCACTGCGGCCGCCCGAGCAAGCAGCCGTACACCGCGACCCCACCAGTATCAGCGAGAGCTGAAACTTTTCTCGCTGATGAACTGGAAAATTCAACGCGCGACTGTCGCTGATCGACTTGAAAAATTCGTAAGGGCTATCAGCTGAGTAAGATTTTTGTAAGTCTAATAGGAAGACCAGTGCGGCACCGCCGATTTGTCAGTAGCACTGAAGTCTTGCAAACATCAAGTAGACGATCGAGTTCCTGGCCAGCCGTCGTCGAGAGCCGTCCTGCCTGTCCGCCACTCCAGTACCTGAGGAGCTGTTCGAGATTAACATCGTTGATAAATATGATGAAAAAGATAGGACCCAGTATTGAACTCTGCGGTGTTTCAGACGCTTGACCAAATTCGTCTGACTTAAACCCATGAATTTGGGTATGTATATTGGAGCCTGTTGGACAAGTAAGATATAAACAGATAGAGAAACGAGTTAGATAAACCGGTTCATCATCCTCATCATCCTCCTCATCCTCATCATCCTCCTCATCTTCCTCATCCTCCTCATGATCCTCATCATCCTAATCATCATCATCCTCATCCTCCTCATCGTCCTCCTCCTCCTCATCGTCATCCTCGTCCTCATCTTCATCATCGTCCTCATCTTCTTCATCGTCATCTTCATCATCGTCATCGTCATCATCGTCATCGTCATCTTCATCATCGTCATCTTCATCATCTTCATCGTCATCTTCATCCTCATCCTCATAATATTATATTATTATTATTAATCTTTTTTATTAATTATTAATTTTAATCAAAACGCATCTATCAAATTAAACAAATAAAAATAAAATTGCATGTCAGCGGTGTAGTTGACTTTCTTTTATTTATGTAATGTGTACAACATAGAGTGAAGGTGAGTGAAGGACACAACACTGGAAAATTAGTGTAAATAAACTTACCCGTGTACCAAGTTAATGCATCCCAAGCTACCGGAATTGCATGCATATTGTGAATGGAATAAAGATTTACATCAGTTGTTGCCAACAACGAGTAGCATACCCAATGACCGTAGCCTAATCCACCTTGTTGATGTTGACCCAGTTGAGTACTATGTCTAAAAAGATCCATTGCTTCTTCTCGCTCCATTATTTCAGCTATCAAAGCCTGGAACAAAATAAACACATTTTTAAATTGCATTTCTGAATTATTTAAAAAGTTGTAGTGTAAAATATTGTATATATATATATATACAATATATATTTAATGCACCTTTATATAAAAATTCATTTTTAATTGTTTTTATTTCGTCATGCAGTTTATTAAACATTTTTAATCCTAAATAATTAGGAGAATTTGAAATTATTTGTTTCTTATTGAATGGAACGTGAAAATGTTTACTTTGTTTTGTATTACACTGCTGAACTGAACTGTGTAATGCAAATTTATTTCTATTTTGAAAAACATATAAACACAACTCGAAGACAAACAAACATGGTAAAGTTAAAATATTGAGACTCTTAAAAATATTTCTACATGAATAAGTACTTGAAACCTCAGCCATACATCTCATTATTCGTTTCTGGGCAATCAAAACTTGTGAGGAGAGTGTAGAACTTCCCCAGAAACAAAGACCATCAAGTACTGTCCTTAAATTCCGAAATAGGTATGTAAGAGAAGAAAGTTTACTTATCAATACATCACAATGAATTTTCCAATTTAAATTCTTATCGATATGAAGCCCTACTGTTCCTTACCTTACCTTACTGTTTCGTCATTAGTACTCAAACTAACATTGTTTAATGTAAAATTAAAAGTGCTACAACTTTTCTGGGCACAATGAAATCTCAAAATTTTGGTTTTGTTTATATTGATATACAGAGAATTCTGGTAGAACCACTCTGTTAGATTACTTAATAAAGTATCACAATTAGCCTCTAATGCATTCTCCTTGATATTACATGTAATCAGAGAGGTGTCATCAGCATATATTGTAAAATGCGTACTACTGGAAAGAGTATCTATTTCATTCACTTACAACAGATAGAGCACTGCACCTAGAACAGAACCCTGTGGGACACCTTGTTTTACTTGGTGAGACTTGTGAGAATTATCATTATTAATAGAAACATATTGAGTCCTATTCTCAAGAAAAGTTTTTACCCACGTGAAAGCTAAGCCTCGAATACCATATGTGTATAATTTAGACAATAATTTTCTGTGATCAACACAATCGAAAGCTTTACTGAGATCACAGAAGATACCCACCGGAACTTAAGAATGAACGGTCCATAGCTTCCTTATGAGTCACTTTAGAAAAACTATTCTTATACAAAAGTTGCCTTTATTTTCATTGTGCATCCCTGTAAAATATTTTTAACTCTACAGGGTGTCCGGTTTAGCATAAGCGTTGACCAACTTTAGTTTTTTAAATGGAACATCCTGTATATTATTTCATTTTTAGATTCCTCGTTAAATTTTAGTCTGACATTGTATACCATACCTTACGTCTAGGACGCTTCGTTTCCTAGTTACTCAACTTTGTTAGAAATCTTTTCCGATTGCATTGTTGTCATTAAAATTAAATATCTTCTAAGCTATTGATAATACAAATTTACGGTTTTCACCATTCGATTTATCATAAAATTCTCTATCATTTGAGCTAAGGAAAGAAAATTATTCTTACAAGACCCAGATTGCACGTCACATTAAACTTCAAAATGTTCAAACTCGTATAACTCACTTTTTCCAAATGGAACTATTAGTTTAAACGTTCATTAAAAAACGAAGTAGGCACTATAGCGGGGTTTTGAGCGTCATTTAGTTTACCTAGCTGTCATTGTTTGTCTTGCGTATAAATTATTTGAAATAAGTTTGCTAACCAAGTACTTTTCAATATGTTGTTAACTCAAGAAGAAGACATGATAGAAGGTAGACATGATATTTGTTCTTGGGTAATGTAATAAAAACACTTTATTAGCGTCCAGAGTTTATGCGCAATAATACCCTGATAGAAACCATCCCAAAAAAACTGCTTTTAGGTAATTACTCGATCGATTTGGAAACATCAGATCCGTGAGATATACAGAACGTAACCGAGTAGGTAATGTAATTAACGAAGAAAATTAATTTCTGGTGTTAAACGTACAAGAAAATCTACAATGTAGTATACGCAAAATTAGTAGGACTACTGGTATCAGTAACACTTCGGTGCATAGAATTTAAAAAAAACATAAATACCACCTTGAAGAAGACTTTGAGAAGAGGCTTAATTTTGTCACTGGTGAGCTGAAAGACTTCTACTGCAGGAGGACTTCTTCGGTAAAGTTATGTTTTCAGATGAGGCCACCTTCCATAAAAATGGGTACGTGTACCGTCATAATTGTCATTATTATGACACAGTAAATCCACACCAGTTTACAACTGGTAATAGCCAGCATAGATGGTCCCTAAACGTATGGGATGGTATTCTGGGTACACATGTCATAGGACCATTTTTCTTCAACCAACACCTGACAGGGCAAGTTTATCTAGAATTCCTTGAAAGGGATTTAAATAATTTACTGGACGATATACCATTAGCGACCCGCTGCTTAATGTGGTTCCAGCACGACGGTGCTCCAGCACACAATGCTCTTCGGGTTCGATAATTCTTGGATCAAGCATTTCCCGACAGATGGATTGGCCGGGGAGGAACCGTTAGATGACCTCCTAGGTCTCCAGACCTTACAATTTGTGACTTTTTTTGTGGGGTTTCATAAAAAGTAAAGTGTATAGAACGACACCAACTACAGCAGAGGACATGCATGCGCCATCGCATATTTAGAGCCTTTGAAGAAATCACCCCACAGATGCTAGAAAATGTCGTTAAAAACAGACTTCACTTGTGCATTACTCAAAATGGGCGCCATTTTGAACACCTAATGTAAAACTTGTTGTAATGTCTATGTTTCTGTTATGTGTCATTCTGTTTTATTATATTCCTATGTTCATGTGGTTTAATTTTATTGTCCTTTTGACCTTTTAAACCTGCATGTAAAGCCACTGCAAGTTCCAAGTCTGGTAAAATGCGAAAGAAAACTGGCTAAAAAAAATCTGTAGTGCTCAAAACCTCGTTGTTAGTGACTACTTTGTTTTTTAATGAACGTTTATTTGCCGATTTTGGGAGAAATTCAAATAAATGAAAATTACTCAAAAACTGATAGAGATAAGTACTAACAATGTTATCAGTCGAAAGGGAATTTAAATCTGCGTTTAATGACAAGAAGAAAAACTAATCGTTCCATTGGAAAAAAATGAGTTATACGAGTTTGAACATTTTGAAGTTTCATGTGGCGTACAATCTGTGTCTTGTAAGAATAATTTTCTTTCCTTAGCTCAAATGATAGAGAATTTTATGATAAATCGAATGGTGAAAACCGTCAATTTGTATTATCAATAGCTTAGAAGATATTTAATTTTAAAGACAATAATGCAATCGGAAAAATTTTCTAAAAAAGTTGAATAACTCGGAACCGAAGCGTCCTAGACCTAAGTTATGGTATACAAAGTCAGTAGTATAGCTACTGGGGTTCTGGACCACTTTGGTAACCTGTCCATCCGAGTCTGGACGGCAGCGTAGAAGGGTGGAGTTCTTGCAGAAAGTAGGTCAATGACCAGAGGGTAGTGGTCGAAGAAGTGTAGAAGAGCGTAGGGTGGTAGTAGAAGAAGTGTTGGTCAATGACCAGAGGGTGCGGAGGGTAAAAGAATGTGTTAGAGTGAGAGCGAGCTGAGCTGGCCTCGCCTCAAGCCATGTATATTTTAACTTGGATATTTGCGAGAATCAAAAATAGAAGAGATTAGTTGACCCCTGGGGTCATATTATATCTTTATCACATTAATTATGGAATAAACAAGATTAGTTGACCCTTGAGGTCGCCTAATGTTTAATTATGAGTTAAAATATTAAAATTAGTTTATACAGTGGGCCAAAGAAGAAAACAAAACGATTTGTTTAAATAATGTAATGTATTTCAAATTTATTTGTTATAAATGTTAGGTAATAATAAAACAAAGCACAGCGACAGACAACTACATTAACATTCAATTAGGTATTTATCTAGAATATTTTCTAATATTGCAAATAACAGTTCTGCCTTTTCCAGAGGTGTTTTGCCGTGTAAAATTTCAAATAGTGTAGATTTCTTTTTATTTTTTGTGGATGTTTTTGGTCTTATTGTTGTTGGTGTAATTCTTTTTCATTTCTTTGCTGCTGCTGTCATTTCCTGAGATGTAGGTGAGTCTGATCCTGATGACTCAGGTGAGAGAGTAGCTGGTGGTGGTGGTGTTGATTTCCCTGGGTTTATCTCACTACTAATTTTTTCTCTGGCAAGTTTTATATGTTTTTTGAATTCTGTCTCATTCATCGACATCTTGTTGGAGTTTTTTTTTGTTCCACTTGTTTACTGTCTAGAGTTGCACGTTAAACTGTGTGTGCAGCAGCAGAAACCAAATAATTTATTGATTAAAAACTGGAATGATTTACATAATTTTATGTTATTCATTTAAAATAATTACTAGGTATATGTTTAGCTTTATCTTCCTCTTGAAAAAACTGCTGAACTGAACATGGAAAACATATTGTATTTGGAGAATTGGTATCTCCTTTACATCTTATACATTTATATTTCACCGGAACGGGCATCTTAGGGTTATTAAGCTGTTTTAATTGTTCCTTTTCCTTTTATAGCACATTATTCTTAGAAATCCAACTATTATGTTTGTTTAATCCTAGCCATTTAACAAAGACTTTGTTTTTTCTCCGTTTTAAAATTTTTTCAACCAGGTACGCATCTGAGTGTTTGACCTTTTGTAACTGTTCTTGATAGAATCCTCCTTGAATGTCCTGTTTATTGATATCTTGTAACAGATATGTTACTGGATTAGTTAATTGTACTTTTTTAATAATAAAAATCTCAGTTGTCCAATTAGCCATATATTTTTTATCGAATACTCCTCGCACTTTTGATATTCGAACGTGATCTCCAACTTGAAATTTCACTTTGTTAGGTGCAATCTTTATATGATTGTATACTGTTTCTAAGAGTCTTTTTTCATTCTTTTTTGACACATCTATTGGTTTCATTTTAATTGTTCGATGTTTCGTATTATTATATTTTTCAACTATTTTAGGTAGCAATTCTATCCATCTATAATGACCGTTAATATTAAATTCCTTCCACATATAATTTTTCAACGTTCTGTTAACTCTTTCCACAATAGAAGCCTTCTTTTCACTAAATGTACTATAATGGTTTATATTATACTTTTTCACTAGTTGTTTAAAGTATTTGTTGTAATATTCAGTCCCGTTATCAGTTTGCAGATTTTTAATTGTTTCTGTTCTGAAAACGTTCTCCATTGCCTTACTTACTTCTTGTCCAGTTTTTGTTTTTAAAGGAAAGGCCCAAACAAATTTTGAAAAACAATTAATTACAACCAATATATATCTATATCCTTTATTTTCTTTTGAAAATTGTTGAATTTCCACAAGATCGGCCTGGTATAAATCTGTTAAAGATTTTATTATAACTCTTCGCCGTTTAAAGTTAATTCTAGCAGGTTTGTGTAGTTCTTCAACAACTTGTTTTTTAATATCAGTTACTAATTTAGTTCTGGGTGGCATCATTTATTCAATAATATTTGCTTCACGTAGTTCTTCTATTATAGAATTAATTTCATTTAAATGTCCAGTATGTCCAGCCTCTTGAGAAGCAAGCAATAAACGTAATCTCTCTACTAACTCGTTGGGGTCATCCCAATGTACGTAGTCTATTTTATTTTCTGTTGATTCCATTAACATCCCATAACCAGTTGTCACCATCGGAGCTATAATTTTTTTATATTTAGCCAACTTGCAGAACCATCTATTTTTAATTGTGAATCGCCTATATAAAACTTTTCCAGGGTTGGATTATGTCTAACACCATATTTATGATCGAATTCATCGTTGTCAGTTGTAGTAATCATCTCACTTATGTATTTTCTAGGTAATTCATCATATTGATTTAAATAATCTGTAAATGATTCTTGAAACATTTGTTCTTGCCTATTCCTAATTAAAGGCTCACTACTACTGCTATCTTCCTCATTTTCAGAATCAAAATGTTCAATCATTTTTCGTTTTAAATTACCTCGTGGTAAATTTGGAACATTTCTTTTAGATGTAGAGGCTTTTGGTGTAGATGTACTAGGTATTATATCATAATCCATTTTATACTCATCATTTAATTTTTTAGTTTTAGGAATGTTTTTTTCTTTCTTTTCTTGCTTTTCTTCTCCTTCCTCTTCCTCTTTTTCCACATCCTCATCTTTTGTTTTTCTTAAACGTCGATCTTTTGTTTCTAGTTTACTTTCAATATTTCGTAGATGTTTTGTTATAGGGAAAAATACACTGTCTTGATGTAGTTTATTTAATTTTAATAATTCCAGCTTTTATCTGATAATATTGCGTTTAGCTACAAGTTCTTTTTTTAATTTTTCCTTATCCATGACACTTTGTTTCTTGAACAGGTTTCCTGAACAGCTTTCTGAACAGGTTTTTTTTTGAACGGGTTTTTTTTGAACAGGTTTTAACGGATCTGTTCTAGCTTCTAAACTGATTTATTTTCTATAGAATTTATCATTTTATCGGAAATGGTGTCAGGATTTATAAAGTCATGAAATCCAATCCTATATCCTCCTTTGTTAACATCAAAATCCTTGAAGATAGACAAAAATCCATAGGGGTGCTTCCAGCATAGCGAGCAAATATATTTAAATTTTGGAAAAGTCATATCTGCACTCACATGATCCATATAAATATGTTTCAAATTTAAGTCATCTACTTTGAAAACAATTAGTGCATTAGCATTGTCTCTTATCAAATGCTTTGAAATTTTTGCATAGGATTGATGCAAATAAAAACAGTCGACGGAATTATGTCTTCCCATACAGAAATATTCTCTAATTATATTTTGTTTGGAACAGGCAACATCATCAAATATAAACACAGAATTTTGATTAGCTTTTGATGGTTCCAGAATGTCTTCACTGTTACCATAATGAAAACAACTTATACCTTTTATAGGACCTAATAATATATCTCTTAGGTACACATATTTATCTTGATTCAGAGATTTTGAATAGACATATACGTTTTCGAATTTTAGTCCATTTTCATGTTCTAATAAGGTGATGATTACATTGGTTTTACCACAATTTGATGGGCCAGTAATTATGCATCTTACTGTGTTTGGCAATAAAACGCTATGTTTTGTTTGTTGGTTTTTTCGAAACAGTAAATCATGGTTGTTGACTTGTAACTTAACTTTTTGCCTGTCTATCTTCAGTTCATTTTTATGTATTCTTTTCATTGTCATAGTTTCTCAATTTGTATTATCACAACAAATGCCATGTGAAAAATAAGTATAAAATTGATGACATAAATTATATATATTCATTTAAAATGAAATACTATGTGGGTAACGTTAAATCTGGCAGGGGTCTCATAAATTCAGCAATAAATAAATTACCCTTTGAACTTCATATCCCATCATACAACTTTTGCGGTCCTGGTAATTCTTATTTTTTAATTTGATTTTAAAAATTCAAAAAAATCTATTAATTTTCCTATTATTTTCCATGTAGGTACGAAATTGGAAAAGAGGTTAGCTAGAGGTGATAAGGGTATAAACGGATTAGATGATGCATGCAAAGAACATGATATAATTTATGCCAAAAATACGGATCTTGAAAGTCGTCATGCTGCTGATAAAACTTTAGGGAAAAATGCCTGGGCGAGATTTAAAGCAAAAGATGCATCTTGGAAGGAAAAACTGGCAGCATTAGGAGTTGCTGGGGCTATGAAAGCTAAAGTAAAACTTGGTATGGGATTTGATAATAAAGAAAACATTATGAGCAATTGTGTAAAATCAATGGAAAAAGTTAAGAAATCAACTGAGAAATCTTTAGAAAATATTAACATGTGTTTAGAACAATTTCAGCAAACAAAAAGCAAGCGAAGGAAAACAAAAAAAATACTAAAAAGAAATACATATGTAACCAATAGTAGAATTGCAAATTTGGATACAATTTCACATTTTAATACACAACAACAACAACAACAACAACAACAACAACCTCATAACAAGATAGAATCTAATTACAAGCATAATGATAATAAGAATAATAAAAGCATTAAATTGTTCAGAAAAAGAAAATTAGATGTGGAAAATAATGCTGCTGTAAAAAAAGCACGTAAAACAAATATAAATGTGGTGAGAAGGAAAAAAAATTTGAATAAAACTGCAAAAAAAATAATGTCAATGATGATAATGAAGGGGAAAAAAAGAAAACTAGATTTTGTTGGTGTAGAACCTTTAAATAAATTACGTAAAATAGGATCTTTTAGAAAGAGAAAATTAAATATTGAAGATGATGATGGTCCTTTAAAAAAAAAGTACATAAATTAAAAGATACTAGATCTAACAGGAAAAGAAAATTAGGTATTGAAGAAGAAGGCGGTGGTGATGATCCTTTAAAAAAAATGCGTAAACTGTTGGATACTAGACCTTTGAGGAAGAGAAAATTAAATGACATTAACGGTGATTTGGATGGTGATATGGTGGGTCCCATTGAAAAAATATCAAAATTAAATCATTATAATCCTCAACCCGCTCCACCGGAAACGTAAACATACCAATAATGGTGAAGATAGTTTTGCTGAAAAAATATCAAAATTAGCTCATTATGAGCCCCTACCGTTACACAGAAAACGTAAATATGTCAATGATAGTAAAGATAATTTACAAATAGAACCAATAACCAAAAAACCGAAAATTATTTAAATAGCAATAATTACTAGTAATAACTTCAGTTTAAAAAAGACGTTAAACAGTAAATATCTAAAAAAAAAAAAAAAATGTGTAGAGCCAAAAGGAAAACAAAGTGTAAGAAAAGAAAATGTATCAAAAAGGGAAAAGGAAATAGTGTACATTTAAAAGAAGCAATTAAGCGAATTGGAAAAAGTATAAGTCATCATAAACCTAAAACTATTGCAGGAGCAATTCAAGTAGCTATGAAGGCAGCAAAAAAGATTAAAAAAAGATCACACCTTCTCCTCGCATCGTAAACGTACCGAAAAAGGGAGGAATATTACCATTAATACCAATATTTGCTGGACTTAGTGCATTAGGCGCTTTAAGTGGCGGTGCTGCTGGCATAGCAAAAGCTGTAAATGATGCTCGACAAGCCAAACAACAATTGGACGAATCTCAACGTCACAATAAGACAATGGAATCTATAGCTATGGGTAAAGGTGTCCACTTGAAACCTTATAAAAGTGGTTTGGGGCTTTTTTTAGCACCACGTCGAATTTCAAAGAACTTCCCCTAACACTTCCTCATCGACCCTTAACAAATATTGATATCGCTAAATTTGCTAAATCATTAAACATTCCAAATTTTAGAGGTGTATTTATGAGAAATAATTTACCTCGAAAAATACATGTATATGAAACAGGAGTAATCAACTTGGACAATATTGATGGACCGGGTACACACTGGACTGCATATAAGAAATATAAAGATCGCATAATTTATTTTGACAGTTTTGGAAATCTACGGCCTCCTGCAGAAGCAATAAAATATTTTAATTCAAATGGTCAATGTCATGTATTATATAATCACAAGGTATATCAAACCTATAATAGTTATAAGTGTGGTCATTTAAGCTTATTATTTTTATTCAATAAATAGTTGAACACTTGAAATATGTATTTATTTAATTATAACCTTTAACAAGTCAACATGTCATATACGTTTACAATATCGGGGAGGACTTCAACACTTTCAACACGAATTCATCCACCTATAATTTTACCTAAAAGTGATTATGTTTTGGGTCTTATCGATTTTGTTAGTTACAATTCAATTCCGAATGTAGATAATTCTAATAATATATTCCATTATGATGAAAATAGTGAAGTGGTTATACCTGAAGGGTCCTATGAAATAGAGGATATTGAAAAATATATAATGAATCATATAACAGATAAAGAAGAGGCGGAACCTACAGTTTTAACCTTGAAGGCCAACAATAATACATTAAAGTGTGAACTAAAGTGTAATAAAAGTGTTGACTTTACGAAAAATAGCAGCATAGGAACATTATTAGGGTTTAAACCTCGCATACTTCAGGCTGATATTAAACATACATCAGATTTTCCAATAGACATTTTCAAGGTGAATTCAATTTGTGTGGAGTGTAATTTAGTAACAAATTCCTTCAACAATGAAAACCTCGTACACATCTTACACATGTTTTATCCGAACGTTGCACCAGGTTATAAGCTGATTGAAAATCCTTCAAATGTTATTTATTTACCAATTAACACACAATACATTGATGAAATAGTACTTAAAATCTCCGACCAAGATGGTAATCTAATCAATTTTAAACAAGAGTTGATCACGGTAAGATTGCATTTGAAAGAAGTTGTGTAACAAGATGGTGTTTAGATATATGGATAATTCGTTGCCAACCGTTTTCATGGCTCCTACTCCTCAGAATACAATAATAACTGATGCACGAAGAAGACAGTTTAGTATGAGACGACAAGTGAAACGATTAATACCGCGCAACAAAAAATTTTTACGACTATTGGGATTTAGCTTAAAAAAACATTAGTAAATTATTTAGAAATTTTTGGTACAGTTTCAAGTTGAGGCTTAGTGTAAATATAAGAAAGCTTATCATATTTGTAAGGTGCAACTGTCGCTATAGAAACGAAGAACAATATGAGTTTTGATATGTTAAATATTCAAGAGCAGGTGAAAGTAGATACTTCCATTACCAAATTGGAATATCATACCCATCAACCTTATGCATCAACAAGTTATAATAACAACGATGAAATACGAATACCCATCCAAACTCAGGATGTTTACACTTTACCGTCACAAAGTTTTCTGTACATTGAGGGAAAACTATTGGATCAAACCGGAAAAGCCAGTACAACTTTAAGTTTTATTAACTGTGGCATTCTCTTTCTATTTGATGAAATTCGGTACGAATTAGGTGGAACTGTTGTGGATCGTGTTCGAAATCCAGGTGTAACTGCTCTAATGAAGGGATACGTGTCCTACACCGAAAATGAATCTTTGAAACTTAATAATTCTGGATGGTCCCACTTGGCGAATCCAAAACTAGTAGACCAGAATGGAAATTTTTGTGTATGTTTACCTTTAAAAATGTTTCTTGGATTTGCTGAGGATTTCAACAAAATTATAGTTAATACACGACAAGAATTGATATTAATTAGGAGCACTTCAGATGTGAATGCTATTCACACAAACAAACCCGATGAAACCCCTAAAATAGCATTACAAAAAATATTATGGAAGGTTCCCCATGTATCTGTATCTGATACGGAAAAACTGAAAATATTAAAATGTGTCGACAGCGGCAGAGACCTTGACATACCATTCAGATGTTGGGAATTACAAGAATATCCCCTATTGCAAGAAACAATGAGACATTCATGGGCAGTAAAAACCAGTGCGCAATTGGAAAAACCTCGATATATTATTTTCGGATTTCAAACCAATAGGAAAAATATACCAGCAAGATTTATGAGTCAGTTTGATCATTGTAATTTAACGAACATTAAACTTTATCTCAATTCTGAAACTTATTCTTATGATAACTTAAACCTCAACTTTGACAACAAACAATGGTCCATTTTATATGAAATGTACACACAGTTCCAGCAATCGTATTATTATAAAAATCAAGGTGAACCTTGTTTGTCACCAGAAAATTACCTACAACTAGCTCCTCTAGTTGTTATCGATTGCAGTCGTCAAAATGATGATGTAATAAAAGGAGGGGCAGTGGATATAAGAATTGAATTCGAGACGAATAAGAATATTCCTGCCAACACATCAGCTTACTGCTTACTACTACACGATCGTTTAGTGAAGTATAATCCTCTAACTAGTGTTGTTAGAATCGCTTAAACAAAAAAAATGTTTGTGATCGACTTTTATGGATTTCAATATAAGAATAGTGATTTTTATATTAGAGAAATAGCTATTTTAAATATGCAAAATGGTTGTATGGCTCATAAATTTGTACGACTACCATGTATCGCCTTCTTTGGTGATGATGGATTTCGAAAATGCGTTGATTGGAAAACTAGACACGTACATGGACTAAGTTGGGATAATGGATTTGGAGTGGATTCCGATCTGCATTTAGAAGATCTAAGTGACTTTATAAAAAACATTGTCGGTGAAGCAGATATAATCGTTAAAGGACTGAGTAAAAAAAGTGTTTTAAGTAAATTCATTTCCAACAACCACATAATTAATGTGGAGGAACTCAATTGTCCAAGTTTTAAAAACTTAAGGAAACAAATTTATGGATGGTTGTCTAGTGATTGGAGAGATATTAGAACCTACCATTACCATTGTAAAAATCATCTTTTTAACGATCTAGCTTGTGCTTATGAAAATGCTATTATATTAAGTATATGGTATGACAGAAATAATATTATGAATAAAAAGTAGTTAAAAATGTGTTGTTTTATTTTTTAGTTTTAAGAGGGGGGGGGGGGAGATTTAAAAATGTATAAAAGTGATATGTTTCTTTGTTTCTGCTCATATATATGTTGACAACCTTAGTTTGGCAAACAACATCAACAACTCTAAAGTTAAAGAAAAAAGAATGTTTTTACTACTCATTTTAGTTTTGTATGCAATAAATTGCAGTGTTTGTAGAATGCTGTACATACAAGAGGATATGAATATTGGGAATTATAATTTTCCAATTAAATTAAATGTGACTATCGATAATCCAATTTATTTACGAGATGCTGTAAAAGTTGAAAATTATTCTATTTCAATAGAAGATGGAACCTTTTATTTGTTTGAGAAATCTGAAAACAATCTGGTTTTGATGGAGTATCCTGCATTCTATTTCCCCGCTATTCAAGAAAACGGATGGAAGGAATTTACCGTTAATACAGCAATAAGAAATTTAAACAATCAAACCATTGGATTTGTAGTTGGTCATGATATGTATTATTATCCTATTGCACCGAGAAAAAATTCTGTAATGTATTGTGGTAGATATAGTTTAGAAACATTACTTGGAAATAGCACATACATTACTTTTCATAATTTAGAATTTACTTCTTATGATTTCACACAAAACTTTATAGAACTTTCCAATAGAGAAAAGACTTGTTTTATATATGTTTAGAGTATTGTGAATGTTAAATAAAAATAAACCAGGTTTTACAATTAAATTGTTTTTTAATATACCTACATTGTTACAATGGTGATTTAGAAGGGTATTAATAATGATAATAAATGTGAGAAAAAGATTTAAAAAGTAAAAAAACAAATTGTGTAAAAAAAAAGTTTGATTTATTCAAGTGCCTGTGACAATAAATCAGATATTTCATTATCGTTTATGCTTGCTGGAGGCGGAGGCGGAGGAAGAGAAGTAGTAGTAGTAGTAGTAGTAGTAGCAGCAGCAGCAGCAGCAGCAGATACACCTTCATAATAATAATCATCATCCCTGGTAGAATTTTGAATTGTCGGTGCTTCTAAATACAGTTTCCGTTTTTTACCACTATAACCTGGTGCTTCTATTGGAACTCTATCCACATCCTCCAACTGGTCATCGAGGAGATTAAATTTATATTTTCTAACGACGCTTTCCAAAATCTTGAAATCCCCTTCCTTTTCCAGTTTCGTCCTCATATATTTGACTGGTAAATTACCAAACTTTTTCTTCAAAGTAATCGATCGAGGAGAATAAGTTAATGATATAAATATTTTTTCTCCCCGTATAAACATTTCCTTTACACCATATCTGAAAATGAAAACATTTTTGTAAATCAAACTTGTTAAAGTTGTAGACAGAGAGAGAGAAATTATTGGAAATAACGAGAAGCGAGAAATTAAAAAAAAAAGCAACACTGAAATTAATTCAAATAAAAAACCAGTCACAAAAATAAAATTATAAGAAATGTAAAGAATACTTACTGAAATAATTGCTTCATCACCACTAAAGCAACCTTTGCTGGAAAGTGTATTGGGTCCTGGGTAAAGACCACAATCGTGCTGGGTGTTGTTGCCATCTTGATGATAATAACGAGTAGTAGTAATCGAAAAAAAGCACAGTTTCAACTGATGCGGATTCAATTCAAATTTGTAAATTTATACAGCATAAAATAAAAATTATACGAGTCATATGACATGAAAATAGCTACTTTGTTAAATATTTTCCATTTAATATTGCACATGCAAAGTAATTTTTTTGCTGGATAATTGAAACGTCAATAACAATTTTATGTTTACTCAATTAATTGGATTGCATGACTTGGGGGGGTCAAGAGGTTATATCAGAACATTTTTATTTTTATCAATGAATTAGATTACGTGACTTGGAGGTCAAGACGTTACACCAGAACATTTTTATTTTATTTTTTCTCAATTAATTGGATTACTCGCTAATTCTGTTGTGTACCAGTTGAATAAAACGTGACTTATGACGTTAATATATTTTTTATTTGACCATATTTCAACAGTTGCTATGATCGTTGGAAATGTGAAATCGTCTTTTTTTAATTAGCACCACCGATATATATAAGTAAGCACCAGTGAAACTTTACTGCAGTACTTTCAAAACATTCGAAAATGTCTATCAACAACAACAACAACGGTCAAGTAAAAGTGTCAACAAATAGTGCTGTGTCGAAAAAAAAACCTTCCTGGGACACTGATGATTGGGATACAGACTACCAGAAAGAAGAAAAAATTCGTTGTGCCCAACTAGCCGAAAAACAGGCATTTCTTTATAGGAAATGGGTTTTAGGAGAAAGAAGTAACTGTGTTGCCACAAATTCTTTGCTTACTGAGGAATCGTGGGACAACGATTGGTCTGAGACCTACGATCCCTCTTCGACGATTGCTAATAAACCGGTGATTCGTACACCTCCAATTGGCAAATCGAAATCAGAAAAGAGAAAGTTTCGGGATGAGGAAAGAAGGCGATTGAGGGCGCTGTCAGATTTTAACTGGTAATTAACTTTATCGATTTTTTTTGCACAATTAATTGGATTGCATGACTTGGGGGGTCAAGAGGTTATAGAACATTTTTATTTTATTTTTTCTCAATTAATTAGATTGCTTGCTAATTCTGTTGTGCTCGTGACTTATGACGTTAATATATTTTTATATTGGACTATATTTAAGGAGTTGCTGTGATCGCTATGTGTTCAGTTCCAGTGTACGAAAAAACTGAAATGAATTCCCAGAAAGTTGTTGATACAGTCTCCGACGAATTTGTTAGAAAAATAGAAGTGGTGAGTAGATTAGTTAGAACAAAAAATGATTTAAAACTTTTTACCAGAGAAATCAAAAAAGCTATTCGATTGTTGGATAAATGTGTTAAATATAAGTATAATTGTGTTAAAAATTTTTCAAAAATTGAGTCCAATTTGGCACTTCTTAAAGCATATCTACAAAATTTTAAAGTTAAACTAAATAATACAAAGAAATCAAAGGAACTTGTTTGGGAAAATTTGGAATCGTGTTTCAATGGGAGAATAAAGACAGGCATTATAGTTAATTTGAAAATTAAAGATCCAAAATTATTTTTGAAAAAGGCATTTAGAAGTTTTTCCATTCAAATTAAAAAACAGCTAAAGACTTGTCTGCTTAAATCAAATGTTATTTTCTTTGGATTGTTCATCAAGCCTCAGAATGGTGAAAGATCTATAAAACATTTTTCTACTAAAAGTAATATTATTGATAAAAATACTAATTTAAAGGAATGGTATCAGACTCACGTAATTGATGAAATTTTGGTAAAATTGGAAGAGTACCAAGAGCGGGACTCGGGATGGGCCTTATTGGAAATTTTACACTTAAAAGTCAATATAAATAGCTATTGCCCTTTAACCGTTGGTAGCTCAACTTACGTCGATTTACCGCAATTTATAAAAAATACAAAAAGTGTCATTAACATTCAAAATAGTGATCACCATTGCTTTCTGTGGTCAATTGTCTGTGCCTTATATCCAACTAACACTCATGTGACACGATCATCATCATATCCACACTTTAGTACAGTATTAAAATATGACAACATTAGTTTTCCTATTAAATTGAAAGATATACCCAAATTTGAAGCCTTGAATAAATTAGCAATAAATGTGTTTACTGTTATGGTTGAAAGAAAAAGGAATGAGGTTGCACCATTATTACTTAGTAAAACTGATTATTCACCTAAAATAAATTTACTCATGATTTCAACTAATAATAATTGGGATGATGAGAGTGATGATAATAGTAATACTATTTACCATTTTGCATATATAAAAAATTTGTCACGCTTAGTTAGCAAACAAATTGGCATGAAAAAAAATAAAAACTGGATTTGTGAAAGATGTCTAAATTATTTTTCCACCGAAATGCATTTAAATAAACATTTAGAAAATTGTAAAAATTTAAATATCACTCAAATTATTATGCCGAATGAAACTAATAATATAATGAAGTTTAAAAATTTTAAACATACATTATGTGTCCCCTTTGTCATCTATGCAGACATTGAGAGTTTACTAAAGGATTATGATGATGATAATGCCACACAAACGTCACAATTATGTCAGCAACACGAGGCTTTCAGTATAGCTTATTATTTAAAATCAAATTATGAAAATAAAATGTTGTCCAAATTTAGAATCCATACGGGTCCTCATTGCCAAGATTGGTTCGTAAATGAATTATTCGAAATTGCGAAAGAAATTCATGAAATTTATCAACACAAACAGAAACCCTTACAATTAACCACTGACGAACAAACGCAGTTTCGTTTGTCTTCTACTTGCTGTATTTGTCAAAAACCGTTTATTGACAATGAGTTGAAGGCCAGAGAACATTGTCATCTTTTGGGCAAATACAGGGGTGCATCTCATATGTCTTGTAACCTTTTATATCAAAAAAATTCGTACACCGTACCCGTCGTATTTCACAATTTATCAGGCTACGATGCTCACTTTATAATAAAAGCCCTTAGCAGAAACATAGAGGGAAACATAAGCTTGTTGCCATTAAATAAGGAACGTTATATTTCTTTTACAAAACACATATCGGGCACTAAGATCAGTTTTCGATTTTTAGATTCGTTTAGATTTATGCCAAGCAGTTTAGATAAATTGTCATCTTATTTGGACGATAATCAAAAACTGATAACCAAAAAATATTTTAACGATGATGATGATGATGAACATTTTAAATTAGTGACAAGGAAGGGAATATTTCCCTATGAATATCTAAATTCATGGGACAAATTAAAAGATAAATGCTTACCGTCAAAAGACAAATTTTTTAGCTCTCTGAAAAATGAGGACATTTCAGATGGTGATTATCAACATGCATTAAATGTTTGGCATTCATTTAATATACAGAGTCTTCAAGATTACGCTGAACTGTACTTAAAAACTGACGTACTGTTACTAGCTGATGTGTTTGAAAATTTTCGCAAAATGTGCATGAAGACATATGATTTAGATGCACTCCACTATTATACAACGCCCGGATTAGCTTTTGATGCCATGTTAAAAGTTACCGGCGTTGAATTGGAGTTATTAACTGACTGTGATATGGCTTTATTTATCGAAAAAGGCATCAGGGGCGGTATTTCACAATGTTCCAATAGATACGGGGAAGCTAACAATACATATATGGGAAGTAACTATAATCCAGAACTTCCTATTTCATATCTAATGTATTACGATGTTAACAATTTGTATGGTGCTGCAATGATGTTTCCTCTACAATATGGGGACTTTCAGTGGGTGCCTATTGAAAACATTTATCATGAAAATATTTTTGATAGTAATCACGACTCTAGTGAGTATGGGTACATATTAGAAATTGATTTATATTATCCTCGGCATCTATATGAATTACATAAAGATTTACCATTATGTCCTGAACATTTAGTACCGCCTTCTTCTGATTCTGACAAACCAAAATTGTTGACAACATTGTATGATAAACAAAAGTATGTCATACATTATACGTTACTAAGACAAGCTTTGCAATTAGGAATTGTTATTCGAAAAATTCATCGCTGTTTAAAATTCAAACAATCACCGTGGTTAAAAAAGTATATTGAACTCAATACGGAATTACGAAAAACGAGTAAAAATGAATTTGAAAAAATTTTTTTTAAATTAATGAATAATTCTCCTTACGGAAAAACCATTGAAAATGTTAGAAAATATAAAGATATAAAATTAGTTACTAAATGGACAGGACGATATGGTGCCAAATATTATATTGCGCAACCCAACTTTCATAGCTGCACCATTTTCAATAGACATGGTAATCATTGAGATGAATAAACTGAAGGTGACTTTAAATAAACCTATTTTTATCGGCATGTGTATACTAGATATTTCGAAAACATTCCTTTACGATTTTCACTATAATTATATCAAGAAAAGGTTTAATGACGATGCTAAATTATTATACACCGACACAGACAGTTTAATTTATCAATTTTGCAACATTGATGACATTTACAAATACATTAAAGAAGATATTGAGAGATTTGATACTTCTGATTATCCAGAAAATAATGTTTTTGGGATTCCTTTAAAAAATAAAAAAAAAATAGGCTTGATGAAAGACGAGAATCAAGGCAATATTATGACACATTTTATTGGCTTAAGATCTAAAATGTATGCCCTAAAAGTTATGTCTAAAAATCAAGACGAAAACATAATTAAAAAGGCTAAAGGTATCGAAAGGTCCGCCTTGAAGGAAATAACATTTGATGACTACTATAAGTGCCTATTTCAAAACACCAAAGTGTCAATCAATCAAAAATCTATAATTTCAAGGCATCATGATGTTTATACAATTTCCCAACAAAAAATTGCTTTGAGTCCTTTCGACGACAAACGAATTATAAATTATATTTATACAGACACAAAACCATGGGGATTTAACGATTTCTTATAAAGTCAGAGTTTTTTGTTCTAAATAATCTAGTTCATTCACTAAATGACGACATAGGAAGTATTCCGATCCAAAACAAGATTCGTAAACAAATTGAGGAGACAACCGACCAGAAGAATACAACCACGAAGTATTCCGAAACCCCAATATAACAAGACATACGGAACGAATTGGTGCAGCAGTTGTCAACAGTTTTTCTGTTTTTGCAGAAATTCAATTGAACTACATTCTACCGCCACACAACAAATAGATTTATATTGCTACGAAACGATTCAAAAGTCTTAAGATGCCAAAGCCAAATTTTAAGTTTAAATCATACACTGCCAACGTGATGGAGACGACGATTTGTTGTGTATGCGGAAAAACTATTAGGAAGCGACCTGCAACAAATAACGATTGGACTCCGAAAGTAGTCATCGCCACGTGTCCCGTATGTTTACAACCAAGACCCTGCAACAAGACGATCCAAGTTTCTTGGATTTAAACTATGATGTACGTTCTAGACTTTGAATAATTTCGTAGTACTATCTCTCTCTCTCTAAGTTCAAACAGTTGTTTAATAAATATATTTTTTACAGCCTTGTTTTGAACGTCCCATTCCAAGTAGTGGATCAGGGTTGCTGAAGACCAAACATGACATCATTACCAATAAAATGGACACGTGTAACAGGCTATATCAAAGCCAACCATGCAGCGAGTTCGAGTGGTCGGCGATGATCATACATTTTGATACCGCTGCAATGGAAGACTCCGTGACCAGGGACCACTGGAATTGGATCAAGCAAGACATATGGCACGACATCCAAAAATATAAATATTACAACAATGTAAACAATGCAAATTTAAAAAGGAAATTGTAATTCTTGATCTACACTCATCTAAAATAAAATTTATTACTACAATCTGTTGTCTTTTTTTTTTGTTACTCTAAGAAAATTTCTAAATAAAATAAATATTTAAATGATCTACACTCATCTAAAATAAAATTTATTACTACAATCTGTTGTCTTTTTTTGTTCCTCTAAGAAAATTTCTAAATAAAATAAATATTTAAAATCTAATAATTCCATAATTAATGTGATAAAGATATAATATGACCCCAGGGGTCAACTAATCTCTTCTATTTTTGATTCTCGCAAATATCCAAGTTAAAATATACATGGCTTGAGGCGAGGCCGGCTCGGCTCGCTCTCACTCTAACACATTCTTTTACCCTCCGCACCCTCTGGTCATTGACCAACACTTCTTCTACTACCACCCTACGCTCTTCTACACTTCTTCGACCACTACCCTCTGGTCATTGACCTACTTTCTGCAAGAACTCCACCCTTCTACGCTGCCGTCCAGACTCGGATGGACAGGTTACCAAAGTGGTCCAGAACCCCAGTAGCTATACTACTAAAGTCAGTCTAAAATTTAACGAGGAATCTAAAAATGAAATAATATACAGGGTGTTCCATTTAAAAAACCAAAGTTGGTCAACGCTCAGGCTAAACTGAACACCCTGTAAAGTTGAAAATATTTTACAGAGATGCACAATAAAAATAGAAGCAACTTTTGTCTAAGAATATTTTTTCTAAAGTGACTCATAAGGAAGCTATGGACCGTTCATTTTTAAGTGGGACACACTGTACATATGCTTACATACATGCATGCATATACATACCTGTCCAATCCAACTATTAATATAATTAGGATCTGATCGCTGACCTTGTGCAAAAGCCTTATTTGCCAATTTTATATTATCCATTAAAAGATATAACGTTCCTAAATTAGTCCAACTAACAGCACTATTGTGATCAATAGTAACTGCTTTAATAAAAGCATGTTGTGCCAAAGCATAATTAGGTGGACCTAAAATCAG
This sequence comes from Monochamus alternatus, assembly GCA_037114965.1. Lineage (NCBI taxonomy): Eukaryota > Metazoa > Arthropoda > Insecta > Coleoptera > Cerambycidae > Monochamus > Monochamus alternatus. The sequence goes on along the minus strand of CM073427.1, from coordinate 62,648,230 downwards.
TAAAACTGTACTGTTTGTTGATACTTTGTATCTTTACGTCTTACATTTTTTCATAGATATAACAGCTAATAGATTCCAGTGCTGCCAATTGCAAGGATTATTAGACGTGCAATATTGAGAAGCGGCCATTGCACAATTAAAAAGTGGCACTTTTGTTTCATCTTCTGTAGCAATCGCGTGACGTAAATAACAAACTGCCAAATCATGCCAAATTAATATGTTATCTTCAGTCAAACTAATTGCCTTACAGTATGATCTAAAAAATGTTACAACATATACAGGATTTCCCGCCGAAAAAGAAGTTTAATTATCAGTGCAGACTAATTTATTAAACAGGCAAAAAAGCATGGTTTATGTTTCCTATAAAAGTTGTGATCTTTTGTGAGAGCCTCAAATAGAAGTAGCATGTGCATATGTTGTTTAGTAGATTTTTTAATATCTTTAAAATTTGTCATTTGGTTTAAAAAAATCTGGATGATCGACTCGCTTGCTTATTTAGATTATTTAATTTACATAATGAAAGTATAAATATTATATATTTGTAAGGAGTTTTCTGTGATTTTATGTAAGTGCTAAAAACAGAAAAGTTTTAAGTGGAATTCCCTGTGTATAGAATAATTTTGTTTAATGTACGTAAATAATTATTAATTTCTTTTTTTATAATTTAATTTACCCTGAATTTCTTTACTGGGACATTGGTCTATTAAAATAACGTAAATTGTATACAGAGTGTTTCATTGAGAAATGTACATACGTTAAAAGTGAATACAGGACATCTAGGAGTCCTCGAAAAGAACCTGTTGTTGACAGGTCTAACCATTGCAATTACCGAAATACAGGACGTTTTTCCGATTTTGGCTATTCATTTAATTTATCATAAAATGTGAACTACTCTGTATAATCAAGTGAAATTCGGTAGGGTTGTTCTACATAATTCATAAAATCCACTAAAGTTATAAGCGAAATTGAAATACAGGTCTGGTGTCATAACAGTTTTTTATTTTGTTTATTCCCAAAACAACACTGCTGTGTGTAGCATTTTGAAAAATCTGTTCAGGCATTTGATTAGAACAGAATTAGTAGAGTTTATAGTGAATTTACCATAGTTGCACATGTAAATCTTCATATTTTATTGTTTTATTAAATATCTGTCTGTGACAAATTTCTTCAACTAAAAACTAGTAAACCTATTTTTATCATCAAATTCACAATTAATTTGTATTTTATTTGTATATACAGTGTGCCCCACTTAAGAATGAACGATCCATAGCTTCCTTATGAGTCACTTTAGAAAAAAATATTCTTAGACAAAAGTTGGTTCTATTTTTATTGTGCATCTTTGTAAAATATTTTCAACTTTTACAGGGTGTTCAGTTTAGCCTGAGCGTTGACCAACTTTAGTTTGTTAAATGGAACACCCTGTATATTATTTCATTTTTAGATTCCTCGTTAAATTTTAGGCTGACTTTGTATACCATACCTTATGCTTCGGTTCCGAGTTATTCAACTTTCTTAGAAAAATTTTCCGATAATACAAATTTACGGTTTTCACCATTCGATTTATCATAAAATTCTCTATCATTTGAGCTAAGGAAAGAAAATTATTCTTACAAGACCCAGATTGTACGCCACATTAAACTTCAAAATGTTCAAACTCGTATAACTAATTTTTTTTCCAATGGAACTATTAGTTTTTCTTCTTATCATTAAACGCAGATTTAAATTCCCTTTCGATTGATATAACATTGTTAGTACTTATCTCTATCAGTTTTTGAGTAATATTCATTTATTTGAATTTCTCCCAAAATCGGTAAATAAACATTCATTAAAAAACAAAGTAGTCACTAACAGCGAGGTTTTGAGCACTGCAGATTTTTTTTAGCCAGTTTTCTTTCGCATTTTACCAGACTTGGAACTGGCAGTGACATTACAAGCATGCTTAAAAGGTCAAAAGAACAATAAAATTAAACCATATGAACATTACAAGTTTTACATTAGGTGCTCAAAATAGCGCTCATTTTGACTAATGCACAAGTGAAGTCTGTTTTTTAACGATCTTTGCACATTTTCTAGCATCTGTGGGGTGATTTCTTCAAAGGCTCTAAATATGTGACGGCGCATGTCCTCTGCTGTAGTTGGTGTCGTTCTATACACTTTACTTTTTATAAAACCCCACAAAAAAAGTCACAAACTGTAAGGTCTGGAGACCTAGGAGGCTATCCTCCCCGGCCAATCCATCTCTCGGGAAATGCTTGATCCAAGAATTGTCGAACCCGAAGAGCATTGTGTGCTGGAGCACCGTCGTGCTGTGCAGTAAATTATTTAAATCCCTTTCAAGGAATTCTAGATAAACTTGCCTCGTCAGGTGTTGGTTGAAGAAAAATGGTCCTATGACATGTGTACCCAGAATACCAGCCCATACGTTTAGGGACCATCTATGCTGGCTATTACCAGTTGTAAACTGGTGTGGATTTACTGTGTCATAATAATGACAATTATGTCGGTACATGTACCCATTTTTATGGAAGGTGGCCTCATCTGAAAACATAACTTTACCGAAGAAGTCCTCCTGCGGTAGAAGTCTTTCAGCTGCCCAGTGACAAAAATTAAGCCTCTTCTCAAAGTCTTCTTCAAGGTGGTATTTATGTTTTTTTTAAATTCTATGCACCGAAGTCTTACTGATACCAGTAGTGCTACTAATTTCACATTGTGGATTTTCTTGTACGTTTAATAACACCAGAAATTCATTTTCTTCGTTGACTACATTACCCACTCGGTTACGTTTTGTATATCTCACGGATCCGGTGTTTCCAAATCGATCGAGTAATGAACTAAAAGCAGTTTTTTTGGGATGGTTTCTATCAGGGTATCGTTGCGCATAAACTCTGGACGCTAATAAAGTGTTTTTATTACATTCTCCAAGAACAAATATCATGTCTACCAATTCTTCTTGAGTTAACATATTGAAAATTACTTGGTTAGCAAACTTATTTCAAATAATTTATACGCAAGACAAACAATGACAGCTAGGTAAACTAAATGACGCTCATAACCCCGCTATAGTGCCTACTTTGTTTTTTAATGAACGTGTATTTGCCGATTTTGGGAGAAATTCAAATAAATGAAAACTACTCAAAAACTGAACTGAACATTTTGAAGTTTAATGTGACGTACAATCTGGGTCTTATAAGAATAATTTTCTTAGCTCAAATGATAGAGAATTTTATGATAAATCGAATGGTGAAAACCGTGAATCTATATTATCAATAGCTTAGAAGATATTTAATTTTAAAGACAATAATGCAATCGGAAAAATTTTCTGACAAAGTTGAGTAACTCGGAAACAAAGCGTCCTAGACCTAAGGTATGGTATACAAAGTCAGTCTAAAATTTAACGAGGAATCTAAAAATGAAATAATATACAGGGTGTTCCATTTAAAAAACTAAAGTTGGTCAACGCTCAGGCTAAACCGAACACCCTGTAGAGTTAAAAATATTTTACAGGGATGCACGATAAAAATAGAGGCAACTTTTGTCTAAGAATAGTTTTTCTAAAGTGACTCATAAGGAAGCTATGGACCGTTCATTTTTAAGTGGGACACACTGTATATGTAAGATTACCTTCCCATTTAGTGAAAAAAAAATTTTGAACGACAATTTTCAAAACATGCATCGGTAGGGGTAGGCCTGTGAGTGGCCTTCAAGGCCACGACACATTACTCTTGTTGATTATTACCTATGTGGCCATTTAAAATCAAAGGTATATGAAATCAAACTTTGAATATTGATTGAATCCTGCAGTAAATGCCAGAAAGTTTAAAGTTCTTTGTCAAATTTTAAATAGTTATCAATTTACTAAACTAATAAGTATTTTATGTGTAGAAATAATACAAATAAAAATTTATTATTTTATTGCAAAGGAGGAGGGCCTCTAAGGCCCTTTTGTTTTAAAAAAAAAAAAAATTTTTTACCAGTAAGTATAGGTCATAAACAGTCGACCCTAAACGGAACCTCAAATACCCCCCCCCCCCTTATTCACTCCACAGTCCTATTCCCTCCACAGTCCCTATAATGAAATAATAGGGTAGCATAAACGCCTTGTAAGTGACTATTTGCCAGACTACTACCCTTGAGCCCTTTTACATATATTAATTCACTTATACTCCCCCCCCCCAAACAGTACCCCTCCGCTGATTTTTATTTATAAAGCACCCCGAAAGAGACAAATACCTACCACGTCCACGTCGTTGTTTCTGGGGAACGCTAAGAGTAGTTTCAATAAAATCAGGGGGGGAGGGGTACTGTTTGGGGGGGCAGGGTAGTAGTGAGTAAATTAATATGTAAAAGGGCTCAAGGGTAGTAGTCTGGCAAATAGTTAGTCACTTACAAGGCGTTTATGCTACCTTATTATTTTATCATAGGGACTGTGGAGGTAATAATAGGACTGTGAAGTGAATAAGGGGGAAGGGGTATTTGAGGGTCCGTTTAGAGTCAAATCAACTGTTTATGACCTATTTTTACTGGCGAAAAAAAAATATAAAAAAAAATTTTTAAAAAAAAAAACAAAAGGGGCTGAAAACCGGCTTAGAGGCCCTCCTCCTTTCAATTGTTTTTCATTAATCATCTAATAAATGTGTTTAAAGAGAAAAATAAAACAGTATGCTAAATGACAGCAATAAAATAGTCAAGAAAAAAAACTATTTTAGGAAACACAATAAAAGTGAAATAATCGCAGAAAAATTAAAATCTGTTTTAAAACCATATGTTCAAATTGTAACATATTTCATATGAACATCATGCCGGCCCTGTTATATGGCAATATTCCCTGTCCCTACTCGGTAGTAATCGGTAAACTCAGAATACTACAGAATAGAGTTTGATACTATATTTTTTACGGAGAGAGATATTTATAGCAAATTTCTGTTAACTATTTTTAATTTCAGTCTATTTTAATAATAAATCTTGCAATGCTATAATTTTGCTTTAATTCTGTTAATATTATTTATTAGATATCTTATTACCACATAGAAGTCATGCTTCATACTGTTTAACTTTATTCGAATATCTGTTATCTGTAAATTATTGATCATATGGATATCTTCAGCGGATACTAAGTATCATATATTGAGTATCTGATACTAAAGTACAAAATATCAATATACAGGGTGGTCCACTTTTTATCAAACTTCAAAAACCAATACATCATAAAAAATAATGTTAGTTTGCTAAATAAACTATACCCGACAAATGTTTACTTTTTGAAATACGTGCTGTATCTCTGTAAACTGGTAATAGTTGCGAAAAACTTATGAGGATAATTTTTTGTCCCTAAATTAAACGTAGAATCCAAAAAATAGTATTTTTTAAATTTAAAGCCATTGGTGTACTAATATTTTTTTACTAAAGCAGTAGGGACCCCTATTTTCTCCGCCACTAGCAAAGTAAAAAAAAATAATTAATAATTTTTGGTAGTCTTACGTATAAAATAAGAATTAACTGAATTTGATGGTAAAAGTAGGTTTACTTGATTTTACTTGAAAAAATCTCAGATAAATATTTAATCGAACAATCAAACATGAAGATTTACAGTGCAACTACAGCATATTCGCCATAAATTCTAATATTTCTGCTCTACTCAGTGATTTGAATGAGTTAAAAGCCTCGACTCGATAATGTGTAAAATCTATGAACTACCTGTTACAAAAGGTCGGTTGCATCTCCTGGTCAAGTTGTGGACTGTATATTTCTCTGAGATGAGGAAATGCCGATGTTCACCGGGAAACACAAGGCTCAAGCACACCGTTTTGCTACGCGCGTGAGAGTTCAATTCTCGTCCGGGTCTCTCGCTCGGCGCACAGTACACCCCTTAGGGTTGGGCCGTTTGCGGTGATTTTTTTTTAAATGTTCGACATAAAATTCCCTATCGATCCCTCTTTCTCAATTTTCGCTTTGGGTCTTCATTTTCGCGGAATTTGGCTCCAAAAATGGGTTTGCATGGAAAAAACTAGATTTTTCGCACAAAAATGACCCTACAGAACACGAGATTGAGATTTTGCCGGACTTTTTTATGGGGGAATGCTCGTCTTGGAAAGCCCTACAAGACTGTCCACTTAGATTTCGGGGATAAATTTTTCGTTGCCCTTAAAATGGCCACAATCATCCAAAAATTTTCTCATATCAAAAATCGTTCTACTGAAAACTGGGAAAGTATATTGGAAAAAATCTCATCTCACAAAAATTATTTGTACACATTCGAGGAATCTGCAAAAATTTTTTCAGAATTTTTGGACTCATTTTTGGACATTCACCAAAATGGCCACATACAGATTTTCCGAATTTTCCCGTAAATGATAGATTTTTCCTGGAACTGTTCGGATGTAAATGTATGATAGTGAAAGTCTTCAGCATCTACTGGATGCTTTAAACTTTCGAGACCATAAGATTTTCTGTGGATCATTCTTTTTTTGGTCATTTTGATCCAAAATCCACAATTGTTCAAAAATACTGGGAAATCATCTGGCATTCCTAAAACGTTTAAATATTTTGGCTGTCCAAACAAATTCTCAAAAAGCTCAGTCTTTTGAAGGGTTTTTGTTATATATTTTATAAATACCTTGTATATAAATTAATGTAGAATAGTGTATGTTTTTCTAGGACAGATATTGTTTTTGTATATTTTATTTATTTTATTTTATTTTTTTTTTGGTACAGCGCTCGATATAAAAAAGCAAATTTCGTTGTTTTATGTTATCTCTGTGCGTTGGGAAGAAAATAATCAAATCAATCATTTCTAATTATTCTAATTGAATTCCCAAAAATATGTTCGTATGGAACCTTTCTGACCTTTTTCAGAATTACGGGAAAATTCTGAAAATATGTATGTGGCCATTTTGGTGAATGTCCATAAAAAAGTCCGGTAAAATCTCAATCTCGTGTTCCGTAGGGTCATTTTTGAAAAATCTAGTTTTTTCCATGCAAACCCATTTTTGGAGTCAAATTCCGCGAAAATGAAGACCCAAAGCGAAAATTGAGAAAGAGGGATCGATAGGAAATTTTATGACGAACATTCTAAGAAAAAATGACCTCAAACGACCCAACCCTAAGGGGAGTACAGTAATTTGAGTGGCACAGTGGCGTTTTGCTCCACTGTGCGGCGGGTCAAGGCGTTCCCAATACCGAGTGAGATAAGAAAAAGTGACTTAAAGTATACTGTATACGTAACGAATCATAAACATAATGAGCCTAAATGACTTATTGAAATTAATAACTTAAAACAAAAAAATATTTAAGTGAAAAATAATCTAATTAATATACTAAATACTAATATGATTTTGTTCAGCTAGAACACTTAGTGTGAACATATTTTTCAAAATTCTACATACAGGATATTGTTATTGCAAAAGAAAAACAAAATTAAAAAAATATTTGCTATCAGACCTACACTTCCGTTTCGCTTATGACGATAGTGGATTCAAAGAAGCTAGAATAGTACCCCCACCAAAAATTATTTGATTATACAGAGTGATTCGCCTTTTATGGCAAGTTAAAGAAATAGCCAAAATCGGTAAAACTCCCTGCATCTCGGTAATGACAATGATTAGACCCTTCAATAACAGATTTTTTGAGGCCCCTTAGATGTTTTGTATTCACTGTTAATAAATTGCTTGCATTTCCCAATGAAACACTGTGTATATTATAATTTAATTTATAATAAAGGATAGATGAATGTGCGTGTGTGTGTGTATCCTAAATTTAATCTGCCAAACTTCAATTGAAGATTCTAAGACTAGAAATAAGTAAAAATATTCAACACAGATTATGTTTCCTAAGGAGACTTCTTTAAAGGAACCCCTTAAATGTCACTTTATCGAAATATCTCTTGAATAATAAAAAATAAAATTTTTTGTGTATCAAATAGAACAGGTTAAAATTTTAGTCACGAAATCCCAAACAGACGGGGTCTAGACCGTCCCCCAACGTTTTTCCTCGTCAATATTTATCATCCATTATCAATATTGTGATAAATTGTAGATTTTGCCGTAGAATTGGTATTATTTTATCTTTTTTTGAATTACAGAAAGTTTCATAAGTTCTCTCCACGTTATATATACGCCCAGTTCTGAAAATATCAAGAGAGGTCTCGGTTTAATTCGTTACATACTACTGAAATACACAATTACCTAAAATTTAAATGGCAGGTTTGATTTCACTCACATATTCTGTTATAAATAGTGTCTTTAAATTTGGTTAAAAAATTTTGGTCACAATTACACGATCAATAATAATAAATCACCCTAATAATACGAGGGTTGTGATGTTAGTCAAGCCCAAACTTAAAAATGTCAAACATAGAACTAGTTGCATGCAGTGGCATAACAAAAACTAAGTGACCCTTCCCGCAAACTTGTTAGGTGGGCCCTCTCTCTACAATGATCGGATAATTACAATAATACATTTTCATTGCCATTAGACCATCTTACATAAACCTACAATATAAATATTATGTACAGACAGATTTAAATAAAAATATTAAATACCCCAGAAAATAATTAAGCATCTACTTATATATATATATATATATATATATATATATATATATATATATATATATATATATATATATATACACCCTAAGAAACTTATAACTGACAATTTTTAATGGTTCTGTTATAGGAATATTGTGTCAGGGGAGCATTTTTTTAAATAAATAATTTACGATGTTTTCGTTTTGCAGTTGACAGTTACAAAGTCCTAGAAAGTAAAAATGGGCACGTACTTCTACTGCCTTCGTTGTATTCACAAAATTCTTAAAAGAAAGATCAGTATTAAGCAAAACAATTTATCAATAATTATACTATTTGCTGTTAGATTCAAATAGACAATCTGATGGCAGCGTTTAAATTCAACACATCCGCAGAAGACAAAAATAAAATTTAAAAATAGTTGTGCAACGTACGTGGTTTAGTATATCGCACTATCAATAATACTAACGTAACTCAAAATTGACGAATTTTGATACATCACCACACATTTCAACGCCTTTTTTATACAAGAAAAACGGAGATGTTGCTTTGCTTCTTTAAAGTTTATAAGAAATTAAAATACAACATATTTGGTGTTGGGTTAGTATTGTATTTCTAAGATTCAGTTACGATGGTATTGGGTACCTTTGGCCTGTTGTTTCAATCGGTTTCTTTTATAGCTATGTTTAATCACAGCAATTTCACCCCGTTGTCGGCACTTCTTCTCGAATACTAAAGTATTCGATTCTTAAAAGTTCTCGCTATTCTCGAGAACCGCCCTGAAAGTATTCGAATACCTGTACTATTCCATTTCACTCTCTCTGCTATGAAGATCGAGATCGATACATTATAGTTTGTTTTGGATGTCTCTGCCGCTGCTCGAATACCGAGTCGCCGTTTCGAGACCCGTGAGTTCCGAGCGAGAGACCCAGTACTAACTAACGAAAACTGCGAGCACTTGAGCAGTGAAACAAGTGCAATTGTTTACGTTTTTATTCGGTTTGACGTGTCGTAACGCGCGATTCTATCGTTTTCTATTCTTTCATATTAGGTACCGCGAAGTTATTTATTTTAATATTACGTAGAAATTATTAAATCAAAAAATATTTAATAAATGATATATATTTTAAATAAAAGATTTTTTCCGCTAAGTATTATTACTATTATTATTATCATTATCATCATCATCATTATCATTACCATTATTATTATTATTACCATAATTATTATTATTATTAAATTCGTATTAGAATAGTAGAATAGATTAATACATAATATATTAAATTAAAAAGTTTTGTATATTTTTAATATTATTATTGTTATGCATAATTATATAAATTTACAAATTGTCCACTCAGTAACTATGCCACTGAAGTATATTCTAAATTTGTGAGTGCACATATAAATAGTTCTTGTTGTAAAAATATCACCGCCCATATATGCCAAATATTTTTTTTTGTATTGAAGTAGTTATGGATGAAAAAAGATATAAATTATAAAATTGTAGCTGTAGCTGTAGCTCCCTTATTAAACATTTAATAAAAAATTGTTATATAACAAACCCCAATTATATTCATCGATATAATATGTCGGTGAAGTTTGGTCAAACTTATCGTTAACACCCTGTATTAATGTAATAATATCTTACCATTCAATTCTGGTAATAATTTTATAGGTATTGCAGATTTTAACAAACGTTTTCTCGGCGAAAACGTAACTCAACTCTTTAAATCCCACCTGCTTAGCTACCTTATTCAATATATTATATTATTTATTTATATTTTTGATACAACTAAATTGATATATTTATATTTAATTATTCAAGAAATATTTAGAAAAAAATGGTACCTAAGGTTCCTGTAGAGAAGGCATTTTCGACCTATGCTTATACTAGTTCATTTACTTATCTTTATTCGTAGAATCCTTATAAATGTATTTCAATGTGAGCTTTTACAAAGATATTGAGAATGTAATTCCTAAACACAACGTTTAGGGGCTTATTGTTGTCTTTGAAAAATTAGCATAAATCGTAAATAAATGTAAAAATTTAGCAAATGATGAAACTTAACTATACCTAAAATAATCGCTGATAACTTTGGTAGAAATTTAGAATTAATTTATCTTAAAAACTATCAATTTTAGTAAAAAAGTATACCTTTTTAAAAGTAAATGGCAGAACATTTTACAAACACATTTTATACTTTCACTAAATTTGTACCAAAAAAATATAGGGACTATTAGCGGTCTCTAACATTCAGGTGCGGCTTTATCTACGTTCATCTCCAAATGCCCCAAAAACTATCTACCGTATATAAAAAATAAAAATAAAAAAAGTCACTGAATTATCTTAAAACATGAAGAAAATAAAATTTGTCCATAACTTTTAACTTGAAGTGTTTATTTGAAGTAAAATTTATTTACTAGTTTTATTCTTGGTTCATCAACGCATACAAACTATAATTTATAAGAACATATCCATAACGTAAATATATCACTTCATTAAAATAATATTAATAAGATTCCAATATAGCAAATATATACCTTGCTGCCATATTATATAAATCCTGCCATTTAGCAACTATAGATTCTTCTAGATATTTACACTCCAAAAGAAACATAGGTATATGCATATAACAATATTTATCTGGAAGTTTAGCAACAAATAAAAAAGTATCTGCAACCAATTTCCACAAACAGGATAAGTCACTTCTTTGTTGAATTGCTCTAAAACAAAAATATATATTTTAAAAAGAAATCCATGTGTTTCAAATGGAAAAACATATTTTTATAAATTATAACTAAGTTTAACGTCATTCTTTAGAAAAGAGAAGATTTGTATACTCCGTCAGATTATAACATAATGTTTTGCACAATGTGCTGTATTAAAACACAAATTTTAGAATTTAAAGTGCTTAGTTTGTGAAAAAATTATTAGAATTATAAATGTCAGAATTGTGTTAATCGTCTGACATACCTTTGTGAAAAAACGTAACGTTTATATTTTAATGAAGATATACATTTTCAAATATGTTGGTGTTTAAATCACAAACAGCAAGTAATGAGAAATAAACAAAACCGAAGACCCCCTTCAATGATTGCTTAGAAGTTAATATTGTAATTGAAAATTTTTTAATAAATTATTTGTTACATGTTAATATAATTGTAATTGTATTTTTACTCAATGTTATAGCAGATGAATATTTTTATGGTATGTTAGTGAATGATTTTGTTAAACTTTAAATAACATATTAATACATTCCTTATTAAATGATCTGTTAACTTGAATATGTCCTATAGAAATAGTGAATTATTTGGCAAATTGAAATTTAAATAAAATTTTAATAAATACTCTTTATTAACTTGTTAAAGAAGATCCACTCTTTTATTTACTGTATCAGTGAAATATGTTCTTACATTTTTTAAAACATTTATATTATGTGCTAATCAAAAAAATAAAATTGATAGAGATAGAAGCAAATTTTTTAATATTGGGCTTATAAGTATTTACATATACAAAAAATAAATAAATAATTTACAGCTATTTACAATATACACATTTACAACACTAAAACTATTATTATTCTTTAGTGAAGGACCAGGGTCAGGACCAGGACCAGGGTCAATATCTGCACCTGTAACAAATATAAATAAAAAAATATATAAAAATGTACAAAACCAACTAATAACAAGATTTTTTCAAATTATCAATTTACACTGACAGTAAAAAATCCACACAGTTTTATATATTTGTAATTTTACCTCGAAAATCAAATAGTTCCCGCCTAACTTTCATTTGTTTTATAAACTCAGTTTCTTTTCTCTTTACGTACTGTTTAAAATCGTCGTACGAGAGACCTCATTTTTCGAATGGACGGTTTTAGCAGGCTGCTTTCGCTCTCAGACTTTCAAAACCACCGTCCAACCCCCTTCTTTGGTCAGAGTTGACGTGATGGCTGTGCAGAAGGTTGGTTTCCCTAGTCGATAGGGCGTTCCACCGAAGCACTGTTAGATGCTAGAATGGGATTTCTTGCACGCTTCGATGGAGATAATGAAGCTCTCTCGACGACATATGGTGCAATGCCGACGATTTTCTCTTCTTCAGTGTGGTGGCAACAAAATGGAAGCTTCTTCTACGGCCTGTTTTACTGCAGAAAAGCTGTCGTCCTGAATAACTTATCTAACCCGACTACTAGTATAATTTTGGTCCAATCTTCTGCCGAAAGATGCCACCCATTCGTAGTTCGTCATTTTGTCGTCGCTTGCAATTATCTGTTTGAGCCATGTTGATAGTAACTCAAGTAGTTTATGTTGGAAATAAATCAAATATTCTGTGTACCCAGCGCCATCTATGATTACTCTGTTAGCCATGTAGTTGATAGAGAACAATAAAAATACAGTAGTACGATGTCAACCCTGAAACAGGTGTGCTTCTTCTTTTCCTTCGATCCCGTATTTTGTCACTGAATTTCACCGGAAACTCTACAAAAACCATCAGGGCTCACTGGGCCCATAAATACGTATTCGGAGTCGGAAACTGTTAGAAATACTGTTTATTTCGAGTGTTGAAGTTCTCGTGCTAGTAAGGTCGATTTTCGCATACAGACAAAAAGGCAGAAAATGGCGGTCAACTACCTAATGAACGTTCCGAAGCTCCTCGGTCGTGAAAACTATGTTGAGTGGTGTTTCGCCATCGAAAATGTTTTTGTATTGTAAGGACTCTCCAAATGTTTAGATGACACCGAGTCGGACGTAGCAGTGAAAGCCAAAGCCAAAGCGAAATTAATTTTGACCTTGGACCCAACCATTTGTGTACATATAAGAGAAAAAAGCACCTGCAAAGATGTTTGGGACAGTCTTAAGAACATGTACGAGAACAATGGTTTTTCCCGAAAAATAAGTCTTCTGCGTACCCTTATTTCTTTGCGATATGAAAACTGTAACTCGATGGAAGCATACGTCACACAAGTTATAGAAACTTCCAGAAGATTGGGCAGAACAGGTTTTAAAATTAGTGAAGAATGGATTGGATTCCTTCTGTTGGTCGGGTTGCCGGAAAAGTTCGCTCCCATGATTATGGCAATTGAGCATTCAGGAATAAGTGTGACAGCTGACGAAATAAAGACAAAGCTGGACATGGAAACAGATGTCGATCAAAGCGGTTTAGCGAACGCGCTCGCCAGCAAGGCCAACGTCAGAAAAGGTCCGAAGGGGGGCGCTAGCAGTGTTGAGAAGGACAGATCAACAAAAAATCGAAAAGACGTTGTGTGTTACCGATGTAAACAAACCGGTCATTTTCGAAATAAGTGTCCTAGCATGCAACAAGGGAATAGTGACGATACAAATAAGAAAAAACAGAGTGTCTCAAATGCATTTAGTGCAGCTTTTCTTAGCGGTGATTTTGACAGTGAGGACTGGTACCTTGATTCTGCTGCCAGTAATCATGTAACTGCCAAGAAAGAATGGATGAAAAGTATGAAACCAGCTAACATCCGAGAAATAGCTGTGGGTAACAATGAAAGACTAATGGTAAACTGTTTAGGCCAAGTGGATATTTCAACTGTGGTTGCCGGACAAAAATTTGACATTGTTGTAAATGACGTTTTGTATCTTCCAGAGCTTTCGACTAACTTGTTATCTGTTGCCCAACTAACAAAAAGAGGCAATAAAGTCGTTTTTAATCCAAGGGAGTGTCAGATTTACAACAGTGACGGTGTGTTGATTGCAATTGCTGAGTTGGTGAACAATATGTACAAATTAAACCTAAACAAACCAAGAAATAGTTTTGTGGCTGTCGCAGTGAGTGGGGATGCTTGGCATAGACGTTTCGGACACACAAACTACCAGGACCTTTCACTTATGCCAAATGTTGTCAAAGGTATGGACTGTCAAGGTAACTTAAAAATTAAGAATGTATGTCAAATATGTTGTGAAGGAAAACAATGCAGGTTGCCGTTTAAGCATGTGGGTACTCGAGCAACTGAAGTTTTGGAGGTTGTGCATGCTGACCTGTGTGGACCAATGGAAGTGAACTCTATAGGAGGGTCCAGGTACTATCTTGTTTTAGAAGATGATTTTAGCAGAATGGCTTTTGTTTATTTTCTTCGGCATAAGAATGAAGCGCTAAAATACTTCCAGCAGTTTAAGACGTTGGTGGAGAACCAGAAAAACACAAAAATCAGAGCCTTAAGGACAGACAATGGAGGAGAATTATGCAGCTCCCTGTTCGAAGGTTTTTTGAACAAACATGGGATAATACATCAGAAGACTAACCCCTATACACCTCAACAAAACGGTATGTGTGAAAGAATGAACCGGACCCTGGTCGAGAAAGCACGCTGTTTACTCTTTGATGCAGGACTAAATAATTCCTTCTGGGCAGAAGCAGTAAATACTGCAGTTTATCTCAGAAATAGATCTGTGGTGACGGGACTCAAGAAAACACCTTATGAGATTTGGTATCAAAAACAGCCAGACGTTAATAACATTAGAATTTTTGGCAGCGAGGCTATGGTGTTGACACCCTCTGAAAAAAGATTAAAATTCGACAAGAAGTCAAAACGGATGATACTAGTTGCTTTTTGTGAAAATACCAAAGGATATCGGTTATTTAATCCTGTCACAAGGTCAATTGTTACAAGCCGTGATGTTATTATCACAGAAAAGCCAACAAGCCATCCAGATATAACAAATTTATCTTCAAAGGATAAAGAAATGTCTGAAGACATACCAGTTTCAGTGGGGGATATGTCAGATACCACTATGGAACATAGTGAAGTGTCAGTCAGTTCAGAAGAGCATGATCCTCAAGAAGATATGACAGCCAGTGACACATCATCTTTTTATGAAACACTCGAGTTTTATTTATGAAATTAATAATCTGATTAATAGCACAAATATTTTATTGAAGAAAGTACAAGATTACGGCTCAAAGAATATGTTATAACTGACTAGCAAGGTTAAAGTATTATAATTTATATGAATTGCAAAAGCTGACTAAACATTAATTTTATCTGAGGTTGATACTACGGATTCTTAATAACTAAGTTATGAACTGGGTATTATTTAATAAGCAAAAATATAAATATACAGGGGACATCACTCCTCCCCATTTAGAACGGACCATAGGGACCTAATGGTACCGCTGGGACGTCTTCGACAGGATTCTGGGAATTTCTTCTTCTCTCAGGAATCCTCAGAATAATGGACTGGATCTTCTTCTGACAGCATGTACAGATGGACAGAAGGCAGGTAATGATGATGATAATGGTTAGGACAATCCATAATGAATTGGATTGATTCTCAGGAAGTGGCTCGATATGGTCAATTGATGACATGTGATGGCTGGATTCAATGATTCTATTGATATCTTCAAAATGGATTGCATTCAATTTTAGATTATGTGATGTGTTATTTGAGACATCGATTTCATTAGGCAAGGGTGGTAGTAGGATCCCTGTTCCTACATTTGTTGTTGGATCGGTAGATAACAGAAACAACTCCTCATTAATCCAAATTTGGCATGGAGTGGTAATAGTGATCAGCGTTGGAGAACTTCTCCTCTCAGCTCCATTAGTATCACATTGGAATCTGATATTGACATCCTTTTGAGGAATCAGAAGTATTTGATTTAAGGCAACTTGTGTTGTTATGGTTTGTATGATGCTGATTTTTCTGAATTCGCAATTAGAGGGTTGTCGACCTTGGATAGTTGTGGCAATGCAGTCTTCTTGGACAGGATCTGGCTTTTCGTTGCATATGTAATACTGTTCTACCAACGGACACTCTTTTTCAAGATATTTTTGATTTCCTTCGCCAAGCATTATTAAAGGTTTGGGAGGAATTAAGGTATGGTTGTTTTGTGGAATTGGATAAAGTTTATATAGGAATATATTTTCATTCGAGAACAATGGTAAAGTAATTACAAAATTAAATTTTGGAGTAGGATTATAAACTGTTCTTAATGCGGAAAACGAAATTGCAATATATATTTCGTCAATAAGGGTTAAAAGAGTGTTGCAATTATTAATAATTTGTTGTCCAACAAACCTAATATTTTCCAATCGAAAGTCATCTTTTAAGTTTTTTATGTCAGTTGCAATTTTATTTTGGTTAGTATACAAAGTTGAAATTGTTTCGTTAAAAGTTTTCAAAAGTGGTTGTAAAACGGACAGTTGCAAATCTATTTGAGTTGCAATATTATGTTCGTTTTTATTTAAAGTTTTTAACTGATTCATTATTTCTAATTTATCATCTTCTGTTAGAGTTCCGAAGAGATATTTGGATATTTTGCCTATGCCATCTATTAAACCTCTTTTACTATTTTTACTTAGCATTAAAGGATCTAATTTTTGAGCAACTTTACTTAATGTATAATTCACTTGAGAAAAAGATTCATCGTTGGTTGTTTGCTTAAGGTTTTCAAAGGACTGATATAATTTTATCAAATGATCTGAAAGTAATGAGATGTCTATTTGATATACAAATTTATGGGTCGATTTAATTTGTTTCACCGGTCCTAGTTGGATGGGTAAGATGGGGTTCGTTATTGTCTGGAACGTGGGGCTGTTCGCCTGGTTCAGTCTCAGGGACAGGTTGAATACGGTAAGCAGTAATATAGTCTTCAAAGTCATCTTCGTCTGGAACCTGTGATGGAGAAGAATCTTTTAGTTTCTTTCTAGGTTTTTTGATTAGATTTTTATGATAAGTTACTAATTTTGTTGTCGCTAAATGGTCTTTGTCAGCAACGATTTGTGTTTCTTTGAATATAGGCTTAGTTTTTGAGGTAAATTTGTCTTTTGTCTTTAGATAAACAGTATCATCAGTCTGGCATTTTACTGGTTCGTCACGTTTTTCGTTTAGTTTAGAGATTGTTTTGTCTTTATTGTTAGAAATTTGTTGTTCTAGATTGTTATATAATTTTTTAGAAATATCTTTTTGTTCACTGATGTAGTCATTTAAAATTTCAGTTTCATTAATATCGAATGGAATTTTTCTTCCGTTAACAAATACAATTTCAAATGGTGTTAATTTTGTGACTAAATGAATGGCATTATTATAACCTATAATTGCTTACTTCATAATCTGAGTCAGATCTTTATTCGGATATTCTAATTTAGTACAACGTATTAAGTCTAAAAGTGTAGAATGAAAACGTTCTACAGGTGCGTTGGAATTTGAATTTTTTGGTGTAGTGATATGAAAATCAATTTGATGTAAATTACAAAATTCTTTAAAAAGGTTATTGTTAAATTCTTTGCCGTTATCTGTTATTATTTTATTCGGAATACCATAGTGAGAAATAAAAGTTAATAAAGCTTCGTAAGTATCGATTGAATTTTTAGTTTTAATATTATATGCTTGACCTAATTTTGAGAAAGGATCTAGTATTGTTAAGAATATTTTCGATTCTGCGAAAAACAAATCCATATGAATTATTTCAAATGGTCTTTTGGGAGTTGGTGTTATTTGAAATTTAATATGTTGAGGATGTCTTTCATATTTTGCTTTTTGACATATTTTACATGAATTGATATAGTTTGTAACATCATTAACTAAATTTGGCCAATAATATCGTTTAAGAAGTGAGGTTTTAACTTCGGTGATGCCTCTATGACTGGTTTTACCTTCATGATAATATTTAAGTTTTTCATTTTGCTCCTCATTGTTTTCTACATCTTCAAGTAGTTTTCGAGAAATACATAATTTTAAATTAGTGAAATTTTGTTGAAGAATGCGAATAATTTTCTTTTCTATCTCTGGTGTTTTGAAATATAAACAGTAAGTGAATTTGGGAGAAATTAAAGATTTTAGTAGTTTAGTAACGTCATCGTCGGATGCTGTCGTTCTAAAAGTTACTAGATGTCTGATTTTTGTTTTAAATGGATTTTCGGATGTTGATGAGTTAATAATGGTATTATTTGATTCCTGAATAATAATTTGGTGATTGTATTGGTTAAAACAATTTCCTGTGTAGGGTATTTCTTGTATAGGATTTTTATTAGCGGTATGTTGTGTTTCTAAGTCATTTTGTGGAACTTGTGGAGGTGGTTGGTCTATTTCAATTTCTTCAAATATTTGTTCGATTGTTGGGGTGTCAATTAGTCTTTCTCTAATTTGATCGCCTATTTCTGATATAAAATCGTCTATGTCTGTAATTTTGTCTCCGGGATTAGTATTTAAATCAATTGGGTTTGCGTCAACGAGAATTTCTTTAACTGAAATTTCATGGGCATTTATTGAATAACGTTTAGTAGTATCATTTGGATTTCTATAATAAATTGGAATATTTATTGATTTATTAGGGTTGCATAAAGATTGTTCACAAAAATTTATTGATAATTGTAAATTTTGCAAATCATTAAAACCTATTAGACCATCGTAATATTCATGAAAATCATGGAGAATAACTGTTATGAATTGATCAGAATTAAATTAATCGAAAACTGGGATATCAGCTTTGCAAAGTGCATTTGTTGTTCCAACAAAAGTTTTTAATTCAGTTTTATCAAAATAAATACAGGAGGGGTAATATTTTTCTATTAAAGAGGGACGAATAATTGATGATGCGCAACCGGTATCGATTAACAATTTCATGGGGGGATTTTGGATAATGATATAAGGTAAATCACACGCTTGTATAAGGGCATTTATTTCGATAGGGTAGCATAGGGTAGTTTTAATATCTTCTTCTTGAGATTCCTCGGTATTTTGTTCTTGAACTGACTGATCATGTTCTTCATAAGGAAATTGGTTCATTTCTTCAAATTGTTGGTCTTGATAATATGCTTCTTGGAAGGTCATGTCTTCCACATTGTGTAATTCTTCAGAGATCCAATTTTTTGGTCCTGTAGACTGGAAATGGTTGTAGGGTCTTGGTACAGTTGCCTTGGATGTTGTTGACATTGGTGTTGGTTTATACGAAGGGGTTACATTCGTAGGTTTAAAAACATTTTGTGTCGGTGGTGGTTTTCCGAAAATTTTACTGTTTGTATGGAATTTTTGTTGGGGCATTTGTCTAGGTTGTATATTAATTGGTTGTAACGGGAAATTTGGTTTTTGCATTTGAGATTGGAAATTTTGATTTTTAAATTGATTTGGAATTTGAGAAAAATTTGGACTATAACCTACAGTTTGTCGTGGCATAAAATTATATTGTGGTTGTTTAATTTGTGGTGATGGTATTATTGGTTTTTGGTAATCTGATCTACCTGCAATATTTGAATTTTGAAAAGATTTACTATAATTAGAAAAATTTTCTTCTTCATGAATTTTGCTTATAGCAGTTTCTAATGTATCAACTTGCTGGACTCTAATCATAAATTGTAACATAGGATTTAAAGATCTAGTAAATGTATCTAATGCCAATTGTTCATAATTCTTAGCATAAAATTCCTTTTCACTGTGTGTCTTTTTTGAATGTATTAATTTACTAATTAATAAACTACGCAATTCTTGACATCTTAAACCAAAACTATGATAATTTTCATTTTTAGAAATTTTTAAATTTAATAGATCATGCTCTAGGCATTTTACAT
Source organism: Monochamus alternatus (assembly GCA_037114965.1). NCBI lineage: Eukaryota > Metazoa > Arthropoda > Insecta > Coleoptera > Cerambycidae > Monochamus > Monochamus alternatus. The sequence continues at coordinate 62,628,174 of CM073427.1, read as the reverse complement.
CTCTTTGGTCACCAAAATTTAATCATAAAATATCTCTTATTTGCAACCAATTTTGAATTTCTATGCGAGAGCCTACTAGCATTTGAGCTTTGCCTACTAATTTTCCTAAAATAGCTTGATGTATGAACGAATTTAGTGCTTCCCTGTCTGCATGAAAGAAATTATTTATCAAACTGTCACATGAACTAATAAATGTATTTAATCCAAAAGGATTTCCATCGTATTTAGGGATATTGTCAACATATAAACACAACAGTTGATAATCCACTTGTGGAGCATTTGGTTCTCTACTTGTAGCCATTTTATTGGATTTAGAAATTTTTAAATTACTCAAAGAGTTTACTAAATTTGATATATTCGAAATTTTGAAAAAAATAAAAGTAAAAATATAAGATCCAAAACTGTATGTGACTAGATTCTAAGTAACACTTAAAATTAAGATTGATTTCACTGAGTTGAATTTGATTTGATGAGATTTTTTTTTCTTAACCTACGTATTCACAATGAATAGCGAGCCTATTGTTCTCAAAAGAATTTTTCAGAGAGAATAGGTTTTGAGTTATAACAAGGTTCAGAGAGGAAATAATGCTTGACTTACTTTTGTGTTGCCTCGTATATTCTCCTCAACAATTCTTCAGTTGGTAGAATAGCCTCGGCCGTGATTTCTTGTCTTCGAAGATCAGCTTCTGATTAGTGGTCACCTTTGCACTAATTGACAATCTATCACTTTTTTGTTTCGCGGGCACAGAGTCTTCAACTTTGAAAAGTTTATTCGAATCACTCAACTTTTTTCAGAGGTTCAAACGACACTGTATCCCATCCTCGTCGCCGGTTTTATTTATGAAATTAATAATCTGATTAATAGCACAAATATTTTATTGAAGAAAGTACAAGATTACGGCTCAAAGAATATGTTATAACTGACTAGCAAGGTTAAAGTATTATAATTTATATGAATTGCAAAAGCTGACTAAACATTAATTTTATCTGAGGTTGATACTACGGATTCTTAATAACTAAGTTATGAACTGGGTATTATTTAATAAGCAAAAATATAAATATACAGGGGACATCACTCTCGGTCAGCCAGTAGATGAACCTACAATAAGAAAATCTAGTAGAGAGCGAAAGGCAACTAATTTTGAGGACTTTGTGACGTATGCTTGCCGGGCTGATGACAACATAGAAGATCTTCCATTGACTGTACCCAGTGCCTTATCACGGTGGGATGGAAATATGTGGAGACAGGCCATCGACACAGAGTTAGCATCTTTCGAAGAGAACCAGGCGTGGGAGCTAGTTCAGAAACCAGAAAATGCTACAGTCGTACAGTGTAAATGGGTGTTTAAAAAAAAGGTTGATTGTGCGGACAAAGTGCAATACAAGGCTCGGTTAGTGGCAAAAGGTTTTACGCAAGAACCAGGTATTGACTATAGTGAGACATTTTCTCCAGTCGTAAGACATTCCACTTTGAGATTTTTATTTGCTTTATCAGTTCACTTAGATCTGAAAATAACACATCTAGATGTGACTACTGCTTTTTTAAATGGTTCTTTAACCGAAACAATTTTTATGTGTATACCTGACGGTTTCCAAAAACCAGTAAGTCAGAACCAAGTTTTAAAGTTAAAAAGGGCCATTTATGGTCTCAAGCAGTCGTCAAGGGTGTGGTATGAAAAAGTTGAGAATGTTTTACTGACTTTAGGTTATAAGAAATCAAAATTTCTAAAGATTAAAAATGATTGTAAAACTATTGTAGCATTGTATGTAGACGATTTCTTTGTTTTTTCCAACAGTGACAGTGAAACGGCTTCTTTAAAAAAGGAACTAAGTACTAAGTTTAGGATAAAAGACTTGGGTGAGATAAAGCAGTGCTTAGGAATGCGAGTTGCTGTAGATAGGGACAAAGGGGTGATAACACTAGATCAGGAACAATATATTGATGAGCTGCTGTTGCGTTTCAATATGAAACATTGTAAGCCAGTGAGTACGCCTATGGAGTGTAAACTGAAGTTAAAGATACCAGTCTTCCTTATCAAGAGTTGATAGGAGGCTTAATGTATTTAGCCGTACTCACAAGGCCAGACATATCATTTAGTGTTAGCTACCTAAGTCAATTCAATAACTGTTTCAACAAAGAACATTGGAAATGTGCCAAGCGTGTACTTCGCTATTTAAAAGGCACAAAGTGTAATGGACTAAGTTATAGTAAAGTAAACACTTTGGAGTTAGAAGGCTTTGTTGATGCAGATTCGGCAGCCGATACAGTTGATAGAAAATCATTTACCGGCTTCTGCTTCAGCCTTTCTGGCTCTACAGTCTCCTGGGAAGTAGGAAACAGAGTTCCGTGGCACTCTCGAGTACTGAGGCAGAATATGTGGCAACCTCAGAGGCCTCGAGAGAGGCCATTTATCTGCACAATCTGCTTGGCGAGTTTACGGGAATTGTTAAGTGCATAACATTATTTAATGACAATCAGAGTTCTCAAAAATTATGTGTAAACCCTGCACTTCATAAGCGAGCCAAGCATATTGATGTGAAGTATCACTTTGTTAGGGAAATTGTATCCAACAAGGTCATTGAAGTAAAATATCTACAAAGCAGTGACATGCCTGCTGATATTTTTACGAAAGGCCTAAGTTTTGCAAAACATAGTAAGTTTTCTGACAAATTGGGTATAGTTAGTGTTAAATGAAAATTTGATTTAGTGGGGGTGTTGGAAATAAATCAAATATTCTGTGTACCCAGCGCCATCTATGATTACTCTGTTAGCCATGTAGTTGATAGAGAACAATAAAAATACAGTAGTACGATGTCAACCCTGAAACTGGTGTGCTTCTTCTTTTCCTTCGATCCCGTATTTTGTCACTGAATTTCACCGGAAACTCTACAAAAATCATCAGTTTATAGATACAAACTAAACTGTACAAGCGAGCAATTCAATTTATACTAACAGACGGAGAGGAGTTGGTATCCACGCCGACTAATAGTTGGAGGTGGTAATCCACGCTCTGAATTATGTTTCTCTGTTTAAATGCATCGATAAACTGCATCGCCAGGTGCTCGGATACTGGTCTCTTTGTTCTCTGCTTTTGCTTATATAAAATATACATGGAATGTCGTCTCGATGCGCTCCAGCAGACTACAAATTGATTTTGCAAATGTATGTAAATGAAATATGTATAATGGCTGAAGTAGAGGTGGAAAGCAAACATTAGTTTCTGCATTATATAAACTGTCGCAAAATAATTTTTGTTATGTAGAAAGCAAAATGAACACCGACTTAGTGGAGTGCCCTTTTGTTACAACGCACCTAGTTAAACGGTCTAGAATGGGGAATATTATAAAATGTAAAAAACAATTAAAATTAAGTCAAAGTAAGTTTTATTATATAATTTAGATATTCATTTTATTATTATTCTGATTTATGCGTGTAAAATTAAATGCAACTTTTGGTCTTTATTTCAGATTATATTGACAATTTGAAATGCTTTTATCCCTGCCCCTCTGAGACCACTCAACCAGAGAGTAAGTTTTGGTACAGATTTATTTATGTAGACCTATTAATTTCAATATATATCAAATTTTTATTTACTTTTGTAGGTAACAATCCAATTGTATTAATAATTCATCAATACTTTTGATATATATTTAATTTTATTTTCAGATCATACAGAAAGCTTACTGTTATACACCCGTCGCCATGATAGTGCTGCTTTAACCTTGCCGCCATTTCCAATTAATTTTAAGTTTAAAATATTTACATTTCTCTGTCCAATAAAATATATATTAAAATTTTCAATGTGTTTCATCTGAAATATATTCTTTTTTTATATATATTTTTAGGTATTAACAATATTGTGTGAAACTAACTACTCTGTGGACTAAAGCCCTAACCAGCGTTGAATTACACCCACAATATCTACCCATATACTCGGTCAAATAAATAACCGATTATTGTGTATTGGTTAACCGGTTAATAACCGGTAATGTTTTATTTCTCTTCAAATACATAACCAGATACATGACTACATAATTTTATATTAAAGAAATACAGATGTAGAACTTTAAGTGCATTTTTATATTTTAATTTTTATTTAATTATTTGTTATCGAATATTAACAAAACATGTTTGCGACAATTGCTGCCATTAAAAATTAAATAACCGATTATTTAAATAACCGGTATTAGAGAGAGGTTAACTGATTCAGGTTTAACCGATTAAGAAAAATACTGATAACCGGTTATTTTTCAATAATCGCCCATCCCTATAATGAACAATTCCACAGACAAAGTTCTATTCAATAATTATCTAAAAAAAATAATCTAGCTAAATTTACTAACCTGGTTTAATGAAAACACTCTATACATATCTAAGTTCGCTCTTGAAAATGTGGTAACTCGAAAATTCAACCACAATAGATGAGATCTGACCTATTCCTGCATTTTTAGGATTGCTTCTTCAGGTGGCCTCCTTTAAGTTGAGTCAAATATCTAACTATAAGAATTATTATACCAATAAATTAAAATTATAGCAACCCTAAAAATGCAGAAATAGGTCAGATCTCATCTATTGTGGTTGAATTTTCGAGTTCAAGAGTGAACTTAGATATTTATAGAGTGGCGCCCTCTACTAGTGACGTCAAAATTAGAAACATATTTGAATTTCTCGTCCGCAAAAACCCCCGATTTACAAATTTTATGTAAATATTTGGATTTCTTAAAAAGTTATTTGCAAATATCTAAAATAAAATTTTAACTTTAACACTCTGTAACTCCGTTAATAATCAGTTTTGGAAAAAATGTTATAGGAAAGGATATTTATTTTCAGTCTAGAATTATCCCCTGAATTTTTTGCTCATCATTTCCGTATAAAAAAACGATTATATAAAGGGTAAAATGTTGTTATTAATTTAGTAAGGCGTTATGATGTTTAAATTCATTGACAGATTAATCACTTTTGACATTGTCGACATTTAATTTCAAATAATTTTAATTTATTGGTATAATAATTTTTATAGTTAGATATTCGACTCAACTTAAAGGAGGCCATCTGAAGAAGCAATCCTAAAAATGCAGAAATAGATCAGATCTCATCTATTGTGGTTAAATTTTCGAGTTCCCACATTTTCAAGAGTGAACTTAGATATTTATAGAGTGTTTTCATTAAACCAGGTTAGTAAATTTAGCTAGATTAATTTTTTTAGATAATTATGGAATAGAGCTTTGTCTGTCGAATTGGCATACCTAGATGTTTGGTATCAGAGAACATTCATATGGCTTCAATGCTAGGAATTGTAAGAGATTTGATATACATCAGCTTATAATACCTTTCTAATACAGTAAAAACTGAAATATATTCATTACTGAAAAAATTATTACAAATTATTTTCACTAATAATTTCAAACAGATTCCGTATTGATTTAATACGAATATAATAAGTAAATTGGTATTTGGATAAACTTAAGAAATTCCTATTAAAATATGTATAATTTTAAGAAATTAGATATGGTGGACGAAGAGAGAAATAAACAAATGACAAAAACGTATAAATCTTTCTTTCCTTTTCCTTAAGTCGTTTAATTTTTTTATTGTATTTTTCAAAACTGCTCAGTCGGCAACACACATTTTAACGTACCATCCTTATGTAAAATTCCGTCCTACCCCTAGCACTAACTTATTAAATATAAGTAAAACAATGTTTTGTACCATCAATCGATAGCTTTTAATTACCTCTTTACAATAAAAAAAGATCACCATTTTATCTACTCAAATGACAGAAAAATTTAAAAAACTTTTCGAGCAATTTTCCCGTTTTCACCTCTACCACCCGAACAATGCATCTGACGGCAAACTATATAAACTTTTTTTGTCTTGAGAAATCCCTTTATAACATATTAAAGTTTTAAAAAAATCGCATGATTTATTGAAATTTCGTCAAAAATATCTAATTTAATTATTTATTATTCAGAAAATAACATTGGACTCGGTAATAATTAGCGCATATATACTAAATTTACACTATTTGTTGATGGTTATAGCGAATATTCAAATATTTTCAAAAAAAGTATATTTTTGAATAAACAAATATTTTTTGAGATATGTAATTTCCAATCGTGAATTTAAAGAGCATTCTTGAAATAGTCCAGAACCATAATTTCGTATTTTCACTTTTTATAAGAACTTAAACGATATACATAAACGGTAAGCATTATTCAAGTAGGTATTGTCATATTTAATTCATTGACAGACTGTCACTTTTGTCATTGTCGATATTTGATTTCAAATAATTTTAATTTTTATAGTAATTTTTATAATTAGATATTTGACTCAACTTAAAGGAGGTCACCTGAAGAAGCAATCCTAAAAAATGCAGAAATAGGTCAGATCTAATCTATTGTGGTTGAATTTCGTGTTCCCACTGCCAAAAGTGAAGTTAGATATTTATAGAGTGTTTTCATTAAAGCAGGTTAGTAAATTTAGATAGATTAATTTCTTTAGATAATTATTGAATAGAGCTTTGTCTGTGGAATTGTTCATTAGCATACCTAGATGTTTGGTATCAGAGAACATACATATGACTTCATTGATAGGAATTGTAGTAGATTTGATTTATATTAGCTTAAAATAAAACCTTTCTAATACAGTAAAAAATGTTACAAAAGCTAATAATAAGGAATATATGGGTAGATATTGTGGGTGTAATTCAACGCTGGTTGGGGCTTTTGTCCACAGAATAGTTAGCTTCACACAATATTATTAATACCTAATAAGAATATACCTGTAACCCTTGTTAATTTTTCCATAAGGAATGGTTTCCACTAAATCAGTTTGAATTAAATCGTTTAGATCTTTAATGATCACATGCCTCCTTTTAAAATTCTTTCTAGCAGTTCGTTAACTACTACCACTTTAATGCTAAATATTTTTTCAAATAGGGCACTGTAAAACCATTTCTATGTATAAAGATGATTGCCCTGGTACAGTATTCCAAAGTATACATATTCAATAATTTCTTTTCAGAACACTTTATTTTTATCATACACTTACTGTGATGTAAGGAAGGTTCACAAATGTAAAAAGGAGTGACTGGGGAGAAGACGCTAAAATTGGTAGGAGTTAAGGACTAAATCTGTCTCTTAAAATATGTCGACCAATTTTATCCTTATGCCATATTTTATTTGAGCGTCCCTGTTTCAATATACAATGTTAAAGTTACGTTTTAAAAAAACTATTTTTGTTAATAATCCATATTGTCTTAAATTAAAAACTTAATAACCACTTACTACTTCTCGATTTGCCGAATCAAAGAATTAATAGTAATTAATGTCATTATTATTCATGTTTTGTGAACAGTTTACGACTAAATGAGGTTGTTTTAAAGAATTTTTTATTTTATGACTTTTGTCTCTGAGTTCCTTGACGATCGAGGATAGTTCGTTATCATATGAATTATTTCCAGCCATTTGAGACGCTATCAACAAACGCATTTTATTAATTAACTCACTAACATCGTTGAAATACGCGTAATCTATTTTATTATTGGATAGGTGTAGCAGTCCACCTTTGGTGGAATGTTTTAACGGTTGTGTTCTCCGTAAAGGTCTATTTGGTGGTGGAGGTTTCCAGAACGATTGTGTCTGTATTCCTAATTTTAATATTCCTTTTTTTATTAAATACGGTCTAATGATCGTTCTATATTTTTCCGTTTGTGAGCCTTGGACTTGTCCTTCAGGATTAAAATTTCTACGGTATGCATGAGACATATTTAAGATATCCAAATAATTCCTCTAAATCCTCTTTATTGTAACCTATGGGTAACAACCCAAGAAACATCTTGAACATTAACTCATACAATCCTGGAGTTCCGGTATAAGTTATACCAGCTACTTTAATATCTTTTCCAATTATGTCTAGATAGGTTCCTCCAATTTGAAATTTTTCTGTCCCATATCGTGCTTTATTCCATATTGGCGGTCATTATCTTTTTCATCTCCTCTCACAGATATATCTATTGTTAGAACAACTTTTATTGTTTTTATAAAAATATAAATTAACATTTGATAATAATAATTGAGGTGCCTTCTTTGGCAGCTACCGCTTCACTGTGTCGTGGACCCACACGTGCCGGCCGCCCCCGTCTCAGATTGTTTCTCCGACTTGACATATTTATGGTCTCCAAATCATCAATCCTTAACATTCGGCCTTCACTGACCTAGACACGTCCTCGGACCCACCAGTGTCAATGCCAAATAAACATATAAAACAAAATGAGTAATAATTACTATTTAATCAATACATAGAAACTATTATATATATTTTTTTAAATTTTATTTTGGGCCATTGAACACTATCAAATGGACAACAAATCAAGCTCATGGAGGGCTCAAAATATGGACTCAACAGAGGTTTCTAGAGTGCACACTACTACAAGGACTCAACGAAATGTATTGGAGTGCTCACAAAGGACTCGACAATTTTTCGGAGTGCACACTGTGGTAAGGACTCAACGGAAAAAAAATGAAATGCGCAAACTCTAACATCGAATGGACTGAAGAAGTCATAAAATGTCAATCTCAACAATATTTTATAACCAATAACTAGGCGTCTCACACCTATTATGTAAAACATTCTTAAACATAATACGTTTCTCATTTCTACAAGTCAACACATTAAATTCAGAGGTGCAATTAAGCATCACCCACCCAATATGTACTTAACTTAATATAATCAACACATAATCAACATACAATCAGCTCATAAAAATAATATTAATAATTAATTATCCATGAATAAATTAATATTGTACAGTTTACTCACGTTATTCGATAGTTTGTGCTCTGAACAGTTTAAGTTTGTCGCTGGCGACCACTTCATGGAAACGCCTTCTATCTTTGGATAGAGCTTTTACTACATATCTGTCGTTGGGAAGTACTCGTACCACCTGCAGAGGACCAATATAACGTTGAACTAATTTCTCACTGGAAAGACCCTTCACTAGCGGTGTCTTTTCAAACATGACCATGTCGCCAATTTTATAAGTTCTCGCCGCAATGTGATTTTTATCGTAACGGGCTTTCACTTTTTCGGCATTTTTATTTATGTTACGTAACGCCTCACTACGTATCATTTTTAGTTGCGTTTGTCTATCTATTTGCTCCCTATTAACAATGTCTACATCATACTTTAGTCTAGGTCTAAATCCAAATAATAGGTCAGCGGGTGCATGCCCGGTAGTAGCATTTACCGTACTATTAATTCCGCACTGGACTTCTGGGATTTTAGATTCCCATGCAGTATGGTCTCCTATCGCTCTCATCATAGCATTTAATATGGAGGAGTTAAATCGCTCGACTTGTCCATTACTTCTTGGGCAAGCAACAGCATTTAGGACACGTTTAATATTTCTTTCGTTACAAAATGTTTTCATTTCTTGACTTGTATAACATTTTCCTCTATCTGTAATAATTCTTATAGGGGACCGAATATTTTTATCAGTAAATCCAAACATTTCACAACGTTCCGTGTACTTGTATCTGACACAGCTTCGATCCACGTATATTTTGTAAATGCGTCCACTACGACTAGCATATGCACATTGCCATTTTCTGTTTTACAAAAAGGACCAAGATGATCTAAATGTAGGGTATGGAAAGGCTTCTTCACTTTTTGTATTGGTATCTTCTTCTTTTCCCTCTGTGCTAAGAGCCATGGTATACAAGATTTGACAAAGCCTGTCATTTTTGAAAACCAAAACTTCTGCTGAATAGAACTTACTGTTTTTCTGTACCCTGGGTCTGCATTATCATCGTGATATAGTTTTACAATCCTCCACCGTACATCTCTTGGTATAAAAATTTTCTTCTGTCCATTAACTGTTTTACAAATTTTATTATCTACTATACTGTAGTAATCTTCTGCTGTTCCATCTTTAATTTGATTTCTTATTAAAATACACGTATCATCTTGCGCTTGCACGCATTCCACCCAATCAGACTGTTTAATAGAATTAATTTCGAGTGGAGGGGAATTAATAGGTTGTCGGCTCAAAGCATCTACGTGTTTCATTTGAGTTCCTGGTCGATAAATGACATCAAAATCATATTCTTGCAACTCGAGCCACCATCGACCAATCCTTGGTGTTGTCTCTTTTAATCCATGTTAGTCTTAGTGCGTTGCAATCAGTGACAACAGTGAATTTCTTCCCATAGAGAAAGTTACGAAATTTGCGTACACTAGTACTAGCTAATGTTTCTAGTTCATAGCTGTGATATCTACTTTCGCAGCCTGATGTTTGTTGGCTAACGTACTCCACTGGTTTCCACAGTCCATTTAATTGCTTCTGCAGCAGTACACCAGCTAAGCCTAACTTACTGGCATCCGTATGCAGTTGGGTCTCATAGTCTGGATCAAACAGTGCAAGAACAGGTTCAGAACTAAGTTCCTCTTTCAACAAATTGAAACTGGTCTCCTGTTCAGTATCCCATTGCCAGGACATATCAGACTTAGAGTTGTAAGAGGCTTCACCTTCTGTGCGAAATTTCAAATCAATTTTCTGAAATAAGAGGCCAATCCAATGAATTGAAGTATTGCATGAACATTTTCTGGTCTTGGAAAATTTAAAACTGCCTCAATTTTTCGTTGAGATGGTCGTATCTCATTATTACTTATCACGGTTCCTAAATACTCAACTTCGGGACGCAAGAAGGAACATTTCTGTTTGTTAAGAGTTAATCCAGCTTCCTGAAATATTTTTAAGATATTTTCAAACGTTCTAAACCCTGTTCAGGTCCTTTGGACACAATGGGAACATCATCTAAATATGCGAGAGCGTATGTGAATCTGACAGGACCTAAAATTTCATTGACTGCACGCTGGAAGACCGATGGAGCATTGGTTAATCCAAAGGGCACTCTTTTATACTGGTAGTGACCATATGGAGTTACGAAAGCTGTATAAGGTCTACTATCCTTTGCTACTTTTAACTGATGGTAACCAGATTTTAGGTCTAATGTGGTAAAGCACGTGTTTCTGGTAAGCCTTTCTAATTGGTCTTCTAATCGAGGTAATGGGTATTTGTCTTCTATTGTAATGGCATTCAGTTTTCTATAATCGACGCACATCCTAACATCTCCTGTTTTCTTTTTGACAAGCAATATTGGGCTTGAATAGAGCGACACGGTTGGTTCAATTATATCATTTGTTCAGAGTAGATCATATATTATTTGACGCACTATAGCTCGTTCGTGGTACGATAATCGGTAAAGTCGATAACAAATTTGCTCAGTACTTGTTAGGTTAATTTCCATTTCAATATTAGTTTTCCCCAATTCAGCATTACAATTTACAAAACAAACGCTGTATTTATCAAATAATTTATTTAAGCGTTCTTGCACATCTTTTGAAAGAGTCTCAGGCATTACAGGTACTTCAGTCGGAGACTGCCCAGATGAGATTCCCCGTGCCACACAGTGACCCTTGTCAAATGTGCCTACAATTTTACTAACATTCAAAATTTTTAAAATTCCAATGCTATTTGTGACATGAAAGGGTGTTGGCGGTGTAATTATTGTACACCCATTTTTCTCTTGTTCGGAATAATTTGGAATGATATTACCGCTACTAAAGTCAGTGTAAACTTCTAGATTGTTGATACCAGGATAAATGTTTGTTTTTAATGAAAAAAGGAGAAGAACTTTAGAAATAGAGTTTTCCTGATAGAATACCTGTGGTAGCAGTCATAAGATATTTTTAGTATCGTCTTGAAATTGAAGCTTCTCGGTAGTTTTAACAATAACCAAGTTAGGTGACTCAGTAAATGTTCGCTCGATTAATAGATCCATATCTTGCTTTGAATCACTCACGGCAAGTATTGGAACCTCTCTTTCTACATCATATATTTTTAATTTAGCTTTTGTTTCACCCAAGGATGATAGTACAGCACCTCCGTAACCACGCATTAAAGTTTGTTTATTCTTATCGATAGGCAACTGTAACGATTCTGCTGTACTAAGTTTCATAACATTGCACGCACTTCCAAAGTCAACATTAGCTGGGACATTAACCTGATTTATTTTCGCGGTCACATGATATTCCATATCTCCCGTGTCAATCATGTTAATGTTTATTTACATCTCTGTTTTTGATTTTAATTTTTAAGTATCTTTATTATGACAATTCCGTTTACAGAATGAACAATACTTGTTAATTTCTTGAATTCCCTTATCAGACGACTTTCTCATAAAACACTGAGCAGCTTTATGATTACTTTTGCCGCAGACAAAACAAATTCTGACCTGATTTGGAGTTGCTAGTCCTGCCAACCTTGGTATTATTAAAGTGACGGTTCGATGCTTGTTTTGTATCTTTTGACATGCCTGCATAATTAGATTCCATAAAAAATCTAAGAAGGTGTTCGGTACTTTTACAGCCTGCAGCATTAGCGCCCGATCGAAGATCATCGTTAATTGTTGTTATGATCACGTCAGTTATGACGTGGTCTGGTAAATCACAATGTTTGCCTTGTTTAATTTGGCATAATAAAACGTGACAATGTCCTCATTCGGCTTACGCTCGTTATTTTCAAATTCTTTCAGATTGGTTGCGATACCCTTGGATACAGGAAACGCATGCATTAAGCTTGTTTTCCACGATTCCCAATCAGAATAAACAATGTCCATTTGACACTCGTACCACAGCTTTGCATTGCCTCTCAAACGACCGATCGTAGCAAATATTTTGGCTTTTTCATCCCAATTGTATAATTCGTCCACCGCATCTACTTTAGTCAACCATTGTTTCACGGTTAAGGAATTTGACGAACCATCAAATTCTGGGATTAACTCAATGCGTCCAGCATATCGCCGTGTATGTTCCCAATCGCGAGGATTACGTGATCTTCGCGAAGTTGATCCGCCAATGGAATCTGCTGCGCTATGCGATTTAGTATACAACTCTCCAAGGCTATAATTCGTTAGTAGAGTGGATTGGAGAGATGATCGCGAGCCGGATCAAGATCAGGAGGAGGAGCAAGGTCAATGAACTGAGATATGATGAAATATGACGAAATATGATACCGAAGCAAGTTCAATGAACTGAAATGTGACACCTGATGCTATCTAGACGAAATATGATACCGAATGTAGGTCAATGAACTGAAACATGATACCGGATGCTAGCATCAGCTGTTTTTATTTATAGACTAAGGTTAATAACCTGTAACAGACGGTGACCTTGAAGATGACACCGGATACTGTCCAGACATCACGTGGTATCTATTTTTAAACATGATCAACGACATCGGATGCTATCTAGACGAAACTCGACACTTTATTTCCTATAAAAATTCCACTGTAGTAAAGATTATTATTTGATAAATTATTTTCTTTGAAATCGTCATATCAGCTAAAACTGCAATGTAACTTGATACCTATGTGAAGGTCACAGGTTAACGACTGTATTACATCCGGTATTGCATCATTTCTAAACACCTGCATTTGTTTCATGTCAGCAAAAACTTTATTTCATTTAAAAAATCCACACTACCAAAGATTATTGTTTTCTTTGAAATCGTCATATTAGCTAAAACTGCAATGTAACTTGATACCTATGTGAAGGTCACAGGTTAACGACTGCATTACATCCGGTATTGCATCATTTCTAAACACCTGCATTTGTTTTATGTCAGCAAAAACTTTATTTCATTTAAAAAATCCACACTACCAAAGATTATTATTTGATAAATTATTTTCTTTGAAATCGTTATATCAGCTAAAACTGCAATGTAACTTGATACCTATGTGAAGGTCACAGGTTAACGACTGTATTACATCCGGTATTGCATCATTTCTAAACACCTGCATTTGTTCTGTCAGCAAAAACTTTATTTCATAATTAGCGTTATCTTTTCTTAATTTTGAAGGTATATGTTAGTAATAAGTATATCATTTCTAAAAAATAAAATTCCCCTCTACCTATTTAAAGTGGTGGGGGTTACTCCATAAAATAACGTTAGAAAAAAATTTGAAACGGTCGAAAACAAGCTGTGTTGTGTGAAATAATACTGAGTTATAGTGTGTAACCAAACAAAGCCAGAATAATGTGGGCAGCTTATGTGAAAGAGATCGAAATAAAAGACTTGGATAGTGGTATTCGAAATCTACGTCAGACCGTCTCAAATCTTAAGTTTGATGCTGATCATGAAGCCATTTATGGTATGGGAATTTTTTTCCAGCAGAATACTGTGAAGAATTAGTTGAGAAATATGGAAAGGCGTTAGTATTGTGTGAAGATTATTTAAACGAGCAATGTACCATAGATGATGTTGTTAATGGTTTTATTAACTTGGGCATGACGGGAATGCTTCATGATATTAAACATTTACTGCAGAGCCATTTAGCCAATAAAATTCCTGAACGCGAATGGGAACAAGAATCTGATGGCCAAGAGAAAAGCGATGTAGAAATGAGTCAGCAATGAATCTGTATTAATATAATATTTAATAAACTTTATTATCATAGTCGTTTTATTATTTCATATAAATTATATATCACTACCAAAAAAACAATCAGTTTGTCTTTAGAAGCAATAATGAACGCTTCACAATTAATAGTTCTGCAAACAATTTTGAAAAGTTCGCTAATTATACAGCGACCTTATAACTCCAAAGAGGTGTTTATTTGTTTCGATCAAAATGGGGCACGAAATGAAAGTTGGCCCTATAATTGGAAAAGAATGAAACCTGATACAAATAATTATCAAGAAATGTTCAAATCATCCATACCTACAAACAGTACTAGCTACAAGTTGAGAATAAGAATATGTAATGACGTAATGCAAGACTCTGATTGGCTGGAGCTTTACAGTAAACCCGATTTGTTCTTCGTTGTTCCTCATTGTTACGTATTTTCAAGTAATAAGTCTGAAGAATTGTGGTGTGTGCAATGTATTAGTAGAGAATTGATAAAAAAACATCAAAACGGTAAGTCGTTGTATGACTTTACTGAAGAGGAGCTCACACATTTTCCACTACACTATCTAATTGAAAGGGCTCATCCCATTGAACTTTTGCATTCATGGCCAAAGCTTCCGAAAGGGTATAGAGAAAATTTCAACCTGCAAGTACAGCTACCATGTTTCATACACTACAACCGTCCAGAATGGCATACACACGTCGATGGATCTGCATCATCACAATCTAAATGTCACATGTGTAAATGGAGTCTTTAACAATATTAATTATATATAAAATATGTAAAATAAATTAATAAAACTTTTGAAATATTATTTTCTGCTTTTTTATTTTAACAAAATTATAAATAGTTCAGAATTAAAAAAAACAATGTTAGGGTACGAGACTTGAATTCACGAATCTGTTAAAGCATAGATTAATTTCAACACCTTAGACCACTCGACCAACCTAACCGATGAAACAATTAAAACAAACATAACTTTAATATAATTTTTTATTGCATCAAAATCACAAATTTAAATCAAAATCCCATTCCACTTCATCATCTTGAGCATCTAATAACTTTTCAGCTTCTTGTATGAGAAGTTTTAAATTTGTATTGGCATCATTATTAAGAAGGTAATGCCCCCAAGATCTGGTCGTTATCCCATTAGGTTCAACATATCTCTTGTCATCATCTGAAGACAGGGCAACTTTGTTCTTCAGTTCAGTGTAAATGGTGTGTAATGTAGATTTAAATATATACATTTTGCGTAATATTTTACCACCCTTTTCGACGATTTCTACATAATCCGAAAAATTTATTTCTTTTTTTTATAACACTTTTTGATATACCCTTTGCCTTCTTCGTTACATCGTCGGCTTTAACACAATATGCTTTGGCACCTGTACCATAAAAGCTCTCTATAGGCCTTCCAGCATATTCATCTTTAAATCTACCAACTACTGACTCCGTCTTGGGTATATTATGGATATTGTCTACAGTATAGTTAGAGGTGTCAAAATATTGAATGTTGTTTTTGATGTCATTATATGGGTTGTCCGTGAAAAGTTCCAAAATTAGGGAATCTGTATCGGTGTACAAAACTTTAACATCCTCTCCATATTTAGGTTTGACATAGCCATATAGAAAATCATAAATGATAGTTTTTGAGATATCCAAAATTGAGAAGCCTACATAAAGTGGTTTATCATATACTGTTTTAACTTTCTCCAGGTGCACTGCTATCAGATTTTCATCAAATATAAAGCATGTTTTGAAATGTGGTAGAGCTATTAAGGCCCTCGCACCCAATCGCTTAGTCTTGTTCTCCCAGCAAGAGCAAATCTTAATATTTTGTCTCTTGTCAACATTTTCCATCGTTTTTCCAAAAATTGAATTTACCATTAATTTGAAGAGGTCCTTTTCAAATTCTCCCTTACCAGAATTTCTAAGTTTAGTGTTTAAATCTATGTAAGGGGCTAACCACGCCGATTGAGAAAATTCTAAGATCCTATGTATTTTTCTCAATTTGAGTTCATATTTTAAACACTGTTTCAGCGTTTTGTAGTGTATGACATAATTATGTTTTCATACAAGTTAGGAATTAATTTTGAAATTTTGGATTTTGGTGGAATCATTTGTTCTGGACAAAAAGGTAGATCGTTGTGTTTGTCCTGGAGGTTTGATGGATATTCCAAGTCTACTTCTAAAACATAGCCTTTAGCTGAAAGGTCGTCAATGGTGGAACAATCAAAGTTTTCAATTTCATTGCTTTCCATCCATCTGAAATCGCCAGTAGGTAGGTAGTTTTTCATTGCTGCTCCGTACAAGTTGGTAGCATCCAGATACATGATATATGATGTTGGTTTTGTAGGGTCATAGTTAGGTAAAAATTTATTATTTGCCTCAGATTTCCTCTTACTACATTGAGATACACCTCCACGAATTGATTTCCGAAAGAAATGTAAAGTATCTATATCAGTAAGGAGCTCTAACCTAACCCCAGTATAAAACAGCATTGCATCCCAGCTCAATGAAGGTGCTGTCAAGTAATGAACCGGATCCAATTTGTATTGCTCCAAACACACTTTTCTAAAATTCTCGAATACATCAGCTAGTAGCAGGACATCTGATTTTAGATAAAGATCTGCATATTCTCCTAAAGTTTTACAATTGAAGGTTGCCCATACATCTTTGGCTCTATTATAATCTTCATAAGAAAGAGCCTCATTAGTCAAATCATTATAAAATTTTTCTTTCGGAGGTAATATAGTTTCTTCCAACTTTTCAAAGGAGGTCACATAGCTGTAAGGAAAGACCCCTTTCCGCCGGATTAATTTAAACTTCTCTTCGTCTGGAAAATATCTTCGGGTCTCAACACACTGATGGGATTCCAGAGTTTGACTCAATTTGTCTAGGGACTTGGACAGAAATCGAAAAGAATCCACAAATCTCAATCTCAAGTATGTATCTGGCTTCTTTGGATCCCCAAATTTCTCCACAAGAATAGACTTGGAAAATGAGATGTACTTTTCTTTGTTTTGAGCAATAACATAAATGTTTTCGTTCTTGGTAGCCAATTTCTTAATGAAAAGCGAGGAATCATAGTTGAGGTTGTGGAAGAAAACTGGTATGAATTTTGGAACTTTGTAGTTCAACTTACAAACAGAATGCGTTGCAAAATTGAATCTTCCGGTTAAATGGGAATGATCCCGTGCTTTTATATCCCAGGGCATAAATGGTTTATTGCAAATATGACAGTATGTAAGCTATCTTCTCTTCATCGGTAAGAGGAAGCATTTCTTTGACATGTCTTAAGTGATTGTTATATAAATCCATAGCTACTTTATCCAATTTTTCAATAAATACTTCTGCAGCATTGGATCCTCGGTACGTTTCAAACCTTGAGTACTGGTCATCAAAATTACACTTCACATAGAAAGCAAAAGAGTATGGCACATGTTCACTTGTTTGAACTGTGAATGGTTTGTCATCGCAAGGCTCATTATGATCGATGGGTTTTAACAAACTCTCAAAATCGGTATAGATAACGAATGGTATTGGTAGCCGTCTCTCAAAATTTTCGAATTTTAGGATATTTTCAGGAATGGATTCACCATACTTATTTACTTTTAAATCGGTTGTTGGTATCTTTGTACAAACATGGTTACAATCGTTTTCTTCATGTGCTTTCAGTTGCTGCATTGTTCTAAATGATTGCAGACACCCATCGCAGATATGTATAGAACCATTTCGTCTTGATTTCTGTTTTGATACCAGTTTTGACAAGTTGGTTATTAGACAGTAATGATTTATTCCTGCAGTTGTATCAGATAAAAGTAATAAATTGATATGTGTAGCTTGTCGGTTTGAAGTAAAATGTAAAGGTCCAACTACCTCAGTATGAATTTTACCATCTCTAAATTGTCACTTAATTTAAACGTCGTATTATTTCGGGTTACATCTCCTTTCACCTGCGCCCAGACTAATTCGATTGGGTTAAGTTCACAGTGATAAGGTGGTAACCGTAGTACCGTTATTTGGCGATTTGTTACCATTTCATCGATAACATATTTTTTCTGATCTATATTAAGATTGACAAGTGTCAAAAGCTCCTTTTTTACCATATTTGTTTCAAAAGAAATGTTTTTTTCCGGATAACCATTGAATTATATCGGCTTTCGTCAAAGCAGTCGTAGGCGTCCGCTCGGTCTGCCGTGAATGGTAACTGGCATTATCCATGACAATTATAGACCCCGGAGGAATAAGATCCGACATCTCTTCGAAAACATCTGCGTTAATGTCTTCGTAATAGTCACCTGTATTTTTAGATTTAAATAAAAGTAAACCGCCATCTACAAAACTACTGGTACTATGTGTCACTATTAATATTCGCCCTTTACCTGAAGGTGCCTTGAACCCTGTTGAAAGTCCATCCAAAAATGCTTGTCGAAAACTTTTTACATTTTTATCTTGCCATACTTTTGTTTCAGTATATCCCTCGTTGACCCAAGTTTCGTCTACATAATAAATATTGCTCCCGTCGTCACGGAATTTTCTAATTGATCTTAAGTAGGATCTTCGCCAACAAATAATTTCATCTTTATCGATAAGAACTAACTTCCTGTTCTGCTTTTTGCAGCAAAAATTCAACTCTCGTAAGACGGCTCATAATTTGCTTCTACTGATTTTTGGCAAATCGTTGTCCTCTGAAAGTTCACTTAAAATTTTGTTTAGCGTTGGTATTTCTTTTTTAAAATAAAATTACGATAATTACCTGAAACGAAATATGACCACGCCCATGGCCGGTTCTTATCTCGGTTTATTACTCTCTTTCATTTCCAAACAGACTATAAACGTTTTTATTGAATTTCGGGGGTATAAAAAAATCATAGCAGGTCTTAAATCACCATCTTAAATGCCGTGGTAGGGTCAGATAAAGCGGTTTTCCATGTTATTTAAAATAAAACATTTTTTTTAATTATCTTGAAGAATACATTTTTTACGGATTTGTACACAAATAATAGTAGATACCCTGTATATCCTAAAGTTTGGTTTGGATCCCATGTCTGGTTATTGAGATATGAACTACCTGAAATCCCGCCGGCCGCTCACCTGATATGCAGAGACGTGCGTAAGTGTTTCGATGAGACTGAAAATAATATTTTATTTACAATCATTAATTAAATCAGATTTTTGCTTGACAGTGACGACGAAAAGCTGAAGTTTATTGAGCAGGTCACATGAGTGTCACTTTATTGCTTGTCGAGTGATATCAAACGCTCTTTGTCAATAGTAACAAAGTATTTGTTGCAATTAATGTTCTCCTAATAAAGTTAATAATTGAACAGTTTTATTGAGTGGTTGTAGATAATACATTGTATGCATTACGAGCAAAAAGTGACTTAACTGCTCTCGCGTGATTACTGTCACTCTTGAGCAATAATGTATCACTTTTCGCTCTTAATACATAATTCATATATTATTGACCATGGCAAATAGTACACGTTCTAGCGAAACAACCGATGTCTGTTGCAAAAAATGTAGAAGTAAAGTGGTTGCATTTGTGAAATGTGTATCTTGTGAAAGTTGTTATCATCCGAGTTATACCAAGCATGCTAAATTTCATCAAATTGACAAGTTTTTTGTTAAATGCTGTGAAAACAATTCGACGAAGTTTCTGACAAAGAATTTTTCGATGGAAAGTTTGGCTTCATCAGTGGACAATAAGGTAGACATAAAAAGCTTTAAATATACAGGGTCGGAAATCTGTGATGGTCTATCTGCCATTACATGAGAGCGACAAAGTAAAGTATAGAAATCCGTGCGTACAGTGGCGCCTGGTGAGATTTCAGGTATGCCATATCTCAATAGCCAGACATGGGACCCAAACCAAACTTTAGGGTATATGTACTGTGGCCATATAGAGAACTTTGGTAAAAGAAGAACGATTTTACAGTTTGAGAAAAAAAGTTGAAAAAAACGTGGGCCTCACCTCAAATTTTCAAAATGAGTTCTTTAAATTTTGAGAAACATTTTTTCCATAAATTAGATGTAATTTTAGGGATAGGTTTCAAGTTTTATTAAAAAATAACTATATTTGTAGAATTTATAGCATTTTGAAATTTTTATAATGGATCACAAATACAATATTAATTTTCAAATTACTGTAACTTTAACAAAAATTAAATTTTTTTAATAAAATCTGAAACCTATCGGTAGAATTATGTCTAGTTTATGAAAAAAAAATGTTTCTCGAAATTTAAGCCAAATACATCAGCTGAGGACTTGCAAGGTTTTCTAAGTAAATACTTTCCTGAAGCTGTTTGTACAGCTTTACCCTTTCAATCCTGACATTTATTCGTCATTTAAAGTACTAATCTCTAAAGTGAACTATGACAAAGCCGTGGATACTTCAGCTTGGCCCATTAATGCTCGTGTACGTCATTTTTTTCAACAGAAGAGGAAACGACAGAAGACAGCTTAATGGGTATCCCGTTTGGTGACGGAAACCATAATACATCTACACAAAATGTAAAATTTAAAATTGTACATTTTAATACACCCAATCTATTAGCAATAAAATGGAAAACATGAAAATGCTCCTTTATGAAGAAGATGCTATCGTAGTATGTGACTGAAGACAGAATCAGAATCAGAAACGAGAAACGGAATATTACAGTGGACCAGACACGTTATAAGTAGCAATTAAAAAAATATGAAGACCGTAGGTATTTCATTATTTTGCGGTCGTTCATCGTAAACATAGTAAAACAATACAAAACAATTATATAACTTATATAAAAATACATTACAGGGTGAAAGGGGATTATGGCATCGTGAACGTGTTGAAAAATAAAAAAATTCGGGAAATCTAGAGGAGAGTTTGATACAGTCTTATATTTTTAAATAGTAATAAGCATTAGAAACAACATATATTACGGAAGCGAACAAATTCCGGGGAGTAAGGGGATGGCAGGGGTGTTGAAGAATTATAATATTCGGGAAATCTAGAAGAGAGTGTGATACATCTGGTATTTTGCCAAAAAATAGTAATAAGCATTAGAAACAACATATATTACGGAAACGAAAAAATTCCGGGGAGTAAGGAGATGGCGGGGGTGTTGAAAAATTATAAAATTCGGGAAATCTAGAGGAGAGTTTGATACAGTCTGATACTTTGCCAAAAAATAGTAATAAGTATTAGAAACAATATATATTACGGAAACGAAAATATTCCGGGGTGTAAGGGGATGGCGGGGGTTTTGAAATTTTAAAATATTCGGGAAATCTAGAGGAGAGTTTGATACAGTCTGATATTTTGTCAAAAAATAGTAATTAGCATTAGAAACAACATATATTACGGACACGAAAATATTCCGGGGAGTAAGGGGGTGGCGAGGGTGATGAAATTTTAAAATATTCGGGAAATCTAATGCTTATTACTATTTTTTGGCAAAATATCAGACTGTATCAAACTCTCCCCTAGATTTTCCGATTTTTTAAATTATTCAACACCCCCGCCTCCCCCTTACTCCCTGGAATATTTTCGTGTCCGTAATATATGTTGTTTCTAATGCTTATTACAATTTTTTGGCAAAATATCAGACTGTATCAAACTCTCCTCTAGATTTCCCGAATTTTATAATTCTTCAACACCCCCGCCACCTCCTTACTCCCCGGAATATTTTCGTTTCCATAATATATGTTGTTTCTAATGCTTATTACTATTTTTTGGAAAACTATCAGACTGTATCAAACTGTCCTCTAGATTTCCCGAATATTTTAAAATTTCAACACCCCCGCCACCCCCTTACTCCCCGAAATTTTTCCGTTTCCGTAATATATGTTGTTTCTAATGCTTATTACTATTTTCTGGTAAATTATCAGACTGTATTAAACTATCCTCTAGATTTCCCGAATATTTTCAAATTTCAACACCCCCGCCACCCCATTACTCCCCGGATTTTTTTCGTTTCCGTATTATATCTTGGTTCTAATGCTTATTACTATTTTTTGGCAAAATATCAGACTGTATCAAACTCTCCTCTAGATTTAACGAATTTTTTTATTTTTCAACACGTTTACAATGCCATAATCCCTTTTCACCCTGTAATGTATTTTTATATAAGTAATATAATTGTTTTGTATTGTTTTACTATGTTTACGATAAACGACCGCAAAATAATGAAATACCTCCGGTCTTCATATTTTTTTAGTTGCTGCTTATAACGTGTCTGGTCCACTGTAATATTCCGTTTCTCGTTTCTGATTCTGTCTTCAGCCACATTATCGTAGTTAGTGTCGTTGCACATTGGTGTCATGGTGACCAAATATCTCTTATGACAGCTCCAAACTATAGCCTGGTATCCAGCTATTGTCGTCCATCCCGATGAAGGAACGGCAATATTTGTTAAGTGCAATTACGAGGCCAAAGCTCTTTAAGTGCAAGATTTTTGTGTCGAAATGCATTTCGAGTACAGTGTCATCAAATTGTTGTTCGGAGATAGAGATATAACAGTACTAAGTGTATATCGTCCTTCTACGCTTTTAATTTGTTTTTAAAACAACTTTGTTTTACTCTTGATTTATGTAGTAATGATTCCCTTAACATTTTTCTGTGGTGATTTGAATATTAATTATTTAGAAAATAGTTTTATAAACAGTCTCGATGATATTTTTTTGTGCTATAACCTGAGAGTTACATCATTAATTCCTACTAGAGTGACTAACTATTTAGGTCAAACAAGTGCCAGTAAGATTGATTACATTTTAACTAATTCCAATATAAGTCAGTGCGTTTCTAATGTTTATGATGCTCACTTTGGAGATCATAAAGTTTGTAGTTTAATTTACAACATTTTTGTAAATACACCTGGGACAACTAAATATCAACAAACTTATCGACAATTTAGAAATATTTCCAGTGATGGTCTTAATAGCCTGATTTCAATATCTACAACAAACTTTGATGAAATTTATATAGGCGATGTTGATCAGAGCTTTAATAATTTTATGGAAATCATTACATATACATACTCTAAACGCCACCTGTCCGGTAAAGATATAAAGATTATAAGGAACATAAAACTCAAGTAAAATGGATAAATTCTACAGTAAGAGTCTAGTCTATTCTTAGAAAACTTATACTGGTTATATAAACAGGATGGTCAGTGTGACTCTCAAGTTGTACATTTATATAGAGAAGCAAAATCTAAGCACAATGCATTATTAAAAAGAACTAAATTGGATTTTTATAACAGTCTTATTGTCAATTCTAACAATAGGAACAAAACTTTATGGAACCTTGTAAATAAGGAGACTAAACCTAGATGGCAAATGCTTCTTACTATACGTTAATGACCTACCAAATTTTATTGATGCACCTAATCTGACATTGTTTGCTGACGATACGTCTCTTGTGGTATCAGCTCAGACCCCTGGGAAACTTCTGGAAGAATGCCAGAACTTTATTAGTTCTTTTGTCAACTGGTGTTGCTAAGACCCTAACGGTCAATATTGATAAGACCGAGATAATTTATTCTCGATCTAGGAATGAACCTGACAAGAAATTATTTATTACATTTAACAATACCGTTTTGGAATCTTCAGAGAGCATAACATTTTTAGGTATCTATCTTGTCTGCCAACTAAAGTGGTCAAATCACATAGATATGCTTTGCAAAATTCTTAGCAAGTCATCGTACGCGATATCACGGATATGCAAGACCATGCCCTTGAGCGCACTATTAAATGTATATTACAGTTTAGTTTATAGCCATCTGTCGTATAATATTATTTTATGGGGTAATGCTGTTAATAGTAATAATAATAATCTTTATTCAAAAACTCATTATTATAATTATATTCAAACTTAATCCCCGTCAAGCATGCAAAAACTTTTTAAAGGCAACAAAATACTAACTCTACATATTCTGATTTTCACGACCATCCAACGCGCAATTGTGACTTGTTGAGTGTTCCCATGCACAAATTTAAGAATTTCGAGATGTCTGTAAATTATTGTGGTCTGAAACTATAATAAATTGCGTCATGGTTATAAACACTTGAATAATGTTTCTTTCAAAAATTGGAGAAAAAACTACTGATCCCTAAATGTTACTATAGTATTGAAGAATATATCCTAGACAATAATATTTGATTCTGTTCGTCTTTTGCTGTTGTATGACTTGTCCTATACATTGTAAATGTCTTAAAGGATTTATTATTATTATTATCATTATCATTATTATCATTTAAATAACTATTTATTGTAAAATATGTATTATTGTTAACATTAAACCCTGTAAAGTTTCATTTTGTACGGTTTCCACAATATCAATAAATTTAAATTTTTTTAATAAAATTTTAACACCCTGTATATAGGAAATTGTCTACACAAATTACTTATGTTAGAAACTTCTGCAATGAATACACCGATTCACTAAACACTCTGTATATTGTAAATAAATATTAGTAAAAAGTAAGAGAACAAATATATATTATTAATTTTACTTTACCTTACCTTTTATCCATAATTTAACCACCTTCATCGATCATATCATTTCCCTGTGACTTTGATTAAATAAATCTAATAAATTTGATGTATAAGATGAATATCTTGATCTTTTATAAAACATCTTTGATGAAGCCAATAGTAGTCTATTAAAATTGGCAACTGTGGAAGGATGCTTCAAAGTAAGGAATATTTTTATGGACGTCATAAAAACATTTGAGTATGAACTATATATTCAATATACTCACAATAGTTCACAAAGATAGGATTTTTTAATTTATTATTTCGTGTATTGTTGATATTTTTTTATAGAAGGAACATCTGTGTTTCATTATTAATAATGCATATTTTTAATTTCCTTATATATACAATAATTAATAGGGATGTAACATAGAAGAAATTTTTGCTGGATGTCGAAGGATACGTTAGTCGATAGTATATTTTGTGTTAAACCTAAATAATAAGTTAATATACGATATACAGGGTGTTCCAGAATGATGGTCAAATATTTTACCAGTGTATTTCAAAAGTCATTTCAGGGGGGATCTTCATATGAAATTTTTCAAATTGGGTCCTTCCTGTTGAGATATTCGAGTTTCAAAATGACGGAAAAAAATAGTTTTTTCATTTTTCCTTAAAAACGGTTACACTTAGATATTTTAATTTTGGTACACATTATCAGCTAATCAAAAACTATTTTGTGGTGGTGTTCATTTCTTGGCTCATGTTTCTGGAGGGCGAAAATAAGCAACCCTTAGATTTATTTCTTTCAGAACTTTTTCCTGCAATAACCGATTTCAAAACTCTTTTTTTTTTAATATTACATCTAATTTTACTACTTTACTCACTCTACGAAAGTAACAACTTCATGATAAACTTTATTGTTAATAGTCAATCTCCTTTTTCAAAAGTTAGACACTCAATTACTATTAAAAGTTTGAAATTGTTCTCGGATATTTAAACAAGCCTACAACCATTTGAAGTAAATGAAGATCAAATTATAAGCGAATATGTTGAAAATCATAAACAGATAACAACTTAATTATAGAAACTAGAAACACCACGAATAAAATTAAAACTATTACTGACCGCAATAAAATCAAAGATGAACCGGAATGAGTAGAATCAAACGATAAAATTCTTGTTAAAACAGCTGACGCAGTACTTCATAAAACTGCACCTCGTTTTAAAGAACGCATAGTAAAAAGATTTAGGTTCCACTTGAAAAGCCTACACCTTTATTGCATGTGTGCTGACATTTCAAAAAAATTCTTCTGATTGCAGCATCGATCGTGTCCTAACGCGCTGTTCTTGTACAATGTCAGCACACACTCAAATTATTAAACATGATATAAGCTTTGTTCTTAAACCCTACACAGTGTGTAGTGTAGTGTAATGGAATTCAGTGTTGCACTTAAATAATAATTTTACACCATTTTCAGATAAAAAATTTGGTTGTTCTTAAATTCAAGTTAGGTAAACTGGCATAACCTAATTTTGAATTCTGTTTTGTTTTTCTTAATAAAGTGTCAGTTTCATCATCTATACTGAATAAAGTAATACATAATAACTTGTTTGTACATATCTTAAAGTTAAATTAACGTAGGTATCATCGATAATTACCACCAAATTAATTTGTATCCCTGCAATTCCAGACAAGGTTGTCCGTTATTATACTGCAAATGAGCATCTTTGCATTTTTCGGAATTAACAATTTCTGCGACAAAACAGAAAGCCCATTAGGTACTTTTGAGTTTATGATGTTTAAAAATATCTGCCAAAGAGTGAGTTTTGTGATAAAAGTTTCATTTTCGCGCCACATATACACTACACTATACTTTTACACCACCTTGTTAGCCAGTGTAGTGTCTGCATTATTGTACTACACTGAACGCCTGGATTATACTTGCACTTGGCTACACTGCAATAAACGAATAACGTATTATTGCACTAGTGCAGCAGTGCATGGTTTACGAACCGAGCTATAATGAATTCAAAAAAGATATTGAGGGGTATAATTTACACATATCCTTTACATATAGACAAAAATAAAAATAATAGAGATCAAAGGGTCATCTCATTAGAAAACACCCTATAATTTTAAGAACATTTTTTCAATTTTTTTTTGCTGATTTTTTGTTTTTCTTGCTTATTTGTTCCCGGCTACATTTCGGTTTGAAATGAGGACAATCAGTGTCAGACATATTTTTTTCACTGTTAGAATCGTGATTAATAATTTAATTTTAGATGGGTTTTATTTTATTAATAATTTTAAACTGTTTTGTGGCACTGTCACTGATATTGTTAACCCATTTATGAAGATGTCAAATTGATTTTTTACAAAGTTTAATTGGTCTACTTTTTACATTAACCTCCATTTCGTAAGTACCTTCATAAAAATATTTTTCGTGTGTTAGTTATAATATTAACTTGTAGATTTCCTGATGAAGAGAATAAAATTCTCAAAAGCTTGAATAGAAATAAAGAGTTTTCTTTTGTTTTCAAGACTGTATTGCCCAACATATTACTGGAATTTAATTCTGATTAACTAGTTGATATTACTGTAATAAACTATATACAGTGTGACCCATTTCAAATGGAAACAAACCTGTAAAAATAGTAATTATTATCCGATTTATTTCAGGTTTTTTTCCAAAAGATGGTTGGCACAAAATATTAAAGTTTGTTTTTTTGTTTTCAAGGCCTACTTCGAATTATTTTCACGGTGAAATTTTACAAAAACTAAGCGATTTTTTTATTTCAAATCTAACTACATCGCTGGATTAAACATCCCGTAAAACGGTTTTGCGCCAAGTTTCATGAATAAATATTTAATATTGAGAGATTTATAAGAATTTTAATGCAGGCTTCATTTTATTAAATAGTAATTTTCTAAAAATACAAGTTGGCTATGAAGAATGAATTAAAAATTTTGCTAATTAATTATTAATTAATTTAACGCTTTTAATTCATCGCATTAAATATAAAAATTTATAATTAACTGTTAGCAATAATTAGGTATTTTAATAAATAACTAAAATAACAACGGAAAATTACCGCGTTACATTAAAGCTAGGATACAAAAATACAATAAATTTAACGTCATGATACAATGAAATTTTACATTTTTGTAGCATATACGAGGCCACCGTTGGTTTCGCACTTTTCGAATCGCTTACGAATATTTGTTTGAATATTCTGTAGTTGTTCTTCACAAACTTGTCTTGCATACAACTCCTCACTTATAAACACTGAATGTTATGATTATGATACCACATAAAATGTCAAATTGTTAGGAAAGTAGCACAAATTTAACTGAAAATGATGATTTACTCTTTCATGTACTAGGAGTTCATGTAATATATTCCAAAATTAATTTCTTAGGAGTAGGGGAAGTATAAGAGGGCAAAAATCAAGGAGCAGGAGTAAATAAATATAAGAGAGGAGTAATCAATGACCTACTTAAAAAAAAATCTAAAAAAAAAATTTTTTTTTTAATTTTTAAAAATTTAAAAAAAAAAATGTAAATAGCATGAATAAGGCATGGGAACCATACAGTATATGTACAGATGTAACAAACATACTGTATTACATTATTTTCATCGGTTGGCATTATTTCTGGACATCGCACTGTATATTACATCACCCCTCTCGTCTTTAATATTAGATAAATTTCATATGAGATATTGTAACATGTGTCCCTCCTTAGGAGAAATATGTCGTGTGTTATGCGATAAGACTCCAGTTTAGTTTGTATATTAAAAGTAATTAATGCATGTAAGCCAGATGGGATTACATCATATATGTATTCTGAAGCGTTTAATATAGGACAAATTTTAATAGTGCTTAAAGAGCTAATTGTTTATGAACATAAACATGTGCAGATATTATTTAACTGCATTCTATTTTATGACTTACTTTTTAAATTAAGGTGTAATTAGGGAAGTGCAATTCAAAAAAAAATAAAGAGTGTAAAAAATATATATTTCCACATATATGGGTACAAATGTTTTAATATAAGATTTGCAAATCATATAAAGTGTGCAAAAAATATATATACATAGATATAAAATAAAAATAAAATAAAAAATATTTATTTTTTTAAAAGTCTTTTTGGGGTCTTTCACATTCTGAAAACGTCCTATTCGCCTCCTTTCCGCATCCCGAAACTTTCTTTTTTCTGATTTGGATTTGCTAGTTGGAGGTGTACGAATCACCGGTTTATCAAGGATTGTCGAAGAAGGATCGTAGGTCTCACACCAATCGTTGTCCCACGATTCCTCAGTAAGGAAAGAATTTGTGGAAATTGGAAGAACACAGTTACGTCCTAAAACCCATTTTCTATAAAGAAATGCCTGTTTTCGGCTAGTTGGGCACAACGAATTTGTTCTTCTTTTTGATAGTCTGTATCCCAATCAGTGTCCCAGGATGGTTTTTTCGGCACAGCACTATTTGTTGATGTCACTTTTACTTGAAAATCATTACCGTTTTTGATAGACATTTTAGAATGTTTTGAAAGTACTGCAGTAAAGTTGCACTGGTGCTTACTTATATATCGGTGGTGCTAATTTAAAAAAAATACTGAGAGATATATTCAAACTGAAATATATACAATAAAATAATGTCGTAAGAAGGACGTGGGATTAATAACATCAAAGTTTCTCATAACTTTGTGTAAAAATGTATAGGATCAAATGGCAGATGCGAGTTCATGAGAAAACAGCATTTTGGTTTGACAATTTAAAGAACAAGTTCCCATAACTTATATAAAAATGGAGGACAACGACGCTGTTTGTGAAACAACATAGAGGATCAAGTGGTTACATGACAGATGCTTAAGAACTAATCATAAGAAAATTGAGGACATCCACATCATATTTCGAAATGGATACCACATTCTGTCGAATTGGGGTGTAAAAATGTTTGACAACGCAGAGAACAAGTCAATGTTCCCACAAATGAGAGAAAAAAAAATGTAGTCTGTCTGTTTTTTGATATTACCACAATTTACAGAAAAATTGTACTATGCGTAGTAAGCAGATGCTATTTTAAACCAATAAGAATATCAAACCAAGCTTGTGGGCGGAGCATTGGGTGGCATAAATTTTTGAAAGCCATAGTATGCAAGCGAAAAAATAAAGACTGCCTGTAATTGGTTTACGTCTCATCACAAAACTTTAATTAAATCTAAGTTGTGGAGTAGGAGTGTTTGTTATATATTTGTATAATTCAGTCATATAGACTTAGTTTAACTAAATCATCAACCAATCATCAACTTATTATCACGTAACACCCTAAAAACATGAAAGTGAAAGTTCTGGCTGGCAATAGTTCGGGGGTGGGCAAATTTGTCCCCAAAAAGAACATCAAGCTTCTTCAGCATTTAAGAATGGAGGCTGGAACTTCAGACTTCCAGGATATAAGAGATGAAGAATTCAATAGCAGTTTTGAGATCATCGATGGTGATCTTAAAAATTTGCGTCCCATTGGACACTCCAGAAAAGTTCTTCCTTCTACTTTGGTTCCAAATACTAGCGTCCCGAGGTATGAAAACATCAGTGGACCAGAAACGACGTCAACACCGCGGCCGGACGAAAGTGGCGATGAAGAAACTGCAGGAATACAAAATTTCTTGGGATTTTTGGAAGAGGCGCGGCGGCTCAAAGAGAAAAGTAAAGACTATGCAACCGCCAAAGTTATGCAACGATCCGAGCTGCTAAAAAAGGTACGCAAATATGAGCGTAAATTAAATAATCTTCGAAATTTATTGGCGGGGTATGAGGAGGTTTTGAATATATGTGATAGTGTTTCCGAAATTGTAACATAAATTTACAATTGAATTTTATATTAAAATTAAATTAAACATTTTATTGCATATATTTAGCACCCCCTCAAATTTTTCTGCCACACCGTATACAGTTTCGAGGTAAGGCTCATATTTGCGAACTTTTACTGCTAGTAAAACTATATTTTCTTCTATGTAAATATTGTCATTTGTTTATGTTTAATTAAAAAAATATATACATTAATGATTTGTATAAAAAAAATATAATATTATTTTGTGATATTTTTTATTTGTTAAAATTAGTGTTTCCAGATATTCTTATATTTGTAGTGTCAATTTTTTAAAATAAATTATTAAGCATTATTTGTTTTTAAATTGAAACAGCCAGCTTTTTTGAATATATATATATATACTTAAATGTATTTTTTAAATAATATGTTAGTATATTCTCTTGTATTTACACGATATTTATCATAGCAATTGTTTTAAGTATACAAATATATGAATAAAACTAATGCAGGTGTCTTTGAAATATGCATTTTTTTTTAATTAAACAACCAAAAAAAAAGAACTGCTTAAATGAAAGGAATTCATATTTGGACAGAAGACTAATAAACCTAAGCTATAAAATAAGAGAGGCTATAAAATAATGTAATTGTTTTACATAAAAGATGTGATACTTAATGAATAGATATTTAAATTTAACGTGCCCAAACTTTAAAAGGTAAGTGAAGTACTTACAAATTACAAAGTTATATAGTATCCAAATATTTAAGTCACTTGCAGTGCAGGGCTAGAAAAATACACTCACTTTGCACATAAGTAACTATATTTAACCAAAAACTACCACATAAACTAAGAAACAACGGCGAAAACCAATTCATAGTCTGAAAATTTTTACAGCGAGCATAAGCGTTACATTTATTAAGACATTGACTTAAAACTTGTAACGTAAAACATGCGCGCCAGATGTGATTAAGTAAGTAAAACTGCATCACAGCGGCCTCTATTCGAGAGTAGAGTGAATAAAATAATGTAATAATGGGATGCAAATAATACAATGTTAACAGTTTACAAGTATTTATTGTTTTATTTACAGTACATCATTTTCCGTTACAAAGCAAACAGTATTTAGTAAGTACGTAACTAAATAGTGGTAAGCTACAGGTGCGACATTGAAAAATTTGACCCGCAAAATTAAAAGCAGGTGCTGTTGCGTGTAGGGTGATTTGCTTGCAGTGTATATTGATGTCAAAACCTTCTACGACATCATACAGGCAGAAAGTACAGAGCTTCATTTCTTTATCTTCCAATATATCGATAGTAAAAAAATTATTTGATACACAAATCATATTTGTGTCTGAGTTTGCATTAATTTCTAAACTATCTACAAAGTATTGTTTTTGAATTTTCAATTCACTGTCAACACAAATTTCATCACTCATTTTTGTGAAGTTTACTCAACTTCGTATGAGAAACAAGTACTGGCATAAAATTTGAACGCCTTAATATATAACTTGTTTCTCATAAAAAAGTAGCACATTTTCTTCCAAGGAATCTGAAAAGCTCTGGAAAGCATCTGTCATTTCTAAAATTAGAGTATTACATCACTTCTAAAAAATAAAATATTACAGCACCACATCTGGCATTAGGTCATTTCTAAAATTAGAGTATTACATCACTTCTAAAAATAGAATATTACATAACCACATCTGACTTTAAGTCATTTCCAAAAATAGAATATCTGGTACAGATATGTGTACGTTAGTGAGTAGGGGGGAAATTACTCTATTAAAAGCATTTAACAGAGCAATTTTCAGTCAGTTATGGAAGACATACAGATTGAAGTCGAAGGAAATTTGTCTGGTGAAGTCGAAATTCTAACATGTTTGGAGTGTAATAGTATTCTTGCAATACGATATTTATCTAAAAGTAAAAGGTGGCTGGATAGACATAAAATAAATCAAAAGTTTTGCTTACGAAGTTGTAAAAGAATAACAAATATTAGAAGTGAATTAATATAGGATTTTGATCCTCTGAGATTATTATTTGCTGAAATATGAGTGCTAATGTGGAAATTCTTCAGTGCTGCGTTTGTCGTAAGATAATTAGCAAACAATATTGTGATTTGTGGTTATTTAAACCTAGGTTTATAATTGGTTATTGTAATAAAAAGTGTATGCAGACCAGACCCGTTCGCCTTTTTAGATTAAGTGCTGCAAATAATTAAAAAATGTGGTGTGTAGAAGAAATAATAAAAGACCTTGACAGTGGTGTTCTCAATTTACGTCAAACGTTCTCAAATTTAGAGTTTGACGCACTACACGAATCCATTTATGGTGTGGGTAAATATTTTCCTCCAGACTATTGCAACAAGTTAGCAGAGGAATATAAAAAATTGGTAACATTATGTGACGAATACTTACAAGGGCATTGCACAGTAAGTGATTTTGTTGATGGAGTTATTAGTTCAGGTAGGAAATATTTGCTTTATAAAATTAAACCTTTTCTGGACAGCAATTTAGCTAATAAAATTCCAGAACCTGAAGAAGGAAGCGACGAGGAAGTGACGTAGTCAGTTGTTAATATCATTATATAATAAATGCTATTATCATAAAATTGTTTTATTATTCCATATAAAATATATATTACCATAAAAATTAGTCAGTTTATCTGTAGAAACAACAATGAACGCTTCGCAGTTTTTAGTTCTACAAGCCATTTTAAAAAATTCGCTAATTATACAGCGACCTCATAACTCTAAAGAGGTGTTTATTTGCTTTGATTATAATGGGACACATAATGATAGCTGGCCCTTTATTTGGAAAAGAATGAAATCTTATAAATATGATTATCAAGAAATGTTCAAAGCTTCTATACCAACCAATACCACAAGCTACAAATTACGAGTAAGAAGGAGTAATGGTGTCGTGCAGGACTCTGGTTGGCTGGAGCTTTACAGAGAACACCCCTCTACTAATAATAATACGATAAATAGTGATGCTGATGAGGGATATAGTTTGAATTTCTCCAGTGGTATATTGCAGATTCCTGCTCCATAATCTTAATAGTCACTTGTGTTCGAGAACTA
Organism: Monochamus alternatus; assembly: GCA_037114965.1. NCBI lineage: Eukaryota > Metazoa > Arthropoda > Insecta > Coleoptera > Cerambycidae > Monochamus > Monochamus alternatus. Next base: position 62,594,328 of record CM073427.1, on the reverse strand, counting down.
TGGCTTAAGGTTTGTACTGTTTAAAGTGTAAAGAAGTGGAAGTAATATCACTGCATCAAAAAGGTAAATCATTGTATACCTTTACTGAAGCAGAGCTTACAAATTTTCCACTACAGTATCTGATAGAAAATGTTTACCCCTTAGAACTTTTACATTCATGGCCCGATATACCAGCACACTACAGAGAGGAGTTTAACGTTCAAATACAGCTACCATGTTTTGTGCATCATAACCGCCCTGACTGGTCTTCACACGTAGATGGTGGACCATCTTCACAGTCCAGGTGTCATTTGTGCAAATGGGCTCTACAAAAATGTAAACAAATTTTTTGTAAATCACTTATATAACTGATAAATAAAGAACTTAAAATTATATTTAAGTTTTCTTATTTTACAAAAAAAAAAACTAAGACAAATAATAAAAAAAAGTATTAATAATTCTAAATGTACTTTGATTTAAAAAAATGTCAGATGTCAAATGTCCTTTATAAAAATAAGACTTAAACCAGGCGCCTTAGACCACTCAGCCAATCTGGTTGATGTAACAAATAAACAAAAATTCTTTTTTAAGGTTTTATTATCAATCACTTTACAAATTCAATAAATTTAAATCGAAATCCCATTCCATTTCATCATCTTGAGCATCTAATATTTTTTCAGCTTCTTGTATGAGAAGTTTTAAATTTCTATTGGCATCCTCATTAAGGAGGTAATGTCCCCAGGATCGGGCTGTTATTCCGTTAGCTTCAACATACCTCTTGTCATCATCTGAAGAAAGGGCAACTTTGTTCTTCAGTTCAGTGTAAATGGTGTGTAATGTAGATTTAAATATATACATTTTGCGGAATATTTTACCACCCTTTTCAACGATTTCTACATAATCAGAAAAATGTATGTCTTTTTTGATACCACTTTTTGATATACCCTTTGCCTTCTTCGTTACATCGTCGGCTTTAACACAATATGCTTTGGCACCTGTACCATAAAAGCTCTCTATAGGCCTTCCAGCATATTCATCTTTAAATCTGCCAGCAAGAACTATACACGGCTCATAGTTGAAATTTTCACACAGGCCTACACAAATCGATTTTGTATTGGATTTATTCAATGCAAAACTTTGAGCACCAATAATTACATATTTATTACTGCTTCGCACTGCACTGGACTGAAAATTAGTGGATGAAGCCATTTTAACTACTGATGAGTCTCAACCGCATTCTCTATTAAAATGATATCCCCCACTACTATACCAACAGGTGTCGTTTATTTCTAAATCTATAAATGATTCCACGCCGAATGCGACCTATTTTTAGATATAATATAATGCCAGATGTGCGTTCTATTTTTAGAAATGATGCAATGGCAGATGCGAGCCAGATGTGCGTTCTATTTTTAGAAATAACGCAATGCCAGATGCGCGCCAGATGCGCGCCAGATGTGGGTTCTATTTTTAGAAATGACGCAATGCCAGATGCGCGCCAGATGTGTGTTCTATTTTTAGAAATGACGCAATGCCAGATGCGCGCCAGATTTGTGTTCTATTTTTAGAAATGACGCAATGCCAGTTGCACGCCAGATGTGTGTTCTATTTTTAGAAATGACGCAATGCCAGATGCGCGCCAGAAGTGTGTTCTATTTTTAGAAATGACGCAATGCCAGATGCGCGCCAGATGTTCTTTAAGTAGGTCATTACTCCTCTCTTATAGTTATTACTCCGTGCTCCTTGATTTTGCTCTCTTATACTTCCCCTACTCGTAGGAATTGATAAAACTATATGCTGTTCATATTTCCCTCATAAAAGAAAAGGCCAATGATTGTTTCATCAGTATCCCACACCAAACATGAAGTTTTTGAGAATATTGTCGTTTACAATTAATAATCCACTCTGGTTTTTCTGAATTTTGTGCCGATACTACACGTTGTAATAAAGTTGCAAAATAGTTTTTATAAAGTTGTTATTATTGAGGTACTCTCCTTGAGCCCATAAGCAAAATTTCAGTAAAAAGTAAATATTCATTTTTAGTTGGATGGATGTCCTGTCCATAATGCAAAAATGATCACAGATTGGATTAATGCTAACTTTCCTAACCGATGGATAGGTAGAAATAGCCTGTAGCAAATCGACAAATTTGGGCGGCTACGATCTCAGGGAGAGGATCGCTTTGTATTAATAAAAGCCAATAGTCGTATCAGACAGTGAAATTTAATTTCCCAAAAAATATGTTTTCAAAGTGACTCCTAAATATTAAAATAAAAACATATATAAAAGACACATACTGTGCAACAAAATAGAACTTACCTAAATATTAAAACCAGATTTGATATTACACATAAACTTATGTAGGTAATATAATTGTATCCTGAGGATTTCAACAATAAGAGCACTTTAAATGACTAAGTATACAAGAAAGACAAAATATTAATCATTTAATTTTTTGCCACTCAGGAATTCAGTGGAGATAAGAACATACTATTAGGTTTAATACTGAAATGTGGGTGGCCTACCATTAGACACCAAAGCATTAAATATTAACTAGAAGGCTTATTAAACTAATACGCATCTATCTCTAAAAAAATATGCTACATCTGCCCCCGACATTGAAAGGACCTGGAAAATGATTTTCAAAGTATAATTTTACAAGGCATATTTTTTACAGTAAGACATGTGAAACATACCACGTTCAGTATTGTTTTTAGGATTTTCTAGTACAAAGGTAGTGCTTCCAATAATTTTTTTGATTCGATACGGCCCCTCAAATAGTAGCATGAATTTTTTAGTTTCTGCGGCAATAGCAGAAGAAATAGCATTAGCTCGCAAAAGAACCAAGTCTCCGACTTGGAAATTTTCATATGTTTTCTTCGGCTCCTTTTCGCGCCGTCGGTTTGCTGCAGAGGTTAAAACATTTTTTGCCAAAAATATTTTGACATGAGAATCTAATTGTGGCATGGAAGTAGGGTACTCGATCAGATTAGATAACAACATAGGTGGTAATTTTCCAGTTTGAAGCTCATAGGGAGCAAACCCCGTAGACTCGTGAACAATATAATTGAGAATTTCAGCTATTCGATGTACTTCGTAAGCCCATTTTGAATGTTTCGCATGACAGAGAGTACGAAATAATCGTCCTAATTCTCTCATACTCCTTTCGACGGGATTTGATTCTGGATGCCTAATAGAAGAATGTATCATCCTAATATTCATAGAAAACAGAAATTTTTCCCACAACTTTGAAACAAACTGAGTGCCATGATCTGTAAGAATCCGATGGGGACTTCCGAATTTGGGAAATAAATCCTTTTTTAGACAATTAATTATAGTTATGGAAGCCGCTTTTTTGGATACAACCAAGTAAACTTCGTGAAGACGTCTAAAACCACAAGGAGATATGAAACACCTCCTCGAGACCGTGGCAGAGGCCCATAAAGATCTAGTGCTAAGCTGGCTTGGGAAGAGCAGAAACTTTAGCCTTCTGACAAATTTCACAGCTTTTAATAATTCGTTTTACATCTCGATGCATATTTTGCCACCAAACCTCTCGTTTCAACGCCGCCCAAGTTTTGTAAACACCATAATGGCCCAAAGCTGTATGAAAACCCTCAACTACTGTTTGAACTTTAGATTGAGGAATACATACCAAACAATGCTCTTCTTCCGTTTTTCTTATAAACAACAGATCATTATGAATCACAAACTTACTATTTTGTTCAGGGTTATTTTTTATCTTTTCCAAGATTTTTGAAAGCTTTGGATCTAGCATTTGTTCTTATGATAGTTCAAATATCTCCATTCTAAACTTAGGATCTAGATGAACTGAGGAGCACAATATTTTAAAACACCGATCTGATGGAACCGGAGGACGACAAGGAGGATGTCTAGACAAAATATCTGAGATGGTATTTTTCCGTCCAGAAACGTGCCTAATTTCGAAATCGTATTCCTGTAGAGCTAATACCCATCTTGTTATCCGAGGTGATAGTAATCTACACGTATTTAGATATACTAGACTTTTATGGTCAGTGAGTATATGAAATTTCGATCCTAGCAAGTAAATTCTCCACTTGGATAGAGCAAAAACAACCGAAAGAGCTTCCTTTTCGCAAATAGAATACCTTTCTCTATCCAGAAGCAGTCGACTAGCATATGTTATAACTTGTTTTTTTCCTTTCACGATTTGATACAATTGAGCCCCTATTCCAAAATCACTAGAATCCGTCTGTACACTGTAAGGAATTCCTTCAACTGGATGATACAACAGTACCTCTTTTGCTATTAGATTTTTGAGATGCTGAAATGCCTCCTCTTGAGAAATGCCCCAAATCCATTTTGATTTCTTTCTCAAAAGATAAAATAAAGGTTCCGCTTTTTCTGCAAAGTTTTCACAAAAAGTGCGATTGTAATTACACAGACCGAGAAAAGCTTGAAGCTGCTTAACATTCTTAGGAACTGGAAAATCTATTACGGCTTGAACTCGAGAAGGGTCCGATTTAATACCGTTACTATTAATTTTGTATCCCAAGAACGTCATCTCTTTAAGAAGAAATTTACATTTATTTAGACGTAGAGTAAAACCGGCATTAGACATGCGAGACAAAAAACGATCAAGATGGTCCAGATGTTGTTCAAATGTTTCTGAAATTATGAGAATATCATCTACATAACATACAACGAACTCTCGAAATTCCGGTCCTAGTATTATATCTACAGCCCTGCAAAAAGAGGCCATAGCCGTTTTAAGGTCAAATGGCAGTACTTTAAACCTATATGTTTTAGTACCATGTAAAAACCCTGTAAATTTCCGATCCTGCTCCCTTAACGGAATTTGCCAATAACCGCAGGTTATATCAAAGGATGACATAAATTTGATAGAAGGTAATGTTTTTAAAATATCTTCAACCGGTCGCGCAGTTTCGTTGTCTGGTAGCATAACTTTGTTCAATCGCCTAGCGTCTAAACACACCCTAATACTTCCATCTTTTTTAACGATAGTGACTAAGGGACTACAATAAGGAGCAGAATTTGTTCTTTCAATAACCCCCCATTGTACCATACGATCTATTTCTGCTTGAACCGCCAACCTATGGGCAATAGGATTTCATGTGAATAACCTGAAATTAATCCCGATTTATCCGAAAATAAGGTAGTATATTTTTCTAATAAAGTTTTTAATCGTATCTTATCATCTTCCGGTAACACAAGATTTTGAATAACTTTATCAAATCTACTATCTTTTCTTATTAAATTTATATCAAAAATGTGAGGTGCACCATTGATCGACTTCGTTCTCATAGCTACATAATGAGGAGCTGCATAGTTGTGATTAAACTGTGCTTCCGGAATTTCCAACGAATTTCCGTCACTATTAATTAAAATACATTTTTTTCTTAAGTTGATATTTGCACTAACAGAACGTAACCAATCACACCCTATTATAACAGGATAAATTAACTCTGGAATGTATAGAAATTTAAATTCAAAGAACTTTTCCGATAGCTTAAACCGCAAGAGCTCCTGGTGCGTTATTTTTCTATGTTTATCTTTAAATGCCCCCGAGACCCGTACGCCACTGACAGGAAACATGGGGATCGAATTATCTCCCACCAATTGTTTCCCACTAATTCCGAAAAAGCACAAACTTCGCTTCCAGAATCTACCAAAGCTGGATATTGATAATTTTTTATAGTAATTATATTAACTGGTGTACGAGAATTTAATACTGTATGATCAAAATCACATTCTTGAAGAAGATCTTTTCTAGGATTATTCCCACTAATTCCGAAAAAGCACAAACTTCGCTTCCAGAATCTACTAAAGCTGGATATTGATAATTTTTTATAGTAATTATAATAACTGGTGTACGAGAATTTAATACTGTATGATCAAAATCACATTCTTGAAGAAGATCTTTTCTAGGATTATTTAAAATATTACAAAATGGTTGAGTTCTTTTTATCTCCGTCCCCATAGTAGAACTCGTACACTGAGGGGGTACTAGTTTTCCGATAAAGAATCGTTGCTACACATATTTAATTCTGGCCCATTTATTTCATTTATTTTTCTAAAATGATTTTTATTAAAATTTGAATTCTCATTTCTATCACCCTGTATGCGGAACTCGCGTGAAAAGTGAGTCTCCGGTATAGACTGTTCTGCTAATCTCAGTTTATTTAATACTTCGTGAATTGTTAATGTGCCCATTAAAGCTGATAAAATTGTAAAAGGAAAATGACGTAATATAAATGCCTACCAATTCAGATTTAGTATAACCTGGTTGCAGGGGGGTGAAACTCATGGGAACAGAGTTGTTGGGGTCACCATCTATGATTTCTGCACAGAACTTCCTTCAAATTAGTATAGTTTTACACCACATATTATAGATATTTGTACTAAATTATTTAATTCATCCTAGGAAAGTAACGATGCCATATTTCCCACAATTATTAAGATCTACGACATTTTGAATTTTTTTATTGATAATGAGCTTCAAATAACGTATAATACCATTAAATAAAAAATTTTGTTCTAATACAAATGCAAACATGTATTAAAAACGTGAATTTTATACAATAATTGAAAATAAATAATATGTTTATTTCTACTTTGTACATATAGAAGATATTTTATTCGAAAGTTACATATATAAAATGTATGGAAAGACGAATGAAACATTATTTTTCAAAAAAAATAAATTTCATGTTTTTTATAGTTGAATTTTATGTTAATGTATAATAAAAATGAGAAAAATAAATACATATTTTTTGACAGGTACGTATAAATACTTAATTATATAAGTATTTTTTTTTAAATTGAACAGAAATAGGTATTTAATATTCTTGTTTAAAGTCGTAACTAAAATGTTTATAATTAATAAAGCAATTCTCTATCACAATCTGACAATAATGATAGCGGATCAGTCGAATTTTCAAATTAACTTTTATAACTTGTTTGGATGATTTGTATCTAATAAGTAGAAGGAGCCAGTTGTATAAAATATCAAAATATCTACCAAACCCTCCAATGACAATTGTGAATTTCCTGAACCATCGCAATATGTTGCTGCAGGGTCGTCAAGACGAAAAACTAAATTTGGGTTCAAGTAACGTAAAAAAATCCAACGTAAGTATGTAATAATTATTAAAAAAAAGGATTTCAGGATCTAAATTAGGCTAATTTTAAAATCTATCAATTTGTGCTATTGAAAGTATACTTTCTTAATACATAAAGCAATTTTAATCATTAAAATTATAAAAAAAATTTTCAGTTTGGTAATTATTAAGGAAATACAACTTTCTTCAGAGGACAAGATGATTCTTTATGAAAGAATAAATAAATTGAAATGAACAGATTATTAGGAAAATTAAACAATTTCAAAAAATGTTCAACAAGTAAGTTTATGTATAGTAGCAATTATTTCCGAGCAAGGAGCAACTAAACGGAGGGAGGAAATTATAAAAAAACTAGAAACAAAGAAAGATATTAGTTGTGTTTTATGAATAAAACATGAAAATTACAAAAACATATGTAACTGTATACCACTTGCACACACAATTTATTGTCAACATAATTTTCGATAGTTTGTCGTGTTAAAAACAATCATTTTTTGAATATTACTGTAATATATAGTGCAAACATTTAGTGTAGTATAATATAGTTTTATTATTCGCAGTTGGAGTTTCTTAAATATTTTGATGAAAATATAATGAATTATCTTCGTATGCCGTAAGTCGTGTGAATTTTTACCGCAACTTTATACTTTTATAATGTGTATTTTACTTGTTACAATGATTTTCATTTATCAGAAATTGTTTTAAATAAAAGTGTCATGAATTTTGAGTTTTTTTTAACAAATAATGTAATTCCACTTTAATGTCAACAAATTTGATACATAAATAGTCAGGTTAATGTTTCCACATTACTCTGACTATTTTGTATTAAATTTGTTAACATTTTAAATAATAATAAATTATTATTTAGTACGGATACACACCCATAAATAACGCAATTTATAGTTATCTATATTGCCTACTTCAGAAAAGTTCTGTGCAGAAATGTTAGATGGCGCAACAAACACTCTGTTCCGTCTTCAACAAGGATAGAGTGGGCTATCTATTCTTGTTTAATCAGTACCTGGTTGTAAGTGTCGTGTAAACGCGACTTGTTGTAGAAAATAATTGACATAACCTAAATTTCTATCTTCTCTGTTTATAAATTTACCTTTTTCTTCAAGTTGTCTTTTTCTTTTTTGTTGTACACTGTAACTCCAGAAGTGGTCAAGAAAAGAAGTTTTAATAGCTTCAAAATTGCCTAAGGACAAAAGTAAACCCTCGGCCAGGATTTATCGGTAAACAAACTATAACATCAAAATGCTAAGTCTCTATCAGGTATATTATAATTTATTGAAATCTGCTCAAAACGATTAATAAAATCAACCGGGTGTAAAGCACCACTGCCATCGAAATTTGGCATAAGTTTACTTGCCCGTATATGATATAATGGAATGTTCTGCCTAAAGTTCTGGTTATTTGTTGCATAGTTTGTGTTTACATCTGCCACCGTACTTGAATGTATGGAATTTTCTAGCATATTTGTTTGTGAATTATTTAAAGGTAAAGTATTATTTAAACTAGACGTTACATAATGCCCTAAATTCGGTTGCAAAATTTTTTCAGTTACAATTGTATTTTGTCCCGACTTATCTAATCCTGTATTTTTAGGTGGGTAGTTAGCTATGTTAACTGCATCTGTATGTAATAGCTGTTTAATCGTACGTAGCACTGTACTATCTATAAGCAAAGGAATATTTAATAAATTGCTATTTATTTGTGGAAAAGGCAACGTTGCTGCAGCTGCTGAATCATGCATTGTAGAGAAAAAAGTACCACTCCTACCTGGATTGTTGCTGTTTGGGTTTACCATTGGTATACTTGACAGTTCTGCTTGCACTTCTGGATGATGTACCGGAAGTGGTCCAGGTGTTGGTACTTTCTCTGGCACCGATAAATTTTCCTGCTGTCCCATACCTCTGGCTTCATCCGGTGGTGGTGTACTGAATACTGGATTTTTTTTTTGCGCATTATTTTCTTTCCTGGCCGTACTTCTAGCTGCTGTCGGTACAGCCCCTGTATCTTCTGCTGGTGAATAATTTACTGGCATTGTTCTTGACTATGTGGCCCCGTTGGGTTCCAATTTATGTAGCAAAGCGACAAATTTGGGCGGCTACGATCTCAGGGAGAGGTTCGCTTTGTATTAATAAAAGCCAATAGTCGTATCAGACAGTGAAATTTAATTTCCCAAAAAATATGTTTTCAAAGTGACTCCTAAATATTAAAATAAAAACATATATAAAAGACACATACTGTGCAACAAAATAGAACTTACCTAAATATTAAAACCAGATTTGATATTACACATAAACTTATGCAGGTAATATAATTGTATCCTGAGGATTTCAACAATAAGAGCACTTTAAATGATTAAGTATACAAGAAAGACAAAATATTAATCATTTCATTTTTTGCCACTCAGGAATTCAGTGGAGATAAGGACATACTATTAGGTTTAATACTGAAATGTGGGTGGCCTACCATTAGACACCAAAACATTAAATATTAACTAGGAGGCTTATTAAACTAATACGCATCTATTTCTAAAAAAATATGCTACAAGCCAGCTAATTAAATGGCCACCAAGGTCTCCGGACTTAACGCCGTTGGGCTACTTTTTATGGAGTGTCATAAAATCTAATGTTTATAAGTCACGCCCAGGCAATAGAGAAGAGTTGTGTGCAAGAATAAGGCAGGCTTGTAACGAATTTACCCCACAATAACTACAGAATGTTCAAAAAAATATTCGCAAGCGATTCGAAAAGTCCATCCAACGGTGACCTCGTAGACTACAAAAATTTAAAATTTATTGTGACGTTAAATTTATTGTATGTTGTAACGTAGTTTTAGTGTATTGTCATTTTCCTTTGTTATTTTAGTTATTTATTAAAATACCTAATTATCGTTAACCTTCTTTAGTCTTTACACTTAATTTGATTAATTAAAAGCATAAAACTAATATCTTACTTTTTTAATTCATTCTTCATAGCCAACTTGTATTATTTGAAAATTACTATAAAAGTATTTAATAAAATGAAGCCTGCATTAAAATTGTTATGTCTCTCAATATTAAATATTTATTTATGGAACGTGGCATAAACCGTTTCACGGGATGCTAAATGCAGTGCCGTAGTTAGATTTCAAGTAAAAAAATTCATAAACAGTTTTTGTAAAATTTCACCGTGAAAAAAATTCGAAGTATGCCTTGAAAACAAAAAATTAATTTTATTATTTTGTTTTTACTGCTCAATCTTTTGGAAAAATCCCGAAATAAATCGGATAATAATTACCATTTTTACAGGCTTGTTTCCATTTGAAATGGGTCACACTAGATATAGTCGACTAACGTATCTTGCGACATTCAGCAAAAATTCCGTCTATGTGATATCCCTATTAATTACTGTGTATATAACGATTCTGAACCAGTTCTCGACTGCTGTTGGAACAGACCTATAGTAAGTAGGTGTAGTAGGTAAAATGACTTAAAAAGGTAAATAGTGCAGATCTATTAAATAATTACTAAACTTAATTTATTTCAGGACAGAATACAGGAAGGACAACATACGCTGCCCTAGATATGGAAGAAAATACAAGCAATATAATTAATATCTATAATTAATAATCTTAATATCGCAATATAATTAATAATCGTAATATCCTATACAGTGTGAAATATATAGCTGCCTAGAGCTGCCCTACCGTGAACCAGAAATAAAAAAAATTGGAATAAAATCATTCTACTCCAAGAATCAAGTAAGAGATATTCTTCAGAATCCCTAGAATTCATCCTAACACAGGAACACTATCCAGGAAACCTTAACTCGATAAACCTGTTTTGTACACCAAGAATCTGATGCATTTCAAAAGTAAGTCCTTTTCCTTAAGTCCTAATACATTCCTAACAGAAAAGAACAAGTTTTAAGAAATTTATCAAGTCATTATTTTAAATAACAAACATTAACATAATTGGAATTATTGCGTATCCAAATTTATGAAATCAAACGATAATCTCGACAAATTATTAAAAGACATAATTCGCCCAAGTCGTTTTAATCAAGAATTAGAGGAACCAACTTCAGAAATGGCATCTATTTTCACTGAAAATTCTCCTGTTAAATTTAAATTCAGTGGAGAAAGACCCCAACTTCTATAAAAATATATCCGCGCAATACAACGAACTTTTCACAATCCCTCATTTAATCTATTCTTTTTTCATCAGTAAAAGTTAGATGAGATAGTTTTAGTTCACCTAGAATTAGAATATTGGTAGCTGCAAGAGGTGAGACCCAAATAATACCCTAATAAGAATAAATTTACACACCTCCCCTGAGGTAATATTCCTTGACGCGTTGACCATTTTTTTTATTATGGAGGTCTTCACCAATAGCCCATAGTAGGGCTAGGTTAGGTATAGACCTAACCATAAATTAAAAAACTAAATAACATTAGAACTCCGATTTTTATTTACAATATAAATAATGGAAAAAAATATGTTTCAGCATCTAATAATTTAAAAAATTGTTCCTATGTGTTTAAAACGCTAAAAAATATAAAAAAGCCAATTTACTTATTTTACTACTTATCTATTTACATACAAAACAAAGCCACTTTTACCAAAAATGTTTTAATACTTCTTATAAAACAAGTCTATTCGTCGCTTTTAAATTCGCAAATTTATTTATAATGTCTTCATAACATTGGGAATCGGCACTAAGACTTTGCAACAGATCTTTTTCTATAACCATCGATAAGTTTAAGCGTTCTTGTGTCATCGTATTTCTTAAGTCTTAATGCGCTTAAGGCATGAAAAGTTTCATTCTACTGAAACACTTATTGCAGGAATTGTTAAAACTAATCAAAATAATTTGTATGTTTGTATAATATTCCTACCGTTTTCTGAACTTCTAAATTATAAAATTGTTTGTCTCTGTACAAAACATAAAGTTCGTTTTTACTTATCTATGTCAAATATGTTTGGATACATTTGTAGTAAACAATCAAACGATATTTCCGGAAATTTGTTTGCATATTTGGGATATTTTAAAGCGTTGGCCGACTATTCAAAATTTGTCGTTTCTCTACTTCATTACGTATTGAAAAAGGCATTTCAAATAGAGATTAAAACAATATCGCGAGAGGGATTCATTTTATAAATAACTATCAACGAGCCTATCGATAAAATATATTTAAATTAGGTTCCTATTCTATGTTAAATTTAGTCTTATCTTGTAAGAAGTTGTTTTTTATTTCTTTAAATTAATCCTACTTGCCTTGTCCTTAAAACTTTACCACCGCGCTTACCAACTAATCTTCAGAATATTTAAGAAGTCACATTCAACTAATCAACCACTAACACTAACCACTGAAAATTCAAAACACATAAATAAAAGTATTAACACTTGAACAATCAATTAATCGCGTCACACACGTAAATAATCTACAGTTCACAAGTTACCTACGGTCACTAGCCACTATCACATCGTCCATTTGCCGCTGAACTAAAAACTTGAGACGCCAGAAATCTGGCCTCAGTCCCGAGGGAACATGGAGCGAAAAACATCGATTTTAACCGTCTCGCGTGGTGGGGGAGACCATAACGTATAGACATGTGCGACGCAATTTGACAATCGCAAAATTCGGCCTCACTGTGGTGGGATTGGTGGGTGACCCGGACGCCCCACGCGGGTAAAAACACAAACGGCGGGATATTGAAATGTAAACCAGAGGAACGTTATAACATACGAGGGCTAAGATTGAAGCAATTATTTTATTTCGTTACATTGATTTTTTATAAATGTAGTAGGCAATCGGATTGGAAATTATGGGGTATTAAAATATACAGTGAAAGCCAAATTTTACAGTGAAGCCCGACCTCAGTTGCTTCATACGACAAGCCGCCACCGATTGGATGCTTTGAAACAAGTACTATTAGAATTATTTTGAAACGGTCGTACCATCTCTTCATTACAAAACCAATTAATTTAAATTCGGCCAAATCCAAAATTACTAGGACACAAAAATCATGAGCAAGAAAAGAAAGCCCAAGTAAATATATACTCAGAAATGGCCCTAGAAACATACACGCACTGTGTGCTTTTCCAATACAAACAACTAATTAGAACTAGAAATACAAAAAAAACCGAAGCTGTATAGAAATACAAAAAATATTACCGAAGCTATACAGCTTCGGTAATATTCGGCCAATGTCAGGAGTATCGACCATATAATCTAATCAAAATAAACTTTTTCAACAGCCCAAAACCAAATAACTGGTATAACAGATATATTAATAAAACAGGACAAAACTTTCAAAAATTAAATTTAAACAATATTGCGGATTCCGATCCATTTCGAAAATACCTTTCCCGAAAGTTCGAACTTTTACTCAGATAAAGACCTAAAATCAAAATATTTAACATACTATGGTTATTTAGATGTGATGAATCCTATACAGGGTGAATCTTAAATAAGTACAAATATTTTAACCAGCAGTATAGTTTTGTGTGTAGAAGACATAATTAATAGTTTTTTTACAAAAAAATCAGAACTAAAAAAGTGAAATTTTAAATAAATTTCGTAATTTTTCAGTAGAAAACTTGTTGAGGACCGCTGGCCTAGACCGACCCTTCATACTTTTATGAGTCATAGTGCTGCAGACTGAACGTGTGGTTCACAGTGTTGCCAGTATTACACAAATGTCTTTGCTTCAAGGAAGAAAAAATCTCAACTTTTAGCGAATTTTGTCAAGTGTAACATTTTATATTATTTTTTATTATCAAACTGTCATGACAGATTATCGGAAGCCAAAGTCAAACTTGTTAACCCCACATAATGCATGAAAATAGCAATAAAATTTGCTAAAAGTTGACATTTTTTCCATTTTAAATAAAAAACGCGTGCATAGTTTTTCGTTATTCTTCATAAAATAACTTAAGGAAATTGTGTTTTGTGTCCCTTTCTAACAGTGTACAATGACATTTAACTTGTGAAATGTGGATTACTGATTAAATAGTTAATTTTTTAACAAACAGGTAAGCTTGTGTGCACGTTTATGTATAATTTTTGAACATTGGACATAGTAATATCACGTAATATCTTCCTAAATATTTTACGGTAGTATTGAACTTGCGGAAATTCATTTTTAATCGTTGAAGTATAGTAAGGTTAGTTCAGATGTTAAAATTTATGTTAATATTGCTGCGTATCATACTACATACCCAATTTTACTGTACTTATGCTTAAAACAAGTATTTTTAAAATAGAACTATTACGTTAAAGGAAACGTAATATTTATATTGGAGGAGATATGGCAACCTGGCAACAAATCATATGTTTCATTAGGTTGTTGGATGAGATATCAGCCAGCGGTCCTCAAAATGTGGATATTTTTTTTAAAAATTAATATCTCCGTAAATATTAGAAATTTTTAAAAATGGCTTTCACTACACTGATTTAAATGACGAACTACACCAGCAGTTAAAATATTTGTACTTATTTAAGATTCACCCTGTATAAGAATCGTTAGAAAATTTTACCAAACCAGCCCTAGAGGATACCCCGACCTAATTTTAAAATGTAATTCTTTATTATTTTCATCCCCTTTGTCATACGTTGAAATTAAAGGAGATCAACATTTTATTTTAAAACTTTTAATTGATTCTGGATCTACCAAATCAATTAATCGATCTGAAATTTTAGAAAATTATTTTTCAGAATATCTTTATAAATCATAATCCAAAAAGCTAATATCCCTTACCCCTCAGAATTTAATTTGGTATGATGAATGTAATATCATTTAATTTTCACGAATATTTTGACGGAATAATAGGTCTGTAAAACTTAGTCAAAACGCAAGCACATAGATTTTTCAAGAAATACTTACCGGTTCTACTTATCAACTTCCTATATTTTTTCGTAGACCTAAAACTGTTTTAACAACTCATTACTTGGAACCCTACCAATCCAAATTAGTGAAACTTCTTATTGAACCAAATTATGTCGAATTATGAAATTTTTATTGATAAGCACCAATTTAGCGTTTCAATTCCCAAGAAAAAGATATGTTATTCAAAACCTTTTCTGAATTTCCCTCTATTATAAATCAAGAAGGAGATCAATTAACCACAACCAAATTAAACATGAAATAAAAACACCCGACGAAAAAAAAATTTGCTAAAAATCTTACAGACACCTCTATACAGGGTGTCCCAGTGTGAGCGTACAAAAGTTTACCAGGGGATAGACCTGGTAAACCTTTTTTTATAAGAATAAAATTCTTCTAAAAAAATTTCTCTGATGCACGCCTAGCGAGATACGGAGTGTTATTTTGAAAAAAAAAATAACAATGTTCCTCAATAACTTAAAAATCGTTTTGTAGATTTAGGTAATTTTTGGGTGACATATACTATCGCTTGCAATAATAATGACACTCATTAAATTGAATTTTGCGATTTCTTTAGAACTTCTGATGTATTTGTAATGAAATCTTCTTCACATTTTTAATATTAGTTATTAGTTGTTTCATTCACCGATAGAGATTTAATGACATTTCAACTCAGAACTTCCAGAAGTTCAAAAACTGTTTTAAGAGAGTGTCATTATTCTTGCAAACGATTGTACATCAATTAAAGGGCATTAAAACTATATGGTGTTTGTTTTAATCTGACACCAGTGGTGGCCTAGGCCTATTATTCCTTATGATTTTGTCTTCATAACTCTTGCGTCCTTAATCACTGACCAATTCTGAACAGAAATGGTGCTCTTGTTACACAGCTCTAAAATCCATTTTCCAACCATTTTCAAGTAAATTGAGTCCAAAGTACCGACTGCATTAATTTATGCAGAAAAATACTTGCAGATTTTATTTGTTATCATGTAGTAGGTACCTGTCATTATAAATAACAAAGTTGCTTACAAGCATTATGTCAAAAATTGTTACATGTCACACTAGTAAGTTACGGTTACTACTATAAGTTACTAGAAGTCAATTTGCACAAAATAAGTATTACGTTATTATTTACTATAAAATTTTCCAATAATGAATGTGCTGATATGATATACGTTTACGGTTTCTGTAATGGAAATTCATTGGCTGCCTCACGAGAATATCTACGCAGATTCCCAAACAGAAGACGACCTTCACGGCACGTATTTCAACGAGTTTTTCAAAGACTTCGTGAGACTGGGAGTGTAAAAATTGGAAATGCTAGGGTAAGAGGTAATATGAAAAATGTAAATATTTTAGAAGAAAACGTAATAGATGTTGTCGTTGACGATCCTTCTACCAGTGTTCGAAGAATATCAACGCAGACGGGTATCCCACGAAGCAGTGTCTGAAGAATTTTAAAAAGATAAGAACTGCACCCCTACTACCTACATAAAATTCAAACTTTACATCCTGGTGATGCCGAAAAAAGGGTACAATTTTGCACATGGTTGTTAGGAAATATCGACAATGACCAAAATTTTCATCAGAAAATATTGTGGACCGATGAAGCTACCTTCACAAGAAATGGAATAAAAATGTTCATATCTGGTCCATTGAAAATCCACATACAATACGACCCTCAGCGTTTCAAAGGAGGTTTTCAATAAATATCTGGGGAGGGATCTTCAATAGAGTCATTCTAGCTCCTCAAATTATTGTAGATCGTTTAAATTCAGACATACACACATTTTTTAGAAAATGTTGTGACTGGCTTTTTAGATGACGTTCCATTACATTTGAGAAATCAAATGTACTATCAACAAGATGGAGCACCTGCTCATAATGGAACGCTGGATCGGGAATAATGGACCTATTATGTGGCCTCCCAGATCTCCTGATCTCAATCCGCTTGATTTTTTTTACTGGGATCATATGAAACAGCTGGTATATGCTGAACCCAGTAACACGAGGGAAGAATTACTTCAAAAAATTAATGCCGCCGCCGAGCAAATTGAAGCAACCGTTGACTTACAAAGGATTCCTTGTTAAAACGATGCCGAGCATGCATTGAACTAAATGGACAGCATTTCGAACATTTATTGAAATAATTATTGTTAATCTTGTTATTTTGCTAACATAATTTCATTTCATGTTAAATAAATAGGTACATTTTTTTAATTTTATCTTTAGTTCATTTTACTTACTAGATGACAACAAATAAAATCTTTGCATGTATTTTTCTGCATAAATTAATGCAGTCGGTACTTTGGACTCAATTTACTTGAAAATAGTTGAATTTAGAGCTGTGTAATAAGAGAGCCTTTTTTGTTCAGAATTGGTCACTTAGTCTATTCACGTAAAAGTAGGATATGCAAGAGTTATGAAGACAAAATCATAAGGAATAGTAGGCCTAGGCCACCACTGGTGTCAGATTAAAACAAACACCATGTAATTTTAATGATCTTTAATTGATGTACACGTCACCCAAAAATTTCCTAAATCTACGAAACGGTTTTTAAGTTGTTGCGGAAAATTGTTTTTTTTTCAAAATAACACCCTGTAACTCGCTAGGCATGCATCAGAGAAATTTTTTATAACAATTTTATTCTTATTTTGGTCTGGTCTACCCCTGGTAAATTTTTGTACGCTCACACTGGGACACCCTATATACACAAACAGTACAAAGACACATTAACGACCTACTTCAAAATAGCATTATAAAAAATTCACATAGTCCTTATTCATACCCTATTTGGTCAACAAAAATGGACTTGTTATTGATTATCCCCTACCAAACATGTTAGACAAACTTGGTAATGACACAGTTTTAGACATTACTTTTGAATTTCACCTAATTGAAGTAGAAAAAATTCAATTCCTAAAAGCGCATTCACTGTAGAGAATGGACACTACGAATATTATAGAATATCCTTTGGTCTCAAGAACGCGTCCTTCCGATCATAATTTTAACATTCAGATAGATTAGATAAATAGAGTTAGATAAATGCAATTCCTAGGTCATATTGTAACTCCATACGGTATTAAACCAAACCCAAAAAAGATTAAAGAGTTATTAAAAAATTCCCAATCCAAGACGCAGAAATAAATTAAATCATTTCTAGGGTGATTAGGCCGTCGTTTCATAGACAAATTTGCTAAATTAACAAAACCTCTAACATCATATTTAAGAAAGAAAGAAAAAATAATCCACATCCCTGAATTCATTAATTGTTTCGAATCCTGTAAAAGACTCTTAACCAATGATCCTATCTTACAATCCAGATTTCGAAAAACCATTTGAACTGTGATGCCTCAAATTTGCATTAGGCGCACTATTAGCTCAAAATTCAAAATCTATTTGCTATACGTCGGGAACATTAAACCATCGCCCACTTCAATGGTCTTAAAATTTTAAAGACCCATCACCAAAATTTATCCGAATATGATTACGAAATTAAATATAAACCTGGCACTATCAACAAGTAGCAGACACCCTATCACGTGTACAAGTTGAAAATGTTAATGCTATAGAAGACACACAGTCAATGAATGTTAAGATTCCCGATGATTTAGATGATTTAAACATTGATGACTTATTAATAGAAAATTCCTACCCTGATTCTAAAATATTACAAGAACTACGAGACTTATCTGAAAATCAAACACTTCATTCTTCTCTTGAAAAACCTATTTTCACTGTTGCTGTTATGGAAAAGCCTGTGAATAATTATAAAAATCGGTTGAGAATTCCTGAAAACCCCAATATAAAAAGAAATCTCTCTTCACTTCAATTCTTATTTGATAAAAATCGAGTAAATGAAATAACTTTTAAAAAAACACCTGTTCAAATATTTAACTGTATTAAACATTTTTTAAATTTAAACGAATTAAATTGTTTCTACTATAGGTCTGTTCCAACCAAAATTAGAGACTGGTTTCCAACTGTTAGAATTGTTTGGCCAGTTAAGTTGTCAATGTATTTTCACTTAATGTACTGCAAGAAGTAGTTGGGAGAACGTTTCTAACAGTATCAAACGAATTTCTAATTCTGGTTGGAACAAACCTTATAAAAATTCAAAGATTGAAAGAAAAATTGTTAACGTTTTAAAATCATCGTTTATCAGTTTAGTAAATAAGAACGTTATAATTTCACATATAAAATTAGAAGATTCACAGATAATAGAGAACAATGAACTATTATACCATTATTACCATTAAGGCAAACAAGTGCATCGTGGCTTTAATCAAACAATAGCCTAATACTTATTTGCTATTACTAGACAATATAAAAAATTTCATTAATGAATGTACGAAATACGAAAGAAATCCTGTAAAGATAAAATTTCAATTGATTCCTACGCCTTTGAAACTATTGCAGAAATTACATATAGATATTTATTCTGTTGATAACTGTACATTCTTAACATTAATTGATATCTTTTCAAAATTAGGACAAGCTATAAAAATTGGAACAAACAAAAATACACTAGATATAAATAGCGCTTTTCTAAAATATGCTATTTTTATTTTCCAAAAGAAATCGTTTGTGATAATGAACAAACTTTTAATTCTCAACTTTTCAAAGAATTCTGTCCACTACATTAAATTACATTTAGTATCCATGCACTCGACTTGGAATTTCCCTGTCGAACATTTTCACGCCACACTTAACGAATCT